>CM076575.1:1689663109-1690263109 GCA_034641835.2 Pinus albicaulis | reverse complement strand
TTTCTTTATCTATCTCATCCTCAACATTAACACTGAGAGATTGCTGATTTCTTACAGGCTGCTCATTTGAAGATTTACTATGCAATTTACCCTTCAAAAACTGGAATGATTCAAAACAAAATGGAACGGAGTCAACTTGTAGCATTTGATCATGTGTGCCAACTTCCATGTCCTCATCTACAACTTGACAATCAATGGCTTTCGAGGGTTGCAAATCTGAATATGAAAAGTCTTGAACAAAGTTTTTATTGCCCTCAAAATGGTTCAGATCAAGGCTTTTTGACAGTTGATTTCCGATTGCATGGAAGTTGTCTCTGATGAACTGAAACGAATCAAAACAAAAAGGCAAAGATCCTTCACTTGCTTCAAAATTTGATGCACTTTCCTCATCATTGTCATAACTGATATGCATCGGTTGATCACTGTACTCGAGCTGCTGAAAGTGAACTTCCTCCTTCGACAAACTAGCTGTTGATTTGTCTGCAAGGTTAGCTTCTGTTTGGAGAACATAATCATCATCATACTGATCGAACTGAGGCAAATCATCAAGCATACATATCAAATCAACAGCTCTCTCTTCCTCAAAATGATCTATAAAACAATCACTATGACAACTGGGATAAGAAACAAAATGTTTTGGATCAGCCACTTGTTCTTCTTCAATTAGCAAGTCATGGGCCTGAACATTACACTCATTCCTTGTGGTGTTCTTTTGCATCATCTCTTCCACTGCACTTATCAAAATGTCAAGCTTTACCTCTAGAGATGTCGATTTCTCTGGATCTATGTTTTTCATCTCTTCTTCCTTCAACCTTGCCCTTCGGATCTGCAAATGAGACTCTACATTCACTGCACTATTCTGCATCTCGTGAAGTGTTGCAAGATTCCTTTCTCTCAACTGAAACTCCATTTCCGGATCAAAGGCACCCGGGTAGTGCAAGAGAGCAAATCTAGGAGAAGGTCTTATATCAGCTGGCATCGAAAAATATACTTGGTTAAATCTGGCAGAAAATTGTTGTACTGTCTCCCCTAGCAGTCTTTTCAGCTGGTTATACTCTTCTATAATAACGAAAGGATTCTGTCCGATCACCCACCTGTCAAGGAACACTTTGACGAACTGCTGGAAATCTGAGATGCTCGCATTAGGCAGGGATTTGAACCAACTCTTGACTTTGGCTTGCAAAGAAAGAGAAAAAAGCCTAATACTAACATCCTCTTCATCAACTTCAAAAAGGTCTAGAAAAGTCTCAACATTCTGCACATGTTTCTCAGCATTGACATTGTTACATTCACCATCAAATATTGGTAGATATAGGTCATAATTTGCAGGGAAAGCATGGAGAACAGAAGGTAAAACAAGAGGTTTATACCTATCTGGGACTACAAATGGTGTAGGAGTATATACAAGAGCTACGGGATCAGCTTGATTTTCTGGCTCATCACTCTGAAGAGAGTCATCATAAGATGTGGGAAAAGTAAGGAGGCCAGGATCAAAGGGAAACTCAGTATTTACACTTTTTGAAACGATCAAGTGAAGATTTTGATCACCTTTATCATACAACAAATTCTGAAAAACTCTCAGGACAGCTTTGAGAACAGCAAAGAAATAGTTTACAAGAAAGCAGACTAGATCCTGAATACCATTCCACTTTGGATACCTGAACTTTGTGTAAGATCCTTCCATCTTCTCAGAGAAAGAGTTAGTCCTCCAGTGGAGTCTGTACATTGAGTTGGAGTCACCAGGTGAATGATTTCAACCTTCTTATGTCTGATCGTTGTCCACCATCAACCATCAGATCTGAACTTGATACATGTACTGGGGCAAGACAATCCACAAGTCAAGTGTCACGTTCACAAGCTAGACCGGAGATCGACTGAAGCAGCATTTATCTACTTCCGCTAATGCAAAGCAAAAGCATTTCAAAAGCTACCTGGCGTGACTTCAGGCTCTGTCTGTAACTCATGAAACAAATAACACCAACAAGCAAACCATTTTCGTCCCCAGTATGGTCGCCACTATGTTAGATCCCAAATCCACCTTAGGCTGAAATAAGGCAGAAGAAGGACAACACCAAACCACGCTCAGCCTCGTAGCTAGCCCTACGAGGACAGGAGAGGGCTCTCTCCGGGTCAATCTCAATGAAAATACTCAATGGGACTTGAGATGACTAAAAAAACAGCTAATCTTAGGCTAAATAAACAAATAGGAGGGTTTGATTTTGATTTTTTGGGGTTTTGTTGGAAAAAAGGGGAAAGACAATTTTTGGGCTTGGGGATGAGGCCAATTTCTTGCAGAGTTCAAGTTGGGGCGAGGTATGCAGCGGCTTTGATGTCTTAGATTCAATGAATGGATTGAAAAGACTACTAAGGAGCTGAAGAGGGCAAGAGAGTGCAAGGATCCTCTTCAAACTGACGAAAAACACATAAAACTAAACAAAAGTCTAAGGCAGAGCACCAGTAAATCAATTAATTCTACCTCAATTACTCATTTGTTTATTTCAGAAGAAAAGAGAAGGGAAATGGCATACATATAACATTAATGACACTTAAAATAACATGAGAAGAAAATCATCAAAACTTAGAAACCACAAGGATCCCAACAAGTGTTGCAAAACTCTGGTCTTTCCTTTGCCAAAAACTGAAAATGGATGTACAATGAGGTGCCAAACTTTTCCCAAGTATCCAACCCGTCCAACCATGAAAATGACTCAGAAAATACATGATATAGGCAAGCCTAACCCCTTCCCATGCCTCTAGGCGTCGAGATCATCCTTCTAGGAGTTGTTTCAACCAATTCTAAACATGGAGCTAAAATCTAGGTAGCCAAACAACTTGCCTCTATATGCTAGGAAACTGATCCATTCACTTAATTTTCACTTTTTAGTGAATGAATCCTCTAGACCAAGTAAAAACATGCCAAATTTACATCATGGTTACCAAATTACATCAAGAGAGATCAATCATAACATGAAAAATTAAAACTAGCCAAAACTGGGCGAATTTCTGAGCTGAACAGTGAAATTTGGGCAAAATTCCTCTATGCGCCGCGCCCAAATTCTCTATGCGTCGCGCCACTTTGACCCTATTTTTGAGGCACTTCCCGAAGTCCAAATTGAGCTCATGATAGCTCGTTGGAAAGCCCTGGATGTCTGGTATCCAACCCAAGTGGAAATTTTCAATTTGGATTTCATTTTCCCTTCCAAAACTACAATATCCCAAGACTAGTTCCTGCTGGTGCAAAAAGTGGCAGAAAGGCCATTTTTGGAGTGTTTTTGGCCCTTTAGGCAGCCCAAAATTTGATGAAATGCTTCGTCCATTCCTGAAAATACATAATATATCATGGCAAACCCAAAAATGCAAATTTTTCCTCCAGAAGATGTTTCAAACGTAAGCGCGCGTCGGGTGGCGCGACGCGTCGAGCGGAAAAACCTGTTTTGCAACCAAAATTTTCAAAATGACAAAATATTCTCCAAATTTGCTGAAATTTGGAGTGAAGGTCTCCCATCATGTCTCATGCTCAGCCAAGGAAGCTTCGGCCAAGATTCGGAGTGGATCCGGCCTTTTCCGACGTTTTAGTGCTCTTCTCAACCTCGCCTTCAAGATCTTCATTTTTGCTCTGCAAACGTGTGTGCGGGCCCAATAGTGATTATTCATGTGTCTGAGCATGTCTTTGTCCTTATTGACCTTTTCCAAGAGCTTCTCCAGATGAATTTTGACGTGCGTAAGGCAAGTCTCTCGCTCAAATGGTGTCATGTCACCTAGTCTCTTTCGGGCCAACTCACGGTCTTCACGGATTTGCCGCAACTCTACGAGTGTCTGCTGATCCTGCAGTTGTTTATTCCGCTGTTCCAAGTAATTTATAACCCACTGAGCTCTCTGCAATTTCTCAGTCAGCATGCCGATCTCAGCTTTCTGCGCCTGGATTATCTCTTTCATTTTTGAGCTGGGAGAGCTCGAATCAACATCGATCAAAACAAAATCAGTATCTTGGCCTCCCGAGGGGCCCTCATCATGCATAGGCTTCTTGCCTCTGTCCTGAACCTGTACCTGTGCTGATGTCGAAGGCGAGACCCCTTCCACGCCATGTGGAGATAGTACTCGCGCTGTTGATGAAGATAACGAGACCCCTTCCACCCCTGGTGGAGATAGTACTCGTCGTGCTGCTGCAAATAAGGCTCTGTGGCCTCTCTGATATGTCACGCACACTAGAGCACTAATAGGCTCAGTCTCAGGAAACTCAAACTGATGTGAAGGCTCTCCCTCATCATGAACTACCTCGAGAGGCTGCGGCGCTGCAAATAAATCACGGGAAATAAACTCATCCCACGCGATGCCCTGTAATCCAAGCTGATGCACTACAATGATTTTGACGAGCGCATAATGATAGATGTTGTTATGCTACTGCTCCGGAGTCTTCTTCTGCACAAGGGTAGTCATCCGCTCTATATTCCGACACATGAAGTATGGAATATTCATCAGTCGCACTCTCGTGAAATGCATCAAAAGTCTGATATGGTATGCATAAAGGCATGAGAATCTACCCTCACAGCTGAAATATCGGATGATGAGTTTCATCAATGGTGCATAAGACTCCTGCAGAAATCGGAATGGAAATACCCTGCTCAACTGCCTCAAATATCCAGGTCTGATGTAAGGCTCATAATATGCTCTATCCAGCTGTTGTCTCTTATTCCACTCCTCACCAATGTTCGTTATCCCAGTCTCCTGAGAAATAGTCTCTGGTGTCAAAGTGAAGTTCACTCTAGCAAGATTTACATGACCATTATGCAAATGTAGGACAAATAGGCGAGCTAACTCATGATGATGTTGAGTTCGGGCAATCATCTCACAATACTTGAAGCATGACTGACGTTGAAAACAATCCATTGCAAGCGGACAGGCCTGCAGTTGGGTCAAAGAAGTGGGCTCCTCCCTGACGTGCCTGCCACTCTTATGAGACCTTCTCGGTACATTTAGCTCTGTGGTTGAATCACTGTCTTGCTCATATCCCTGCTCATATGGTGAATCTGTCTCTGACATGATGCTGAAATGTGTTTGTCAACCGTATGCTTGGTTGGTTAGAAAATGAGCAATTAGTGCATTTGTTTCAATGCCAAATGTGTCACATATAATAAGGTGCTATAGGAAATATCACAGTGGGAAAAGGACTGTCAAATGAGTTTTAAGTGTGAAGACAGCCACTGTTTGAGGGACTTAGGGATTTTGGGATTAATAAGCATGGGAATGAGTGATAATGATGGGGGAAGTTTTAGGAACAAGGGTCCATGAAATGACAGAATATAAGTGCAGTCAAAGATATAAAGGCAACCCTTGGATCTTGTGGAAACTTAGATTTTTATCAATGAAGGGAAGTGGTAACAAGTGATAGGGTTTGGGAATTCATTGACATGGGAACAAAGGGTAAAAAGGATATGGGACAGTGGAAATGGGGAAGGGATTGTGATATAATAATATGACAGTGATAGCAGTGAAAAAAATGATAACGATAACAAGAGCACAAATGTCTATGGAATGAGAGTTTAAACACCAAATTTTCAAGTTTTTAACCACCTCCTTTCAAAACCCTATGGAGCAGGTTGCAATGTGGGTATAGGGTTTATCCTTGCACCATTTAAAAACTTGAATTTCACCTTCAAACAACACCCAACAGGAATTAAACTCAAATATCAAGCGCGCACACTTACTTGGTAACAAAAGAACTGAATCAAACTGAGTTTTTGATGAAGCAAGACGAGTTTCGGCCTTTGGGGTTATGTGTGCCGCGCGCAACTGGTGCGCCGCGTCGCGCCTATGCGCCGTGCCTATGACCAATGCGCCGCGTGCAAATTAACACACACAGTCAGCCTCTTTCAAACACAGTTTTGCTCTTACACTTTCAAAACATGATTTCTCCCTTGGATTTTCTGAATGACACTTGTTGCAAAGGAATAAATAGCTTTGAGAAATATCTTGACAAGATATGGTTTTAATTTTTTCTTCTCATAACCCATTTTGTAATGTTTTTTACCTTTGGCACTTTTTCATTTAATACAACTTTTGTCCTTTGTTTCCTCACTGATTTTATGAAGCTATAATGATGAAATTGGTTGATTTTTTGCAGGGTTGTTGGCGTTGATCCTTAGCAAAGGAGGACCAGAGTCTGCTTTGAAGTCTTCATGGTGGAAAAATACATATTTATTACAAAAATAAATTCGACAATTTCTTATTCAAAACAGAGTTTTGAACAAGAAATGTCCTCGAGCATGTTTGATAATAAAAATTTTGAACTGAAAACTTATGGAAAACCTCCTCATGGCCTACGGGCATTATTTAACATGTCAGAAGACTAAACCCTAGACTCAGAAACTAAAAGACTCTTTTTTACCAAAATAACCATTTATGACTGTAAATGACATGAACTGAACTTTGATAAAGTTTGAGGAAATTTTGACCAACCCAGCAGGTACAAACATGAGGGAAACGAGAAAACCAAGCCCTTCCGTCAGTCAATGGCATGCCCCTAACGGAATGCAGATGAATAAGCAGAATGAGACACCTAAACAACGAAAGGCAATAAGAGAAATGATCTCTGATGGAGGGCTGTAAAGACCGACTCTAACAGGACCAACTGCCACCATGAATGTTTTTCTCCTAGATGTCAAATGTGGAGATGTTAGAACCAAGAGTAAGAAAGAAATGCCCAGAAAATGGGAATTAGTTCATCCCACGATTGATAACTTGCATAATGAGATACAAGGATATAACAACGAAACAACAAGAAGAAGCATGCCACAAGAAGGATTAGTAAGATAAAACCATCTTAAACATACATGAATAGGAAAGTACCAGAGGTTAATTGCAAATTAATTCACAATAAGTTACCAACATTGTGTGGAATAAGAAAGTAAATATTCAGAGTGAACATGCAAGCCACAATCTAAAAATGATTTCATTAACATATCACCTACAAAGCACACATAAAAGTAGGATGGAAATACTAGAAAGCCAATATAACCACCATAAATATGCACAGGAATCCATGTCAAAAATTAAGAACTTCTCATTATCCATGTCCCTTGACCTTATTCACTACTCTTTAATTTATAGTGGTTATTACATGTTCAAATCTATATTTGCATGGTTTTTTGCATTATGAAAGAGATATTTACATTATAGTATAAGATGAGTTATGAGGATAATAAAGAAGGTTCTTAGAAACCCTAGAGTACTCGTTGCCAATGTTATTGTTAGGTCACGAGAAAAAGTTTCATTTTTCACTTATTGTATTGAATGACCATTTTCCCATTAATGCACCTCATTTGCATGGAAATGATCCTCCAACCAACTTTTGATGTTGTTTCTTTGATATTATTGAATGGTTATAGAAGCTTGTATGGAGCCAACTTTCCTACTAATCGAAACTCTAGCTCTGTAGCCTTTGTGAGAAACCTCTTGGTGAACATTCTTGTTTCCTCTATTATACCTATGAGAAAATTATAATGGTTAGATACATTTGCATTTAAAGAACAATACTAAAATTGTGATATATTCATGCAAAGCAAACATCAAACTTGAATCCTTGTATAGTCCTTTTCTGAAGTGCAACATCATCAAGGTATGTATGGCTTGTGCCGAACTCAGGGCATAGTCCAAGAGGTGCTCCATCAACTGGTGTTTCATTAAAAATACCCAAGGCTTCTCCATCATCTATATAAATGAGTAAAACTTCTGGAACAATTCCCCTTTAGCTAAAATTCTAAATCATTTGTAGTGTCGATGGCCACAAGTGTTTCCTTCCTTACAATATCCACTAGTAAGCTATAATAAAATTTGTTGGACATCAAATGTTTGAAAAAATATTCCTTCATTAGATCCTTAGCTTTGCACTTCCTTGCATAGGCCATTAATAATTGCATTGTATGTATAGACATCCATAACCATACCCTTATCCACCAATTTATCTTGTAGCTTAAAATATTTTACTATATCACCTTCTTCACATTGACCGTCAATCATTGCATTTTTTGTAACTAAATTTTTTAACGATCCTTGCTTCCTTATTTCATTGAAAACATTATTTGCCTTGGTCATCTCATTTTCCTGACAAAGACCACTGATAATTGCAGTTTACACAATAGTATTTGGAGAAATACCTCTATGCAAATCAAAGGATTCTCTAACATAATTTATTAATTAGAATGTTGCATGTAACATCATTAGGTGAAAAACTCTTTTCCCTATTTTCTTGAACAAAACATTTTCATCCTCCAACTCTCCTTATGAATCCAAGCATTATTATATAATGTGGCCTCCCATGTATATTTTTATGTTGAGCACAAGAGGGTTATTATGGGCAGACACCACAACTGGGATATGGAAATGTGGCTGGGGAACATCGTAAAGGAGAATGGACATGTTTCAATTGAAATGTGACTTTGGACAAGTCACATTTGGGAGCAATAGGTACAAGTCACAATTGAAAATGTGACTTTAGACAAGTCGCATTTGGGAGAAATAGGTACAAGTCAGAATATTAAGAGATTGACAACCGAACTGAAGTTTATGTAGTCCAAAATACTAGCGCAAGGCACATTTGTGACTCAGAGTCTTGATGAAGCGTTGAGTGTGATCTTCAATTACATCGGTATAAGTGAAGTGTAGGGCATCGATCTAGTCACGATTGTGACTGATAGAATAATTCGTAGTGTTGAGGTCACAATATGTGACACACGATTGGAGATGGAGACCCATTTTGGTTATCGATTGGCCCTTGTGACATAAGACTCCAAACACAGATAGAAAACAAGAATTTAGATCGTAGGGATGGTGTGAGGATTAGAATTTGAAACACGCCATGCACTTGTATGCAAGAGCCTTTGACGTAGCGACTCGAATATATGATAATATAACTGGAGTGTGGCCATATTAGTGTTATCACACAATTATAATATTTATGAGAGTTGGTAGTGGCCTTATATGGTTCAACATGTCAAATTTAAAATAGCCATTAATATTGTTAGGTGATAGAAACTTTGACGTATCGCATGTTACACATATTTGCGTATGGCCTCCATTGTATGTTAGCACAAACACGTAAGCTAAAAGGAAAAATTCAACATGTTTACCCACTAGGAATGCACTTATTCCAAGCAATTCTGTGTGCAAATTGCATGTGCTGAGAGTAAGGATGCATTTCTTGTTTACTAAAGGTATTTTATGTGTTGCCTAGTCAAAATAATGGATTAATGGTGCATGGAATAGTTACAAGGAACAAGGGGTTAGGAATAGTCCATTATAAGTGTGTTATGTGTTCGTTGCTATTAAGTCAACAACGCTTTCAGTGCATGTGCACGTTCAAATGGAGCATTATCACACCCTTTGGCTTGCCATTTGAATACTACTATCATTAAAACGATGAGAAGAGGCACAACCTTTAAACCCATCATTATATAGTTTGCAGCATAAATTTTACATTGAGTTTGGTCACTAGAGCATCGTATAGACAACCCTTTTGTCAACATCATTTCGTATTAGGTTTGAGTGTTCCTTCCAATGCGACCTTCATTTTTTTGCACCATGCCCTAATCTCCTCCATTGTTCACTTTTCATCGCTCTATCAATTCCCTTCAAAGTACACAAAGTTCACTTATAAGAGGAGACATAGAATTAAACCTTTCGATCTAACATTGAGACCACCCTTTTGATGAAACATTCACATGAACTTATCATAGCCTCCTACAATTAATTTCATTCCTTTCGATATGCAAGCTTTATCTCGTTTATGTGTTGTCACAACCAGCTCGCTCAAAACCTTGTTATTTTTGTTGAATACACACCATGGCATTGTTTGAAATGTAGGGTTTTAAATGGCTATACGCCATTAACACAACGTCGACCTTTTGAAGGGCTATTCAACGCAATGTCCATAAATATAGATTATGTTTTATGGGTTATGCAAATTTTATATGACTTTGTGGCTTTTTTTGTGAGGTGTGCATTAACATGATTGACTTATTACTCTAACTTAATTAATAACCTTCACATGCGATGAGTAACCTTTGCATCCTTTTCGTTTTCCCTAAAGATGAAATGATACACTAATTATCGAAATTATGATGTGTCAAAGAGCTTATTGTTGGAAATACTGAGAAGGGGGTGAATCAATATTCCTTTCAATTAGTATCATTATTAATCTTTCAGAGCATTAGTTAATCTTCAATTATTATTAGTGTTTGTACAATGATAGCAGTAAACCAAAGGAACACAAATGCACACAGTTTTTAAGGTGGAAACCCCCTCTGGGACAAAAACCACCTAAATGCTTTTCTAATAATTCTTTAATCTTCAACTCCAATTGAAAAGAAAACTCCAACTTCCTAGAATCTAGAAAATCATTCTTCTGCAGCTCCCACTGGATGGATGCTCCAACGCCCAAGATTCTTTAGTAGTTAACTGAATGGATGCCCCAACACCTAATGAACTACAACTCACTTTACCACCCTGAATTTTTCACAGGCTTGAACCTATTGGTGACTTCATGCACCATCCTAGCACCACCCTACCACCCTATAGAAGAATAAAAGAAGAATGGACTCTCGTACCAGGGAAAATGGTCCACTTTACAATGATATAGAATGATGTAGAAGAAGAAGACACACTAGACCATAACCCAACTATGACACAACCACCTAATGATGATCCTAGATCTCACGACACTGCCTCTTGAACTCTTGGCAGATAGACACTTGTACAACTTTTACAATGATGCTTTTAAAATGACTCAGTACAATGATACATTTGCAATGAATGTATGCAGTGCTTCCCACTTGAAGATTTCATGTGGTGAACTTCTTGCTGATGTTCTGCACCTTTATTGTTACTCTTGTCATGCTACCCTTTCTCACTCTTCAAAAAATTAGATCATGCATTGAGTCTTATTTCGATGAATATATAATACCTGCAAAAAGTATTCAAGGAAATACCCATGACATTATAATAGCAAAACTTACCTCATCCTGTAGAGTTCATGTCAGTGCTAAACAAAAACAACAAATTATAATAAAAAGAACCTAATGCAATTAAGAGATGAACATGCATATATAGAAGATAATTACCTGGAGCTTACCTCTACTGCATCATTTTTTTGCACCTTGCTTTGCTTTGTTGCCCTAGAAATTCTGGTCCTTTGCATCCCTTGACAACACATGATCTAGCTTTTTCTTGCCTTCTAGGAGCTCAATATTGAATCTGATGTATCTCTGTGATTTCAAATCCCAAATATGTCATATTCAATCTTATAGTATCCCTCTTAGTCTTCTTTCTAATTCCATAGGTCTGACCCGATTTGGATTCTTCAAGGAAAAGTTATGCCCAATCTCTCACAATGACCTAATTATGGACTAGTTCAGTAGAGCGAACTTGTACGGCATGCCACATGTCAATGTTATCTCCTTCAGTTCTGAAATTGATACACAACAAAATAAATTTCGTGCACTATCTGCTACTTTTTACAGAATTCCAATCCACTTCTTAGGGAGAGAGTTATGACGATTTTCCCAAGGTCACCTCTTTGAGATGAAATTCAGAAGCCTGCAAAATCCCTAAATTCCACACATCATATCTCAGAAAATATAGCGAACCAAGATCTTAAATTCGGAAAAAAAACTTCATAAGGATTTCGCCCAAGTGTTTTTTTTTGTTTCAGCATCTGAAGCTTCGCAGGAAAAACATTATAGCGAAAATTCCGCGATGACCTGTTTTTCGTAGCGAAATCCTTACAATTTATATAAGTGCTTAGGTTGAGAGGGTCTTCAACAAGTGAAAGTTGGAGGAATTTTAGGAGCTTAAATTTTTTTATTAATTATTGACTATTCAATGACCACAACCAATGATTAGTGTCATGCCACAACCCCATGGGGTTTTAGCCCACTAATTGGGGTTACTAACTTCAAACACGAATATCTCTCAAACCGTGAAGAATTACACGGCATGACATATATCAAAAAAAACATCTAGACAAGTAGAAACCATCCCAGTTATCCTTGACTAGGAATAGAGTAATTTTTCAAGTCAAAATTCACATTCAAGATCGGGGTAGCCCCTAGTGCTGCTTGGGTTGACATCAATGACAACCACTGATCAATAAACTCTCCCTTTGGCATTGATGGAAACGCAAGTACTCCCCCTGCAATCATGACACGTATTCCTACAACATTATCTCCCCCTTTGACATCAATATAAAAGGGTAACTCTCCCTGATACACAACCATCCTGCGAACATGTACACACTTCCACTCCCCCTTTATTTTCTGAATAAGGAAAATCTAATGAGAAATTGGGAGAATCCCAAGCTTCTGGCGAAGATATTCAAATGCTTCACAAGGTAAAGGTTTAGTGAAGATATCAACGATTTTTTCTTTTGTACCAACATATTCAAGTTTGATATTATTTTCAGTGACTTTCTCTAACAAAATGATATTTTATTGGAATGTGTTTTGTTTTTGAATGCATGATAGGATTCTTGGAGATGCTGATGGCACTGGTGTTATCACATAAGATGGGAATAGGCTCACTGAATTATACTCGAAGATATTGCAAAGTTTGTTTCATCCAAAGGACTTGAGTACAGCAAGTTGTCGCTGCAATGTATTCTGCTTCCATTGTAGATCACGAGATTGAGGTTTGCTTATTTCTTAACCACGATACGAGACAACCACCTAGATAGAATGTTGCTCCACTAGTACTCTTACGATCATCAAAACTTCCTGCCCAATCTGCATATGTAAAGGCTTGAATAATGAGATTGTTACCCTTGGGATATTACAAGCCATATTCTGTTGTTCCCTTTAGATATCGAAGAATTCTTTTGACGGCAATAATATGTGATTCTTTTGGTGCTGCTTGGAATCTTTCTACTTTTCCAACTGTTTGCATAACATCTATTAGGTCCCTATATTACTAGTGTAGTCCCTTATTTTTGTTAGTGTGGCCCCCTTATTGTTATTTTTGTACCCCTGTAACCCCCATATTGTTATTATTGTGACCTTACATTATTATTGTTAGGTCGGCTAGGATTATATTGTGACCCCATGGACTCCTATATACAGAAGGAGGTTTTGTCATTTGTATCATCCAAGAATTGTTCATTTATGTGATGTAAAGGAGGTTTCCCCCTCGAACTGGCTTATTTCTAAGGCGTTGATCTCTTTGTTTCTTCTTCATAACATTTGGTATCAAAGCTTTGGATTCTAGGGTTTCACTACTCCAAACAGGTCATCGTGGAATTTTCGCTATAACGTTTTTTCTACGAAGGTTCAGAAGCTGAAATTTTTATCACGCGAAGCCGAAATCCTGAGGAAATTCGTGTAAAAATTTCAGATCTTGGTTCACAATATTTTCGGTGATATGATCTGTGGAAGTTAGCGTTTTTATAGGCTTCCGAATTTCATCTAAAAGAGGTGACCTTGGGAAAATCGTCATAACTCTCTCTCTCTAAGCATCAAATTGGAATTATGTAAAATGTGGTCGAAAGTACACGAACTGTAGTTTTCTGTGTATCAATTTCAGAGCCGCGGGATGATCCAAAATGGATTCATTTTTTCCTCCAGATCAAAGTCTTCAAATGCAGTTGAAAATGGAATCAAGTTGAAGTGCTCATTGACAACTTTCCAACAGTGAAAACGGCGCGTGAAACCGACTTCGTATGAGAAAGTTGTGGCAAGTCAAAGTTTCAGGGAAAACTAGGGCAAAATGGAAAAATTCAAAGTCAAACAGTCAACAGTCAAATTCAATAGGGTGATGTCAGAAGGACAAGTGTCATCCCAGGAATGCGCCATTTGTCCAGGTTGATGTCATCGAGCTTAGTGGTGTGTCGTGATTTGATTGGTTGATACGGTCCAATCCAAAGCTGACAGGGAGGATCGAACCCCTTATAACACTTATTTTCCAAAATTTTGAGGTCAGGGAGGATCAAACCCCTGACCTCATGAAATGTTAAATTTTTGCCAGAGATGTCTTACCGATTGGGCCAGTGCTTGAATTAGTATTAAATGTGGAACTTCATCGCACGGGTTAATGGTGCAAATATCATGTAACGGAACCACATATAAACCGCTGCATATATTTTGATATATATCATATAATATATATGATAAATACCATTGTAACGAACCTTACCACATATATTTAAATATATCATATGATATATATGGTAATACAACCATATAATGCCACCGCAATAAAGTTATCCACAACTTCCAGAGCATATGATAAACATTATCATAAGGTTTAATGCGATAATAAATCTAATTTCCATATATAGTTGCAAATGCCGAAGGTGAAGCGGAAATGTCGGGTGGGGGTTTCGACCCGCCGACCTCCAAAAGCTTTATAACCAATGCCTTCACAATAGAGCGGATACCAGTTGGGCTACAAGATGGGACTTGTAAATCCATCCATCCGAAATTGTATTTTAACTTGCAGAGAGACGAACTCACCCAAACCACCAGCGCGCCTATCGAGGCTGTTTTGAGCAAGCAGAAGGCAGATTTTGCACAGAGAAAGGCGATTTTCTTCCAGGAAGGCAGTTTTTCTAGATTGCGGAGTGGTTTTTCACTTTCTAGGGGGTCTGGAAGTCACAGTGGCCAAACATAGGCAAGTTAATACTCATTTTGACTGGAATTTCGAGCCGGTCGCAATGGTGAGGTCCATTTTCTGATGGAAATAGTGACACGTGGCATGTCGTACAAGTTTGCTCTACTAAAGCAGCCCATAATTAGGTCATTGTGGGAGATTAAGCATAACTTTGACTTGAAGCATCCAAATCAGGTCAGACCTATGGCATTCGAAAGAAGATTCATAGGGCTACTATAGTACCGAATTTCAAAACTTGAAGATTTGAAATCACAGAGATAATTATGTTTCAATATTGAGCTCCTCAAAAGCAAGAAAAGTGTGTGTATTTGTTTTTTCAAATTGCATAAGTATTGTTTGAAAAATCAGTTTGATGTGATTCCAAGGGCATATTGAAGCATAGATATCATTATTGGGTTCTAAAATGCCCCAGGCTAAAAGGAATTCAACACCCACTAAGCCCTCAGAATACTCTACTATGACTCATGAAGATGAAGAAGTGCAACATGATATATCAAAATTACAAGAGTAAGTACAACAAATTTCGCTCTCGCAAAGAGCAATAAAAAATGAAATGGAAGTTTTGTACAAAGGCGTGGAAGCTAATATGGATGGTTTGAAGAAGGGCTTGGAAGCTAATATGGATGGTTTGAAGAAAGGTGTGGAAGCTAATATGGATGCTTTGAAGAAAGGCATGGAAGCTAAGTTGGATAGTTTGAAGAACGGTATGGAAGAAAAAATGGAAGGTTTGAAGGAAGACATGGAAAGTATGAAAGAAGGTTTGACAAAGTTGATACAATAAATGATTCCTAATGGTGAAAAGATAGTAGAGGAAACTCACAATGAGAGCAAAATAAATTTTAATCATGATTTCATAAACTCGAATGTTGGATGGAAATCCCGCCATATTCCAAAGATAGATATGAGGAAGTTTGATGGCAAGGATCCCATAACATGGATACTACATATGGAGCAATATTTTGATCTCAATAATGTGCAAAACACACAAAAGGTACGCATTGCAACTTTATATTTAGAACAAAATACATTTGTATGGTATTCATGGCTTTGCTCTCGTAAAAAAATTGTCACTTGGTCAAATTTTACAGAGGAAATGATAGCACATTACGAGGATACAAAGAGCAACACCTTCTTTAGCCAATTGATAAATCTCAAACAAAAGGGTTTAGTGGTGGAGCACATTGAGGACTTCCAAAAATTGAATATAATGGTAGAGGAACATAGGATTGATGTCTGCATAGGGACTTTAAAGGATAACATCCAACATGAGGTTTGCCTTTGGGAACCTGAATCATTGGAGAAGGCGTTCAGGTTGGCAAGAAAAATTGAATGTAAAACTATGGCGACAAGGAATCCTACCACTCACATATATAAATATGGAAGTGTTGCTACTCCTTGACTTCCACAACCTACATGTTTGACACCACAACAATTGGAAGAAAAAAGAGCAAAAGGGCTTTGCTGAAATTGTGATAGCCAATACACTAAAGGTCATAAGTGTGCTGAGAATAAATTATTTTACATAGATTGTGAAGAGGAGGAATAAAATGAACAAGAAACTTCAAAATAAGAGGATATACACCAGGAACCAACCCTAGAGAAAGAAGAAATGAGTCTGACCATATCGTGTAATGCATTGGCAGGAATTACCACTCCTCAAACTCTCAAGGTAGAAGGACATATCAAGAAGAAAATAATAGTGTTGATTTGATTGGGGTAGTACCCATAATTTTATTCATTGTAAGGTAGCCAAGGAATTGAATTTCTTCCTATACCCAACACCAGAATGTCAAGTGATGGTTGCAAATGGAGGAAGTATAAATTTCTCTGGAAAATTCCATAATATCAAGCTAACTATGGGGGAATATGTATTGAATAGTCCAATGCTTTCCATTCCAATGGGAGGTGTTGATGTTGTACTAGGAGTACAATGGTAACAATATTTGGGGACGGTAGCTTTTAATTTTCAAGTACTTTTCTTGAAATTTTTTTCGGAAATAAAGGAAGTCGAATTACGGGGTATCATAGGGAAGCCAGGAAATATAATAAGCTCTAGTGTCATGAAAAAGCTCCTGAAGAAAGAAAAATGAGGCGTAATTGCACAATTATGCTCACTAGAAGTTCCAACATCAAAATAATCTATTTCTCCATATCTCCAAAAAGTCTTGGACAATCATTCCAAGGTATTTTAAACTCCCAAAGGACTCCCACCTATTCATGATCATGATCATGCTATTCATTTGATTCCAGGAAGTGTTCCTCCAAACATCGGGCCTTACAGATATCCTTATGTCCAAAAGAGACAAATTGAACGTATGATTGCAGAAATGTTAGAGGCTGGTATAATTCAACCTAGTCAAAGTTCTTTCTCTTCTTCAGTAGTATCGGTGCACAAGAAGGATGTATCATGGTGCATGTGTCCGGCTTATAGGGAGCTCAATGAGCTCATTATTAAAGATAAATTTCCCATTCATGTGATTGATGAATTATTGGATGAATTACATGGAGAAATTTATTTTACCAAGTTGGATCTTCGTTCAGGATATCATCAAATTAGAATGAAGAATGAATATATTCCAAAAATAGTATTTCAAACTCATGAGGGTCATTATGAATTTTTGGTCATGCCTTTAGGCCTTACCAATGCACCTTCTACATTTCAAGGGTTGATGAATTATATTTTCAAACCCTTCCTTAGAAAAATTGTGTTAGTATTTTTTGATGATATACTAATCTATAGCAAGTCTTGGGAGGATCATGCTCAACATGTTGACAGGGTGCTAAAACACTTGGAGGAGAAACAATTATATGCAAAACCTCCAAATGTTTCTTTGGAGTAAAAGAGGTGGAATATCTGGGTCATATTGTATCTCACGAGGGTGTTAAGGTAGACCCTAACAAAATTAAAGCCATTAAAAAATGGAAAATCCCCACAACCATAAATAAATTGCGAGGATTTCTCAGTTTAACAGGGTCTTATCGCAAGTTTTTTAAGGATTATGGGAGAATAGTAACACCGCTAACAAAATTATTGAAGAAAGATGCATTTTCATGGACTCCTGAAGCAACAAAGGCCTTTGAACATCTTAAAGAGGCAATGTGCCTAGCACTGGTCTTAGCTACACCAGACTTCACAAAAACCTTTATTGTGGAATGTGATGCCTCAAGAAATGGAATTGGTTTTGTTTTAATGCAAGAAGGAAGACCCGTTTCTTTTGAAAGTCATCCAATCAAAGGAAAGTATTTACAGAAAGCTATTTACGAGAAGGAAATGTTGGCAATACTACATGCACTAAAGAAATGGTGACCTTACCTAATGGGAAGACACTTCAAGGTAAAAACTGATCATGATAGTCTTAAAAAAAATTGGAATCTTCAGAAGAGCAGCAAAAATGGGTCACAAAGATGTTGGTTTATGAGTTTGAAATCATCTACAAAAGGGGGAAGCTAAATGTTGTTGCAGATGCACTCTCAAGAAAGGATGAAGAGATGGAAGCATTGCTTTGTGCCATTTCTATTATCCAACCAGATTGGATAACCAAAGCAAGGGATGAATGGAAGAAGGACGAAGAAGTGTGGACACTCATTCAAAAGTTGCAGCAAGATCCTAGTACATATGATACATTTAGTTGGAAAAATGATTCCTTATGGTACAAAGATCGCTTATATCGTTGTAAGAATTCCCAACTAAAACAAAAGATTCTTTTGGAATTGTACACTTCTCTTTTAGGAGGACACTTAGGATTTTAAAAACTTACCAGAGGGTGAAGAAATATTTTTTTTGGGATGGCCTTAAATCTGATATTCAAAAGTTTGTGGCGGAATGTTTAGTTTTCCAGTAAAAATAAAGTTGAGACAATTAAGACCTTTAGTCTTCTACAATCTTTATCCATTCCAAGTCAACATTGGGAGGAGATTTCAATGGATTTTATCACAGGTTTACCTAAGTCCAAAGGAAAGAGTGTCATCATGGTGGTAGTTGATAGACTTACCAAGTATGCACACTTTTGTACATTATCTCATCCATTTAAAGCAAGTACAGTTGCTACTACATTTATGGACACAATTCAAAAGCTACATGGAAACCCAAGGGTTATTGTGAGCGACAGAGATCCCATTTTTACTAGAAATTTTTGGACTGAGTTATTTTCTTGTTTGGGTACTCAATTAGCTCATAGCTCATCTTATCATCCTCAATCTGATGGTCAAACTGAGATAGTAAATAAATGTTTCGAAGGATATCTTCGTTGTTTTGTATCTGATAAACAAACACAATGGGTCAAGTGGTTACCTCTCGCTGAATGGTGGTATAACACTTCCTTCCATACTGCAACAAAAATGACCCCATTTATGGCACTTTATGGATATCATTCACCGTCCATCACATCATCTTTAAGAGAAAATTCTAAGGTTCAAGCAGTGGAATATCACATCGAGCATCAACAAGAAGTTCTCCAACTCTTAAAGGATAACCTAAATTTGGCACAAAATCGAATGAAACAATAGGCAGATCAACATCGCAGCGAGAGAAGTTTTGATGTAGGAGACTGGGTATTTTTACCGCTAAAACCATACAAACAAATATATTCTTGCCAAGCTAAGAAGGATAATAAATTATCACCAAAGTACTATGGTCCTTACAAGGTGTTGCAAAATATTGGCACTATGGCATACAAATTGGAGCTTCTTTCTTAAAGAAGGTTATAGGTGACTAACTTCCAGCGCAAAAAATATTTCCAGAACTTGATGAGGAAGGAAAAATCATATTGGAACCTGAAGCAGTCACAGAAACAAGAACTAGACAGCTACGAAATCAATCTATTTCAGAGTATCTTATCAAGTGGAAGAACTTACCCACAGAAGATTCTAAATGGGGGGATGAGAATTTTATACAGAAGCATCAAGAGCTACTCAAGCATTGAGGACAACACTCTTTTGAATTAGATGGGCATGTTAGGTCCCTATATTACTAGTGTAGTCCCTTATTGTTGTTAGTGTAGCCCCCTTATTGTTATTTTTATACCCCTGTAACCCCCATATTGTTATTATTGTGCCCTCACATTATTATTTTTAGGTCGGCTAGGATTATATTGTGACCCCATGGAATCATATATATAGAAGGAGGTTTTTTCATTTGTATCATCCAATAATTGTTCATTTATGTGATGTGAAGGAGGTTGCCCCCTCGAAGCGGCTTATTTCAAAGGCATTGATCTCTCTGTTTCTTCTATTTTTAGAGTTGGTTTTATAACAACATCTGGCCGGGAGGCTGTTACATATAGAAGACTACCAATCATAGATATACATCCTTAGATGAGTTGTCTATGCTCAATTTGAAACCTGTTACCATCGGAGTAAGGATGGGTTTGCAATATTCAATTTTGAATTTCTTGAGCATTTCCTTTATGTACTTGGCTTGACATATAAATATTTCTTTCTCTTGCTGAGATATTTGAAGCCTTAAGAAGTATGTTAGCTCACAAAGTAAAGACATCTAGAACTCACTTTGCATATTTGTAGCAAAGTTCTTACTTAGTCGATCATCATTGCTACCAAAGATTATATCATCCACATATACCTCAACGATTTTTAAATTTTCTTTATATATTTGTACATAAAAATTTCTATCAGCAGTACCTTTCTTGAACCCTTGTTGACGTAGATATCCATCAAGATGAGCATGCCATGCTCTGGGAGCCTGCTTGAGACCATATAGAGCCTTCTTTAACCTGCAAACAGTCTTCTTTTTCAGATAGTAGAAAACCTTCAAGTTGTTCGATGTAAACTTATTCTTCTAATTCGCCATTCAGAAATGTTGACTTAACATCCATTTGGTAGACTTTGATTTTTCTTGAACATGCATAGGCGAGAAACATCCAGATGGCTTCCATTATGGCAATTGGTGCAAATGTTTCGTCAAAATCAATTCCTTCCACTTGTGCATAGCCTTTGTAAACCAATCTTGCTTTGTTTATGGTAACATGTCCATCTTCATTCAATTTGTTCCTGAACACCAATTTAGTCCCAATGACATTTTTATCTTTTGGTCGTGGAACTAATTTCTACGTGTTATTCTTCTTGATTTGATCCAATTCTTCATTCATAACTACTACCCAGTGTGCATTCTGGCTAGCTTCCTCAAAACTATTAGGATCAAAGGTTGCTAGAAAGGAAATGTGAGCTTGTTTTCATGAACTAATTTGTCAACCTTCATTTATGTCACCAATTATTTGATTTGATGGATGGTTCTTTTGAATCCATTCTTTTGTTCTCTTTGGAGGAGCTTCTTGTTGATGTTCCTGTATGTCTTAATGATCATTATTTACTTCTTCCTGGTTGATAGTTGCTTCTTGTTCTAGAATTTTCTCTGTGTCTTTTTTAGCCTCTGTCTCAAGTTTCAAAGATTCTAGATCCTCATAATTATTCATTAGAACACCATCTTTGTCAAATGTAACATTTATGCTCTCCACTATTTATTTTCGTCTTAGATTATAGAATTTATAGGCCTTTATTTTGTGTAAGTAACCAATAAAGATACCTTCCTCAACATGTGATTCAAACTTACCCAACTTTTGATCTTCTCTTTTGATATAACATTTGCTTCCGAAGATTCTGAAATATTTTACATCACCCGATTTTCCTTTCCATAATGCATATGGGGTCTTGTTTCAATTATTTCTGAGAAGACTTCGGTTGATAATGAAGACTGTCGTATCAATTGCTTGAACCCATAAATTTTCATCCAATTTTGAGTCCTTAAACATTGTTCTACCCATTTCTTATATGTTTTTGTTCTTTCTTTCAGCAACTCCATTTTGCTGAGGTGTTCGTGCTGTTGAAAATTGTCTTTTTATTCCATTTTCGTCACAGTATTGCTGAAATAATTTGGAAGTGAATTATCCACCATTATCTGATGTTAGACACTTTATTTTCAAATCAGTTTTATTTTCTACCAACTCCTTGTAGATGTTAAAGCACTCAAATGCTTCAGATTTTTTCTTTAGGAAACTGATGGTTGTCATCTTGGTATAGTCATATATCATTAACATGAAATATAATTCTCCATCTAAGTCTTTTGTTTTCACAGGACCACACAAATCAATATGTATCAATTCCAATGGATGTGATGCAAAGTGTTATTTTGTTTTAAATTTAACTTTTGTCTTCTTGTCGTGCCAGCAGGCCTCACATCGTGTGTTGGAAGGTTTTGATATTTTCAGCGTTTTTCGTACTGCTTCCTTTTTTCTTATCCTAACAAGATCGTAAAAGTTTCGTGACCCATTCATTTGTGCCATAACCAGCTTTCATCTTCTTTAGCTAGAAGACATTCTTTAGTTGCTTCATCCATAACATATATGTCGTTTGGAGCTCGACTTGTTGTAGCCACAATTTTATCATACCTGCCTTTCTTGATTTCACATTTTGTGGAGTTGAATAGAATTGTGTGTCCTTGATCACACATTTGTCCAACACTGAGCAGATTGTTATTCATGTTTTCAACCAATAGAACATTCTTGGCTAGAGCATCTTTACTTCCGAGAGTGACGGTACTTGATCCTATAACATTTGAATATCCATCATTTCCAAAGGACACAGTTCCATCCTTCTTCTCTTTCAGAGATACAAATTTCTTTCTATCTCCAGTCATATGTGTTGATAAAACGTTATCAACATACCACACATCATTGTTGTTTTGAGCCTTGAGAGCAAGAGCACAATTATTAGTCTTGTTCTTCTTCCATGTTTGTTCATTCTGTGGCTTCGGAGATTCTTCTGGAGGATTTTCAAGTTTGCAGTCTCTGGCTATGTGTCCAAAGTTTCGACATTTGTAACATTCAATATTATTTCTTAAATGTTAAAATCTATTGATGTTTTGTTGAGCCCTGGGAGGTTCATATTTAACAGATCTCCTGGAATTGTATTGGTTCCTAGGGTACATGCGACATTCTACAGCTTTATGACCAAATTTTCCACATGAATAACAATAGCCATGAAAATTATGTTGGTACTTGGATGGAAATCTTCGTCGGGGAATTGCCTTCCAAGGTTGTTCTTGCGAATCTTGTCCAATGAAGTCTACATGCCTGTCAGATCCCATAAGTTCATTTTATTTTTTTGTAGAAGGTCCTGCTTCTTCTTCTTTGTAACCGAGGCCAGCTTTGTCGTTGTAAGATCATTGATTGTTGATGAGTTCTTCCAATGCTCTTGAGTTTTTGGCATAGTTTTGGACAGTTTTTCCCTTCTTCACTTCCTTACGCAGTAAGACTACTTCGGCTTCTAATGCTTCCCTTTCTTGGTTGCTTTCTGCCAGCTTCTTTTCAAGTGACTCTTCAATACATTTTTGTTTTTCAAATTCAATTTTGAGACCTTGAACTTGTTCTTCAAGAGTATTGGAACATATCTTCTCGGCCTTGAGCTCTTTTATAACCCTGATTTCCTCCTTAGAAAATTCTTCTATGGTCAACCCTTCTTCTTCGTTTTTGGATACCTCTTATTTATTGTGCTTGGCCATCAACAATACTCTCTCATTGGCTTCTTCTTCGCTTTCACTGTCTTCATCGGATGATGAGCTATCTTCTTTAGAGGGAAAGTTCCTTTTGAATCCTTTCTTCTTGCCTTGCTTGTTGAATTTCTTAGAGCCTTTCTTTCCTTTTGAGTTGCCATCACTTCTGTTTGGACATTTTTCTGCGAAATTTCCAACCTCACCATAGCCGAAACATATAAATGAAAGTTCACCTTTGAATTTTCCCTTACCAATTTTTAGTTTTCTCTTAAAGTAAGCATATTCTCCATCTGAAAGACCTTCTTCAACATCTTCCTTTTCTTCACACTTGCAGGTGCAGGTCTTTGCCTTTGAAGGTTGTTTATCCTTATTGGTTTTCTGAGATGCATCGAACGCAGTTTCTAGATGCGAAGTACCCCCTTCTTCATCAAGTCTCATTTCATATGCTATGAGAACTCCATGTAATTCCTCTTTGTTGAGTTTGTCCAAATTTGAACTATATTCTAAGACCGATGCTTTTGGGTTGAATCTTCCTAGTAACATTCAAAGAATCTTTCGTATAATAGTCTTCTCATCAACACGCTCTCCCAATCCTTCCAGAGTGTTGGTTATTTCATCAACATGTTGGAAGTATGCAGCAATGTTGTCATATTCTTTCATTTTGAGTTGCTCAAAATTTGCTCTGTAGATTTGAAGCATTACTTCTTTGACATTTGAGTCATCTTTATATATATTCTCAAGCTTTTCCCATACATTTTTGGAAATTTTACAACCCAACACCTTATGATAAGCAGATTCAATAAGTCCACTGATAATAATATTCTTTTCTTTTGCATCATTTACCAAATTATTCTTACCTTGTTCATCTGTGGTTGGTGTAAATCCATTTTGAACAGTGTCCCATACTTCGTAACCTTGTGCCAAGAGATAGACCTCCATTCTTCCTTTCCAGAGTGCATAATTATTTTCATTGAATAGAGGTACACCATTCTTGGTATGCTCCATGACCTCCTTCCATTTGTTAAACTTCTATTGAAGGAACCAAGCTCTGATTCCAATTGTTGGAAATACTGAGAGGGGGGTAAATCAATATTCCTTTCAATTAGTATTATCATTAATCTTTCAAATCAATAGTTAATCTTCAATTATTATTAGTTTTTGTACAATAATAGCAGTAAACAAAAGGAACACAAATGCACACATTTTTTAAGGTGGAAACCCCCTCTGGGACAAAAACCACCTGAATGTTTTTCTAATAATTATTTAATCTTCAACTCCAATTGAAAAGAAAGCTCCATCTTCCTAGAATCTATAAAAGCATTCTTCTCTAGTTCCCACTAGATGGACGCTCCAATGCCCGAGATTCTTCAGTATTCAACTGAACAGATGCCCCAACACCCAATGAGCTACAACTCACCCTAGCACCACCATACCACCCTGAATTTTTCGCAAGCTTGAACCTGTTGGTGACTTCATGCACCAACATAGCACCACCCTACCACCCTATAGAAGAATGAACTCCCGTACCAGGGAAAATGGTCCACTTTACAATGATATAGAATGATGTAGAAGAAGAAGACACGCAAGACCATAACCCCAACTATGACACAACCACCTAATGATGATCCTAGACCTCCCAACATTGCCTCTTCAACTCTTGGCAGATAGACACTTGTACAAATTTTAATATGATGCTTTTACAATGACTCAGTACAATGATACCTTTGTAATGACTGTATGCAGTGTTGCCCACTTGAAGACTTCATGTGGTGAACTTCTTGATGTTGGTTTGCGCCTTGATTGCTGCTCTTGTCATGCTACCATTTCTCACTCTTCAGAACATTAGATCATGCATTAAGTATTACCTTGATGAATATAAACTACCTTCAAAAAGTCTTCAAGGAAATACCCATGACATGATAATAGAAAAACTTACCTCATCCTATAGAGCATATGTTAGTGCTAAACAAAAACAACAAATTAGAATACAAAGAACCTAATGCAATTAAGAGATGAACATGCATATACAGAAGATACTTACCTAGAGCTTACCTCTTCTGCATCATTTTTCTACACCTTTCTTTGCTTTGCTACCCTAGAAATTTTGGTCCTTTGCAGCCCTTAACAGCACATGATCTAGCTTTTTCTTGCCTTCTAGGATCTCGATATTGAATCTGATGTATCTCTATTATTTTAGATCCCCAATATGTGATATTCGGTCCTATAGTATCCCTCTGAGTCTTCTTTCCAATGCCATAGGTTTGACCCAATTTGGATTCTTCAAGACAGAGTTATGCCCAATCTCTCATAATGACCTAATTATGGACTAGTTCAGTAGAGCGAAATTGTACGACGTGCCACGTGTCACTGTTTCAACCTTCGGCTTTGAAATTGATACACATAAAACTAAATTTTGTGCACTATCTGCCACTTATTACATAATTCCAATCCACTTCTTAGAGATAGAGTTATGACGATTTTCCCAAGTTCACCTCTTTGAGATGAAATTCGGAAGCCTACAAAACAGTAACTTCCACAGATCATATCTCTGAAAATATAGCGAACCAAGACCTAAAATTCGGACACGAGCTTCATCAGGATTTTCCCAAGTGTGGTTTTTGTTTCAACATTTGAAGCTTCACAGAAAAAATTTATAGCAAAAATGCCACAATGACCTATTTTTAGTAGCGAAATCCTTACATGAGGAGGATATGAGGGTCACAATTTATATAAGTGCTTAGGTTGAGAGGGTCTTCAACAAGTGAAAATTGGAGGGATTTTAGGAGCTTAAATTTTTTATTAATTATTGACTCTTCAATGACCACAACCAATGATTAGTTTCATGCCACAACCCCATGGGGTTTTAGCCCACTAACTAGGGTTACTAACTTCAGACATGAATATCTCTCAAACCTTGAAGAATTATGTGGTGTGCCATATATCAGCGAAAACATATCGATAATTAGAAACCATCCCGAATATCCTTGACTCGTAATAGATTAATTTTTCAAGTCAAAATTCTCATGCAAGATCGGTGTAGCCCCTAGTGGTGCTTGGGTTGACGTCAATGACAACCACTGATCAACACTTATGCATTGCATTAATTAGTGAGCATAGGTTTCATGGTTAATAAATACTACGGGTCAAACTATGTTCTTGAATTTCATTGTGTGCTCTTGAGAAAAGCCAAACTTTGTGATGTGTGTGTGGTGAATTTACATAGGGTTCTGTTGGATCGAGTATTGAGAATGTGTTATGCGCTAAAGGAATAAAACGTGCCAACACAGACATGCGCACTTTATATTAGGCTACAATACAATGCGCACTTTTACCTATTGTACATAGATACATCATACCTAAAGCAAATAAATAGGTGATTTAACAAATACACTTTAAATTTTCTTTGTCGTGTCCCGACATGAAATATATGAAGAATGCATTTGAAAGGCTACGACTATAAAATTCGACCTTCCCAAATTTCAACTGCCAATAGTTGTTCTACCTTCCCAAGAAGTCTAGAACTCCATGCACCTATGTGCCCGTGTCGTAAAATAGTCTTCATGCTATTACAAAAGGCAGTGTTTCTTTGGTATTTTCTTGGAAATATATTTAAATAAAATATACTTTATGATCATGTTGGTTTGTATTCCTCAACGCATTTTTACAATTGTGTGAATCATTCTTAGTTATAATTGTCTAGGGTTTTAGGATGTATGGACAAGACAACAATCCCCCAAACCCTAATGTGTTTGAAGGTATGACGGCATGGTGAGGAAAAGTGAGCATGTGAAATATGCATTATGAAACATGAGCATCGATAAGGTCTGATGACATCAGACTCACTAAGAGAGTTGACCAATATGAACAAAACCCTTGAGGCCTTAGACAAGCAGGTGGGGATTTAGGGAAAGGCAAATTTTAGGGTGGTGTTGTAACGACTTCATTAAATATTCTTTCAAACATTAAAAGCCAGGTTATGGAGAATATTACATTTTTCCTCGACAATATTAATCCTTCTCCTTTACTAAACTAACAAACTCATGATGTTTGTGATCTGAAATTAAAAATTGAAGGTTTCTTGTAAAAAAAATTAAGCTAGTTTATGTATTGTGGGCAATGGATCGAAATTGAAAAAGCACATAAACTTATTAAACTTAGTTAATTTTTAAAAATTTAACCAGAGAAAAATAGACCACATGCAACATCAAAAAACAACAATTTGATGACGGAGTTCACCCCTCCTGGGCTACATCTCTGGGTCCAACTTCCAATGTTGTCCCTTTAAATTATATGCTCAAGATGTCAGTTACATCAGCATAAAATACTCAAATCACAAAAATAATGCTGAAATTATGTCCCAAACACCCAAAAACCCCTGTGTAGGCTTTTCTTAGGCTCAAAAAGACTAAAAAATGGCCAATTTTGGCCTCCTTATTCATTTCTTTGCTAATTGTCCTACAAAATTACCCTTCTGTCAAAACTGGTAACGGATTATGACTTTCGTGGTTCTACAAGGTGACAAAATAGCGCGAGAATGACAAAAAAACTGTCGAAAATGGTGCAAAATATTGGATGGTTAACTTGGAAACGCGCCCCTAGCTTCTGCCCCTTATGTCGATCACGTGGCAGTCAATATGACCACAGGCATGGGGCAGAGGCCAGGCACCTTGCCAGCTCTAAAACCTAGTTGCATGAGTTTTCATATGGCCACGAGATGGGCGCCACATGCTAGACTCCTCTCCCCATCCACCTTTCTCCATAGTTACATGGTGTGTAATATGACTGGGGTTGGGCCATTCGAGCAACCCCCCCCCACCAATCTGCGAACTGTTGTTCAATAAATAAAATCATGCCATACATATATAATAAGAACCAAAATGGCTTAACAGTAAGGCAGAGTAACCTTCACTTGCGATGAGTAACCTTAGCATCCTTTTCGTTTTCCTAGAAGATGAAACGATACACTAATTATCAAAATTATGATGTGCGAGAGAGCTTATGCATTGCATTAAGTAGTGAGCATAGGTTGCATGCTTGAGAAACACTAAGGGTCAAACTATGTTCTTGAATTGCATTGTGTGCTCTTAAGGAAAGTCAAACTTTGTGATGTGTGTGTCGTGCATTTACATAGGGCTCAGTTTGGATCGAGTATTGAGAATGCACTATGCACTAAAGGAATAAAATGTACCAACACAGACATGCACACTTTATATTAGGCTATAATACCATGTGCACTTTTACCTACTGTACATATATATAGGGTGCCTAAAGCAAAGCACTTGGTGATTTCAATAGCTTCAAGAGGAATTCCCTCATCAGTATCTAACGACGTTGCCGACTTTTTCCAACAAGACAAAATGATAAGGTTGTTTGGTCATCCAGTTCATTTGAGCTCGTAATAGCAAATAGACTTTCTCTTTTCTTTGTTGTGTCCTAAATGTAATATATGAAGAATGCATTTGCAAGGCTACGACTGTAAAATTCGACCTTCCCAAATTGCAACTGCCAATAGTTGTTATAGCATCCCAACAAGTCTGGAACTCCATGCACCTATGTGCCCATGTAGTAAAATAGGCTTTATGCTATTACAAAAGGCAATGCTTCTTTGGTATTCGCTTGGACATATATTTAAATAAAATTTGTTTTATGCTCATGTTGGTTTGTAGTCTTTAACACTTTTTTACAATTGTGCTAATCATTAACAACCATTAATAAATTTCACTTTGTTATATATTACATTTTTAATATATCTCTCCATATAGCTTTCGCACATATGGGGAGATAGGACCTTTTGATTGCGCCTTAATGAGAATTTTAAGTGCATTTCCTTTACCTGCCCTACATAGCACAATATAGTAATAGGTTAGTTAAGTTATGATATATAATATTGTTTTATAATTTAAATACCAGTCTAGGATGCATAAAAAAGATTAAGAAAGTGCACATAAGCTTCAAGGAATATGCAAATGTGCCCAATGTCCCTTTGAAATTGTGATGCACCATGAACTTAGTGGCATTTTGAGGATTTATTTTTTCATGCATAAACAAAACTTCTCTTTGGAAAATTGAACACTTACACATATGAGTATTTAAAGGGATGATGATGTTACCAATGCAACTAAAATACCATTAAGAGTTGATGGGGTGCGAGCCAAGTAATGCAACTTAAAATATGAGGATCGGGTCAACATGGTTTAACTCTTCATTCTTAGTTGTGATAGTCTAGGGTTTTAGGATGTATGTACAAGACAAAAATCCCCCAAACACTAATGTGTTTGAAGGTGTGAGGGGATGGAAAAGAAAAGCGAGCATGTGAAATATGCATTATGAAACATGAGCATTGATAAGGTCTGATGACATCAGGATCACCAAGAGAGTTGACCATTGTGAACAAAACCCTGGAGGCCTTAGACAAGTAGAGGGGGGGGGAGGGATTAGTGAAAGGCGAATTTTAGGGTGGTGTTGTAACGACTTCAACAAGTATCATTTCAAAAATTAAAATCCAGGTTATGGAGAATATTAAATTTTGTCTCAAGGATATTAATCTTTCTCCTTTACTAAACTAACAAAATTGTTGGGGCCTTTGTTTTGAAAAAGGAACATTTTTTAGTTGCGGAGAACAGGTGGCAGAGCGCAATCACGGTAGACAGGGAGTTTTCATGGTTGTGGATAGCTGGAAGATAGGTGGCGCGGAAGTTGCGGAGAACAGCGCAGATGGCAGGTGTGGGAGACAAAGACAATCAGCGGAACTCCTAGTAATAAAGAAGAAGTGGAAACAGTGGAGCAGGAAAAGAGGAAAGACTAACAGTCACGTTGGCAGAAGAAAAAAATAGGAAATCAGCCAGCATAGAGGAGGCAGTTAGTCTGGTAGAGGGCCGAGTGAGAGAGTCGTAGGGGAGCTTTGTGAGATCTCTGTTGTACTGACCTACTTTGTAATAGACTCTGCGGAGTGATGTATTCCATTTGATAATGATAATAAAATATGGTTTTTGTAATGTTTGATGTTCTGAGTTAAGTGTTACTTAGTTTCTTGTTGTGAATGTGCGCCCCATTTTAAATTTTAATTCATCACCCTTAATGTGCTTAATGAGTAATAACTTAACATAGTAGCAAGATTTGTTTGTTGTTTCAAGTTCCTTTAGTTGCTCTTCAACGTTGTAACTGTTTGGTACTTAATCTGTCTCCTAACCTTACTAAGGTCACGGCATGCCTCGGGTGAGACGCTCTGCTCCTTGGAGTAGGGTGAAAATGCTAGCATTGTGCTAGACTACTGCGGAAGCCTTGTTGGCCTCTATCCTGAACCTGGGTCTTGCTTAGAGACCTCCTTTTTCGCCAACAAATGGTTCCGTTGCCGGGACCCAAAAATTAATTTAGGAGTTATATCATGGTATCGTGGATCTACGAGAGAGAACTACGAAGCTGGTGGGATAACCACTTAGACCAGTTCATATCGCAACAAGCGGAGTTGTGACAGTAGAGAGAGAAAAATGTCAAGGATCGGGTCCTATTTTCTAAATTTGCAAGTGACATGTACGAAATTTTCTGGGGGAAGTTTCCAGAAGAAATTTATAATTGGTTACGAAGACTACAAGTCAAGTCACTTCTAGGAGGGTCACGTAGGGTCTGTCGCAAGTGGACGCACGTGGACCTAGTAGCGCTCCATCGGTTAGACACCGATTTGACCTGAGTTGTATATTTTTGGGTACAATCTACATTGGAAGGATCCATTGTGGAATTCACAGCTGAGTGTTACCAATCCTTTTCAAAATCGGAAGACGTATTCGGATCCGAATTGCGGGGAGAACTATTGAAGGAAATCCCATTGTGGATCAAAGCTTTAATGGTGGACGAGGGTTTGATAGAATTTCAAAAGTCTGAGATGGAGAATTAAACCTCCAGTACTGGGGGAAGGAGCTGAGGGAAAGATGCTACAAGTAAGTTAGAAGGTGGAATAGGGATATGGATGTCGGAACCTCTAGTAGATTTAGAGATTGACGAGCACATCGGAGGGCGCAGATTACTGAGAAGTGGCGGGAAAGGGTGATGAAAGAGTTTGAGAAGCAGGAAAGTAGTCGACAGGACAAGGAGAAGGCGCCGCAGATGAAAAAGGAAATGGAAGGTTAGATGGGATCCAAATGAATAGGAGGGACCATCAAAGAAGTTAGGCAAGTGTATAGCAGCCCAACCCAAAGAGAAAAGGGAGAAAAGTCCAATGTGGAGGATGCACACCCTGACGAGATATCCGATGTGGAGTTGCATTTTGCGATGGAGCAACTACTTCGAGATAGGTCAGCACCCGTAATTCAAGTTAACTCTATTCCCCAAATTTTAAGTAGCTCTAGTCCCAACCTTCCCCTGGTACTCTATCAGCCACCAGATAATTTTTTTGTTAAGTTACGGGAGTTAAGAAAGTTGAATAGTGTTATGCCTACAGTACAAATATCTGCTAGCTATAGTGCTATTAATACAATTTCACAGCCAGGAAGTAGAGGTTTATTTTAGTACCACCCATACAAAGAAATATGGTGGGATCATTTACCCGATACCCAAAATTCTCTAGGAGGGGCAACGATGATGTGGAGCAACACTGGTATCTCTGTGAAGCGATATGGAGGGCTCGGTAGACACCAGAGGTGGTTAAGTTGATCGAATTCTAGACTACTCTAAGAGAGAGAGCCCTTCGCTGGTTCATTAAATGGTCTAAAGCTCATCCAAACCCAGCGATAGACAATGTAAAGAAAGAATTTGTCAAAGAATTTTAAGTTACCTCAAACAAATCAGCAAGGGTTATCTGAGTTGTGGGAGATTAAACAACGAGAAGGTGAAACAACATGAGACCTGATGAGGAGTTTCAAGGATGCGATTGGGAAACTGAGTTACCCGATTGATCTAAATCATCAATGAGATTGGCTTATTAAAGCACTTCTTTCGTTGATGAGAACTCCACTAACACAGCAGAAGATTGATACCTTAGAAGATGCCATGGAGAAAGCTATGAAGATAGAGGCTATGGCAGGGTATCCGCAACAGTTCAGAGGAGGAGAAGCAGTTCAAGACCCTTCCATATTGAGGCTACAACATAATATAGCTAGTTTAACGAAGAATTTGAAGGACATTTATCCGATACGACCTGCACCTCCCAATGTATGGTGTACCTCAATTTTTTGATGGAAGGACACGTGGCCACAGAATGCCCGAGGTTGTGGGGGCAAAATGTGGGAGCTTCAGCAGCAGGGACACAAGGGACTCCACCAGTTGGGGAATTTTCGCATATAAACACTCAGGGATTATACCAGCCGCAACCCCACTTTCCAGGGTTCCCCGCTCAACAAAATCAGACCGCAACCAAATACTGTGAAATATGCAAAGGAATTAGTCATCCTCCACAACTATGCCCAATTTTGCAGAAGTACTCCAACGTTCCAAACAATACATATTGTGATTTTTGCACTTCCACAACGCATAATACAAAGCAGTGTAGAGCCCTTGATGCACTGGCAGAACGATTGGACAAACCATCTTATAGAGTGAATGAGGCTCCAAGGGGATGAGGAGGAGGAATGAGAGGAGGTAGAACTAGAGGAAGAGGACCAATAAGGTACTACAACTATGACCAAGAAGGACACGTAGCAAGGGAATGTATGCTACCCAGAAGACCATGGTGCTCTCAATGTAGATTCAATACACATGCAACTGAAGATTGTCCAAAATTAATTAAGAGGTGGGAGGAAAGAGCCAGACACAGAGGAGAAAATTTGGTGAACGCGGAACCAAGAATAGTAGAAACTCAGGCCATGCAAAATGTAGCCATAGTAACCCAGGGAGGAAAGAGAACAGGGGAGGATACATAGAATATAGACCCGACAAAGTTGATCAAGCCAGCATCTCCAAAAACCACTTTTAGACCAGATAGACATATGCAATATTTTAAGGATGCAGTGGAAACATTTTCCCAAATAGGGGGGAGCAAAGGCATTGAGCTTCCACAGCCAAGCGTAGAAAAAGAGAAGCAGGCCCATACAAGTAAAATGATCGAGGAATGGTTCCAATTATTTTTGAAAATTGTAACCAATGCACCAATGCTAGAACAACTAAAGAAAAATCTAGAATTGGTGGTGCAGGAAAACGCAAAACCAGAAGAGTCAAGAGATTCAACCCATAAATACATAAGAAGGATAAAAATAAATAAGAGAAGAACAGGAAAGGAATTCCACGTGAATATTCAAGTCGTAGGATTTCAAATCAAACACACCATGCTCAACCTAGGATCAGATGTCAAAATTCTACCAAGAAAAATGTGGGAAACACTGGGGAGGCCAAATTTGACATACTCACCGATACAGCTCCGCATGGAAAATCAGTACTACATTGTGCCCATAGTAAGGCTAGAAGAGGTCGAGGTTGATGTTGTGGGAGTGAAAACATACATATATTTTGAAGTGATAGACATCATGGGGGACAAGGATCCCTATCCTGCTTTGTTGGGGATAGATTGGGCCTTTGATAACTATGCAGTGATCAACTTGAAAAAGGAACTGATGATATTTGAAGATGGGGAATTCAGGTCACTCAGCCACTTGACCCATATCAGGGACCCCGATATATAGAAACTGTTGACAACAGAGAGGATGCTCAACTTCTAGATCACCTTTACTAGATGACGGCAAGGAAGAGAGAAGACTATATCAATCCAACAAAAGGAGGGACCGTAAGCTGGAGAAGCGCTCATAGTTCAGACTTGGGCTCAGAAATAGCTTGGGATGATTGGAAACAGGGAGGATACGAGACTAATACAAGAAGATGTGCTAATATCCGAGGAGTCAACTGTAAATACATTTATTGCAAAAGTAGAAGAAAAATTACCAATAGAACATAGAGTCCCTCTTATGGATGTAGGACTACAATCCACATGGGCGAGATGGTGGATCAACCATCGTAACTCACTTTCGAGATGGAAATATGTTGCAATAGCACTAAGAGCCAGATTCAAGGAAGTTGCAGGACCACAAATCATTAAGAAGTACCAAGGGGATTCTAACCCCACGAAGAATTTAGAAAATTGTGAGTACAACTGGAAGCAAGAAGGGTATCCAGAATATTTTTGGATGCACAATTTTATACATTCACTAGACACAATTCCATAGGCCTGGTACTTAACCGAAGAAAAGAAGAGAGGAACTGGCACCTGGCAAGTAGTTGCAGAAAATTTTACGCAATGTTTTTCTTTTGAAGGAGAAACAAAAATGGTTACACAGGACCTACAATCCATCAAAAGAGTACTATTCTTTCCAGAAATTCAAGAAGACAAAGAGAAACCGCTCTCAGAGTAGATTATCAAACAATCATTAACATGCAAACAAATATATAGTGACATGGATGACGACAATTTAGAGAATCTCTGACACTTATACTTTGAAAAGAAAGAATGGGAGCAGGTTATACAAGAAGAACCAACAACAGAAGGACTACATATGCTACCCTTGAGGACTAAGAAGCTAAACATTGGAACCCTGGAGAAACCCAAAATAGCGTCCATTGGCGACTACTGGGATACATAAATGTTCAAGGATATCTTCGACCTTTTACAGGAATATGAAGATTTATTCCCATCCTCGGTAGCAGAGCTAAAGGGGATAAAAGGGGACATGGGGGAAATGCGCATAGTCTTGAAGCCTGATGCAAGACCAGTTAAGCATAGACCTTACTGTCTAAATCCAAGGGTAAAAGAGAAATTCAAGGTAGAAATAGATAAAATGTTAAAAGAAGGGCTGATTTTTCCAGTAGAGGAAGAAAAGTGGGTTAGTCCCATTGTCATACAAAGCAAAAAGGAAAAATTTGAGATTAGAGTATGTGTTGATTACAGAAGCCTCAACAACGCATGCATACATGATCCATTTCCCACTCCGTTTAGTGATGAGGTTATTGACAATGTGGCAGGAAATGAAGCCTATTCATTCAAAGATGGTTTCTCAGGGTATCATCAAGTAACTCTCGCAGCCGAGAGGAGGCACTAGGGTAGAATATAAATAAATTGAGTCAATAACTCTCTCGCACCCGAGAAGAGAAATAGAATAAAAATAAATCACAATAATGCAGAGAGTAAAACCATCTGTTGTGATGGGGAGACCACATCGCAACCTATTGTGGTCGGGGAGGGTGTAGTATCTAACGTGTCATCTGTGTCAGAAAGAAAACGTGTCAAACATCATTCCGTCATAATAACCCATCATACCGATGTCAGTCCGTAGGATCACCCGGATTTGAGAATTAACTTCCATAATTAGTAACAACCATATCGTAATAAATTTTCCATATTAAGCCATAATCATTACCCATCATGTCTACCCAAATCCTGAAGACACAGTCAGCAATGTCAGAATACACCTCACCGCGGTAACTAATCGCATGATTATAGCCGTGGGAGAGACAGAAAAATTAATTAGTTATAGGGTCTTATCAACCTCATTCGTGTCGGTTACATTACTTAACCCGCATGAAAGAAGAAAGCACGAGAATGCCAGAAAATTTCGAGCTAAACAAGAAACAGCTGCAGCAACAAGTGAAATTTCATCAAAGTAAGTTCAAAGAGATAGTCCAGTAGCAGGAATTCACATAAAGAGATCAGGAACATCACTCCATGTATACAAAAGAAGGACGAATATGACAAAGGTAGCCCCAGCAGTCGTCGAGCTTGAGCTCGATGAGAGAATTCAGAGAATGGAATCATTAGTGGGCAAGTATGACAATGCATTGGTGAATGATACAGATTTCATGGATTCATATCAATTTCCGGCTATGAAGAGACAGGTATACATAGAGAATTATGCTACAGAAGGAGGAGGGGAAGTAGCAAGAATGAATCTAGAGTTCAAAGGAATCCAGAAATCGACAATACTGAACCTCAAGAACCTTCCAGTGTTTGGAATAACGGGAGCAGCAATGCAGTGTACGAAATTCCTGCTGAGAAGACTCCAGAATGGATCATTGTGGCTAGGGCGAGAAATACCGATACATTCAGAGGATATCAATAGGCTTACAGGATTATCAGTAGAAGGGAAGGATGTCTCAACGGCATTCCAGAACGTGTCCAAAAGAGCCAAGAAGGTAGGAGACTGTGATTACTATAAGAAATATGAGACCAGAAGATGAGGAAAGGGGGTGAAGATAGACCTCATCAACAATCTAGCAGTCAAATTTTCCTACTACCTAATAGCGGGTAATACGATGAAGCACTACACCAAAGGCGAATGCACCCTCGACACCATTTCAGTTGCGGAACACTGCCTCCAGGGAACCCAGCTGAACTGGTGTATATTCCTACTGAATGAACTATTTGAGGCCTGTGAAGATAACTACAAAAGAGCCACAGGATTCATTTACGGCTACCTCATAATGGCATTTGCAATGTGGAAATGGACTCACCCGGGGGTAAGACAGCTCACGGAAATCACAAATGACCAGCCAATGGCGATGAAGTTTAAGCCCTGGAGAATCTCGGGAGATCCCAGCACCAAGGAGGTAAATGAGGAGGCTTTCTCATTCTGGTACAGGCATATGGTGGATGTGGTGGGGATACAGCAAAGGGTTCCGAGGAACCTGTTGGACAGATATTCCTCGCATATATGGTTTGGGGTCACCCACAAGTAGACATATATCAGACCTAGTTGCATGGACGAAACCACGTTCAAAATGAGACCATTAAAGTTTCAGGTTGAAGAAAAGGCGTTCCACACCGAAGTTTGTTCATGGTCGGGAGTTGGAATGGAGATCAGAAGTGGAATACATCACTATTCGTTCGAGAGCATGCTACCTAAAGCACTACCAGGGGAGACACCAGAAAAAACAACGAATAGGATTTCTCGACTGTAGCTAAAACCTTTAATGGAATAGCTGGACACGAGGGTGAAGGACTTCAATCGGGTAATACAAACCCTCACAAGTGCTTCTCCTGTGTTTCCTTCTTTTTCATATTTTTAGTCTTCAAATTCTGCATCACCATCCATGATTACACCTATCGTCACTGCCCTACCTTCCACGATGTTCAATTCAGCCCCAGCAACCATAGTAACTTCAATCCATAAGAGTAAGGCACCTAAACCACCAGTAGCTACCCCTAAGGCCAAGAAAGCAAGAATTATGGTGCCTAAGCAAATAGTTGACCTCACCGAGGAAGATCAGACCCAACCCATGGATACGGGAGTGCCAATTCGAGAAGAGCCAGAGGTTGCCACCTAGGTCACCTCCGCGCTACCTGTGTTTGATCCATTCTTGGTTTTGAATATTCAAACATCATCTCCACCCCACACTCATACCTCTTCACCTCGCAGTCACCATTCATCACCCCATACTTCATTTACTTCCAAAGACCAGTCCACCCGCACTCCATCCACCTCAGCAACTATCTCTTACCCAGTAAAGTTAAGAAACAAGACAAATGGGGACACCGAGGCAGAAGTTAACTCGAGTATGGCTATGGTACCCAAGGTTAACCAACCTCTGGTGGGGAAGGGCACTTTCCTGGAACTATTGGTTCAGGGAGGATCTTTTACTGCAGATACCACGCCCTTGCCAAAAGAGCTGAACACATTTCAGTAAGCCAACCTAATACTACATCAGATTTAACTGACCACTAGTATGAACAACCCAAAAGGTGATTTGCCACAATAGAACCAACCCATACACCACATGAGCACTCAGAGATATCAATAACCAGCGGGAAACCCCTCAGAGAAACACTGCCAACCCACGACATGTTAGGCACTGAGAGTATGCAGACCTGGGGGACTGAACAATTATACAACTTCATTCAGCGAGCAGCACAGCAGACAGAAGGGCTGCATAACAACCTCCAACAGAGGTTCGAGCAGCAATAACAGCAGGTCCATGCGCTTACTGAAGAAATAAATCAGCTAAAAGGGGAGAAGGAAAGTCTATAGGAACAACTGGAAAAGGTAACAAATATCTTTAAGGACCTCTGGCCAACAATAATTGACCAGGATGACAAGACGTCGGAGGACATATCAGCCTGCTCCATGGTCGAAAGGTCTATCCGAGTGAAAATGACATGTTCCAATCTTAGCAAAGAAAACCAAGAGCTCAAACAAACACTAGCCGCAAGACCAGCATTACCAGATCTCGCCATGATATATGCTGAGAAGGTTACCGAGATACAGAAGCAGGTAGCTAGAATGAAGGAAACCCTGGGGACGACAGTCAGAGAGGCTTACAACCTCCTGAAACATTTACACGAATGCTCTAATTCATTAACCATGAAAGCCCAACCTATCTCAGAATAGCTTCAGAAAATTTCACAAGAGATCAAAGAGGCCACGGATCCCATCGGCATAACCCAGCTCTACAACCAAGCGGAGGTACTGGAAACGAGAATACAGAAGATAGAGGATCATTCTACTACCACAAAGCAGGTCCTCAGAGAGCTAAGGAAACCAGTCAAGCAGAAAGCAGAGCAAATACAGCAGATGGTAGCCGAAGCCAGGCCAAAGTTTCAAGTGGTATTCAGCAACCTATCGTCAGTAGCAAGTGAAATCGAGGCTAAAAAATTCGCCACCGAAACCGAACAACTAATTAGGGAATGGCAATAAACAATTAACGAGTTCGCAGAACTCAAGTCTTTAGCATTGAGCAAGGTTCTAGAGTTGGGGCCTTTGTTTGGACAGAGTGAAGAAATGGAGAAGACAGAGTCAGCCTCAGAAGTAGACAGACCGATGGAAGCCGCAGCAGTAGGAAAAGATTGACTCAGGACGATTCAATAGCGTGTGGTCGAGCCCTGTTGGGGCCTTTGTTTTGAAAAAGGAACAGTTTTGATTTGTGGAGAACAGGTGGCAGAGCGCAATCACGGTATACAGGGAGCTGTCATGGTTGCGGATAGTTAGAAGATAGGTGGCGTGGCAGTTGCGGAGAACAGCACAGATGGAAAGTATGGGAGACAAGACAATCATCGGAACTCCCAGTAATCAAGAAGAAGCAGTAAACAGTGGAGGAGGAAATGAGGAAATACTGATAGTCACGTTGGTGGAAGAAAAAATAAGCAATCATTTTGCGTAGAGGAGGGAGTTAATCCGGTAGAGAGCCAAGTGAGAGAGCCGTAGGAGAGCTCTGTGAGATCTCTGTTGTACTGACCTACTTTGTAATAGACTCTGTGGAGCGATGTATGCGTTTGATAATGATAATGAACTATGGTTCTTGTTGTGTTTGATGTTCTGAGTTGAGTGTTACTCAGTTTCTTGTTGTGAATGTGTGCCCCGTTTTAAATTTTAATTCAACACTCTTAAGGTGCTTAATGAGTAGTAGCTTAACATAGTAGCGAGGTCTATTTGGTGTTTCAAGTTCCTTTAGTTGCTCTTCATGGTTGTAACCATTTGGTACTTGATATGTCTCCTAACCTTACTAAGGTCATGGCACACCTCGGGTGAGATGCTCTGCTCCTTGGAGTAGGGTGAAAATTTCGGCGTTGTGCTAGAATGCTGTGGAAACCTTGTTGGCCTCTATCCTAAACCTGGGTCTTGCTCAAAGACCTCCTTTTTCACCAACAAAAATCATGATGTTTGTGATTTGAAATAAAAAATTGAAGGTTTCTTGTAAAATTTTGCAAGCTAGTTTATGTCTTGTGGGAAATGGATCTAAATTTCAAAAGCACATAAACTTCTTAAACTTAGTTAAGTTTTACAAATTTAAACGGAAAAAAATAGACCACATGCAACATCACAAAACAAAAATTTGATGATGGAGTTGATCCCTCTTGGGCTACATCTTTGAGTCCAACTTCCAATGTTGGCCCTTTAAATTATATGCTCAAAATTCCAATTACATCAACATACAATACTCAAATCACAAAATTAATGTTTCCAATGTGTCCAAAACACCCAAAAACCCCTCTGTAGGCTTTTCTTGGGCTCAAAAAGACTGAAAAATTACCAAGTTTGGCCTCCTTCATTTCTTTGCAAGTTGTACTGCAAAATTACCCCTTTGTCAAAATTGGTAACGAATTATGTGTTCGGTAGTTCTACGAGGTGAAAAACTGGCGTGGAAATGAAAAAATTTATGCCGAAAATGGTGCAAAATGTCAGATGGTTAACTGGGCACTGCGCCCCTAACTTTTGCCCTTTATGTCAGTCACATGACTAGGGGCATGGGCCAGAGGCAACGCGCTTTTCTGGCTTTGACACTTGGTCGCATGAGCTATCATATGCTTTCAAGATGGGTGCCACACGCAAGCCCTTCCAAACTCTCGTCGTTAGTTATATTTGATATGTTGGAACTGGGGGTTGGGATAACTCCCCACCCTCTCCACCTTCTGCCACGGTTACGGTTATCACTCAAAAATTTCAAAACATCATTATGTCAACTATGTTTTTGATCATGGTCTTAAATAGGTTTGAAATTCATTTTAGGATTTTCTTAAGGGTAGGTCATAGTTTTTATAAGTTTAAAGGTCATCATTTGAATTCAAATAAGGTCTTTAGAAGTCCACTCCATGATCAAATGCTCACATTTTCCATTTAGAAGTCATTCCATTAAGTTTTGGGTTAACTTCCTGAAATTAGCCAAGAATCCTCTGTTTTGTAGCACCACTAGTTCAAAAAAGAGGTTTTGTACTACGAAATTGCTAATACTTTCGTAGCGCAAACTGTGAAAAATACATTGTGGGCGCTACGAAAGCGCGGTTTCTTAACCGACATGTCAATCAAGCCAGAATCTGTCAGAAATCCGTTAAGAAATGATAGGATAAGGGTATGGTGAGTCAGTTACAGGTCAAATTCAATGTACTTACCCATATCACGGCCATAATCATCAGGTTAGAGGCATCATTTAGTCATAAGGTGAGATTTCAAATTCAAAAAATCTTGCCTAATTCAATCATTCTAGTTTTCATTTGCCTACACACAACTGTCTAAGCTCTAAAGCAGTTAAGCTAAGCCTGTGATTGTTCTATACCGAGGCTATCTTCAACATTATCAAGTGAGGCAGTTCATTTATTTCAAGCGAGGTTGTTCATATCTTGATCAAGCAAGGTTGTTTTTCATATTCAAGAGAAGCTGACAGGTTTTCAAAGAAGCATGGCAGAGGAAAAGAAAGTCCACAAAGGGGGACATTGCCTAAGATATGAGCCTAAAAATGTGAAGGCTATAGTTGAGGATCAAACAGTGATGGAGGCTTTTAGCAAAGAATGTTGACTCTGGTTTTGTGAAAAGCTGCAGGGTTGCCACACTCAGGTGTCTAAAGAGTTTTCCTTACACTTCAGTGGCACAACTACCAAAATTGGCATCTTAAATGTGCCAGTCACACCTGATATCATTGCTTCTGTAACAAAAATACCAAGGGGACAAGAGACTTGGTTTAGAGGTTTTAAGTTTGACATGGAACATGGAAGGAATTCATGAAACCTGAGTATGTAGATATGGACCTGAACAATGCAATACCTAGAATTTGTATCAAAGACACCTATGCCAAGCTGTTGTTTAACATTCAAAGATACTTTACATGTGAAGGTAGGTACCATAAAGTTTATACTTATCATTTCAAGCTACTTCTGCATTTCATAGGTATGATATCACTAGATTTTCCCTTCTACTTGCATAGAATCCTTGCCAAAATGTCTGATAAAGTACAAGCTAAGTCTAATGGTTGTGAAACATCTTTGTTTCACCATGGTTTGATAAAGCTATTGGTTTTGAATGAGCTTCAGAAAATAAGCAGAGAATGGTCTTCCTTTTTTTATGAATGGATTTGAATTGGAGATCCTAACCCAAACTAGAAGCCCTAAACCTAAAGGAACTCCTTCAACACTAGTAGCAAAGTCTAGTCAACCTGTGATTGCAAAAGAAAAGAGGTTTGTAAAGTTGAAACCAAGGAAACAGGTTGAAGATAGGACAGAGAAGACACAAGTTCTTGTTGCAGTAACTCCATCGCCTGCAAAACAAAGGTTACAAAGGTGTCAAAGAGGCTAAACAAAAAAAAATGACTAGCAAGCAGGAAAGCAAGAGAATGACAAGAAATCAAGCAGTGGCATCAAATGGAAAAACAGTTGTTTCAGGTACAGAGGACAGCCCAGTGATAAAAGGAAATTTAGATGACATCCTTCATGCAATAAATATAGAGGAATCACCCATTGTGCAAGCAAATTTTATTGGAGTAGATGAACACAAACAGAAAAGGGCTAAGTCAGCTAAAAAACTTGAATTTGAGGGTGAGAATGCAGCCTTTATCTTTCAAGCAAGGAAGCCTTTGACTAGGCATGCTAAGAAGCTAAAGGAAGGCAGCAAGGAGATCCAAGAAACTGTTGAAACAACCATAGTTCCTGAAGAGGTGGTTGATCTCTCATCACCAATAGTGGAGCATGCAACCAACAAGACAATGAAGGGAAAAGAACACATGACAGAGTGTGAACATCTTGAAGAGAGATTGAAGCTAGAAAACCAAGGGATTGCAATGATGAGAAAGAGGGCAAGAAATCACAGCATTGAAAAAATAGAGTTTAAAAGAATGAAGGCAGCATGGGAAGGCCAAACTGGTTTTAGGTTAGAGATTCCAAACAGTGCAAAACAGTTTTTTACATGGACAGTTCCAGCCATCAAGGAAGAAAAATTTGTCAGAGTGATCAATCCTCACTTGAGAGCCAGTAATAGAAGACTAAGAGGTCAAGTGGAGGATTTCGAGCTGCAACTGAAACTGTCTCAAGATAAACTAAAAAACCAAGGTGCGGAATGACAAATTCAAAGGCAAAATCAAATAGAAAATGAAGAATAAACCTTATGAAAGTTGTGTTTTTAATTCATATGGCTGATTTCTTTGATGAAACCTATAGTATTCTAAAGTTTTGGCAAAATTTTGGTTTGAATTTTAAATAAATCCGGACAAAGCTGCTCACTCAGCAATTTTGTAGCACAAACAGTGCAAAAAGGGTAAAATGCGCTACGAAGCTGTTGTAGCAGCTTTTTTCACCCTTTTCCATCAATTTTTGAAGGGTAAATGTATGTATTTTGACCTGAAACTACTAGGGAAGTTGTTTCAAGTGAATATGAAGATAACTCTAGAGAAAGGAAACCAAAATTTTGAAGGCAAATGGGTTAAAAGAGTGTGCTACGAAAAGCGCTACGAAACTGTGTTGTTTTCGTAGCATAGGTCTGTTTCTGTTGTTTTGGACAGTTTGATGGTGTTTTGTATAGCTGGCACTTGAGGATAATTTTGGTTATGTGTTATTTCAGTTCCTGACAGCAAATAACCTCGAAGTCATGGGTTCATCGTGGTCAAAGTGTCTCAAGAACACAAAGAATCCAAAGCCTAGAAAACATGGGACAATTTCCTAGTTTGCAGGAGATCAGCATTAAGGTCATTAAATGTTAAAGCCTATCATTTGGATTTGACCTCATGGGAATACAGTTGGAAAAAGATGTAATATAGTTTAGATAAGGTTGTTAGGAGTAGAGTTAAAGAGTTTAAGTCCAATTTGAAATAGGACTGCTCATTAGGTTTGCAGTTGTCATTTTGTAATAAATACCATGTTATATGGTTAGGAAAGGTGTCAAACAGTAGGAATTCGATGTATCTAGATGAGGATAAGGTTATCCTATGTTTTAAATGATCTATAAAGATGAAGAAGTCGAAAGGCTAAGGGTTGGACATTTTTTAGCAAAAAGACTATGTTTATTGTAAGTGAATGTTTTTAGCTTAATACATATTTTTCTACTTAGCCAACTCAAGATTCATGAAGATTTCTAGTATGTTCTTGTTCTGTTGGCATATTTTTAATATCCTATTGCAGTGGTGTTTGCTTATGTTACTCAGAATTCATCATTGATGCTCTGACTTCCTTCATAGACAAACTGACTGTGTGTTTTACATTTTTGCATATGTATTCCTTGACTTGAACTCTGATATGCCTTGACTTCCATGCTAAGTAGATTGTTTGGTTTTTCTGAAGCTATTATGACTCCGTAAGCCCAATGTGCACTTGCTAATGTGATTTACAACCAATATCTATTTTTATCTTCTTTTTACCCCACAGAGTTAGCCATCTATATTTCTATCAAAAATCATTAACCCTTGAGAGAGCCCTCTCAGGTTGAGGAGGCTAAGCCTCAATCAAAAGATTGGTTTGAAACAGTTACATGGGATTAGCTTGATTGGGAGCCAATCAGGTTTGATTTTGTGATAACAATTACATGGTGCGTAATATGACAAGGGTTGGGCCAATCGTGCGAGCCCGTCGGCCCAACCACCCCCCCCCCCCAACCCAATCTACCTACTGTTGTTCAATAAATAAAAATGACCCATACATATATAATAAGAACCAAAATGGTGGAACGGTAAGGCAGACGGTTAGTTTTTGTGAGGTCACCAGGTCAAAACCCGTTGAGGTCGATTAGGTCGTTAACAAAAACTTTGACCAATAAGCCAAAGTCATGTGGAGGCCTCCCATAGGGACACATGGTGGTCTCCCATAGGGCTACGTGGTAGCCTCCCATAAGGCCACGTGGCGGCCTCCTATAGGGCCACGTGGAAACCTCTCATTGGGCCACATGGTGGCATGTGGTTGGCCCAACCACAAACACAACAACCAATAAAAATTTGCCAACTAGCCTGTACAATCATGCCACATGTCAGCATGGGATTGGCCCATCTGATCATCGTATTTCCACAGTCACTACTGATGTCAACACCATGTCATCGGATGGTATGCCCAGTCAGGTGCCCAATCAACCCTACAAGTTGACTCTTTAGGTATTTGCCAAAAACTTAAGAATGAGATAACTTTTTCATATGATGTCAGATTGAGGCGATTCAAGCGTTGTTTGAATCAAAATGATGAGATATATGATTTGGCACTGGCTTCAAGAGATTTTGAGCACTTTGATGTTTGAGCATATTTTTTATCCCCTATATTATTCCTCCCCATTGAAAGCTCTTAGACCACCAAAAATATGTTTTTACTCAGCAAGTAAGTGAGGGTACAACTCCCTCACTTTCCTAATCTCAATCCACCTTGCCTTACTTGGATTAGTACCTTTGATCCCCACTGGAAGATACTCCACATTGACTCTACATGAAATCCTTATCCTCCTGTCAAGAATTGATTCTTTTTGCAACTCATTTAAATATTTAGGAGAAAAATCTTCTAGATATGGAATATGAACATTATATTCATGATCATCAATCATTGGAGGCTCATACAATCTCAAGTTTTCCACATTCACAACATAATATTTGCATGTAAGTTGGAAAATCTATTCGAAAAGCATTGTTACCAATACTCTCCAAGATTTTAAAAGGAACATATTTGATTGGCTTGAGATATTTACGTTCACCTTGAAGTATTTCCTTGCTGATATACAACAAAACTTGATCTCCTGCTTGGAAATCATGATCAACCTGATGCTTGTCATCTCTTGCTTTGTACTTTCGTTTGCTCTTCTCTAGTTGTTCTTGTACTCTTTTATGCACTAGCTGGAATTGTTCAATGAAATTCTTGGTTTTTTCCACATCATTGTGCCCATCTACTGCAATATCTCTACCAAAGATGAAATCCAAAGGATATTGTGGCAAATAACCCAAACAAACTTCAAATGGAGATACTTGTTTAGATGAGTGATTAGCATGATTGCAATATTGTTGTATGTAATGAAAATTCTCATCCCAAAGTTTAGTATGCTTACCACAATATCCTTGAAGGAGATGCACTATTGTTCTATTTACTACTTTTGTCTTGTCGTCGGTTTGTGGATGAAACTTGGTTCTCTTCTTCAACTTGGTGTCCATGAGTTCCCATAAACTTGACCAAAACTTCCTGAAAAATCAAGAATAACAATCATAAATAATAGAAGTGGGTAACCCAAAATTAACCCATACATTTAGGAAGAACATCTTTGTAGTCTGTTCAACTGTAACCTGTTTCTTACATGGCATCAACATACAGATTTTTCTGAAACGATCCACAACAACATATAGATAATCATGACCTTTCATATACATTGGTAGTCTCCTATAAAACCCATAGAAATTCTTTCCCAAGGATGAGAAGGAATAGGAAGTGGAGTGTAAAAACCCAATTTCCTATTGTCTGACTTGCTAGTAGCACACATGGAACATCCTTTTACATATCTTGAAACAATTTCATTCACACGAGGCCAATAACAATACCTTTGAATTTGAGCAATTGTTTTTCCTACACCAAAGTGATCAACAATAAGAGAAGTATGGGATTCCCTTATAACATTGATTCTCTAACCATGTGGAACACATAACTTGCCAAGATGATACAACAACTTTTTATGAACATGATAATCCAACCCTTCAACATGATTGCCTTAACTCAAAGTTGCATAAACATCTTTAAAATTTTCATCTTGAGCATATTGTTCAATATAACTTGCATGCATGATTGAATTGTGCTTAAGAATAACAAATGCATTAACAATAGGTCTTGATAACATATTTTCAACTTTATTGTATATACCTTTCTTATATCTAATTATCAAATGAAATTACTGTAGGAATCCCATCCATCTGAAATATCTAGCTTGTTGTAGCTTGGTTTGCAATTGTAAATATTGCAAAGGTTGATGGTCAATATGAATAATCGTTTCTTTACCCATCAAATAATGTTTTCATCTCTTCACGCTTTGTACCAAAGAATACAAATCTTTATCATAAGTTAGATATTTAATTAGTGCATTAGTAAAGGTTTCAAAATGATAACAAATTGGTTTACCATGTTGCATCAAAACTACTCCCATAGAATAATCGCCTGCATCGGTTTGAATTTGAAATGGATTCTTAAGATTTGGAAGTGCTACAACTGGTGTTGCACTGATTTTATCTTTCAAAGTGTCGAAGGTTTTCTGTTGCATGCCTTCCCACTGAAAGACATGTTTAACAATTGTAAAAGCATGTAATGGTGTTGCAATGAGTGAAACATTAGCGATAAACTTTCTCCAATATTGGGTTTCTCCCAAAGAGCTCCTAACTTCTCTTATATTGTTGGGTTTAGGCCAATTCACAATGAATTCAACTTTTGAGGGATAAATCTTCAATTCACCCCCTCCTGTAATATGACCCAAATAAACCAAAGAGGTTTTCCCAAATTCACACTTAGACATATTCAAATACAACTTCTTTTTTCAAGACATCTAAAACTTGTTTTACATGCTTGAAATTCTCTTTATTATTCTTATTGAAAATTATAATAGCATCTAATTATATTATGATAAAATCATCAAGGGATGGTCTCAACATATCATTCATAACTCTCATGAATGTTTCAAGTGCATTTCAAAGCCCAAACGACATAACTAACCATTCAAACAAACCTTGTTTTGTCTTGAAAGAAATTTTCCAAATTTCATCTTCAACAATCCTTATCTGATGATGGCCACTTCTCAAATCTAACTAAGTGAAGTAAACAACTTCCTTTAACTTATCTAGAAAATCATCAATGTGAGGAAGAGGATAACGATTCTTTGCCATGATCTTGTTCAAAGCTCTAAAATCCACACACATGTGCCATGTACCATCTTTCTTTAGAACCAAGACAATAGGAGACCCACAAGGAGATGTGCTAGGCTTGATGACCCCTTTGTCAAGTAGCTCTTGAATTTGCTTCTTGATTTATGCATTCTCCAAAATTGACATTATATACATGCCAATGTTTGGAAGTGGTGTATCATGTTGCAAATGAATCTCATGTTGGATTCCTCTTTTAGGAGGAAACCCTTCAGGTTCTGAAACATCTTGTCATAAGTGTTAACAACATCAACCAATTCATGATTGAGTTTAGAATCACATCTTGTGAAAGCTTCAGATTCAAAAACATCTTTAGCTTTAATCATCAAGAACACACAATTCTTAGTAGCATTTACAAGCCTTTTAATTTCACCAACACTTACAAGAGATAAGTTCATATTCTTGCGATGTGCTCTAAAAATATACTCAAATCCATATTTAAAAAGATGATATTTGTTCTCAAAACGATAGAATATGGATTTTTGGTCATACAAGTATGGACTCCCTAAAACGCTCCCGCATATATCAAGTGGTACAACATCAAGCTCTACCTCACTTATAAAATTAGCAGTGATGGCGAATTTGAATTTACATTTTCTTATAACTTGTAGTTTGGAAATATCACATACCCAACCCAAAGGGTAGGAATTAATATGAGGTGTAGTTTCTAGATTTAGTTGCTTGACAATTGATTTAGAGATATATTGACTTGGGATCCACTATGAAACAATGTATCAACTTTGGTATGTTTTGTAATGACCCTTATTAATGTTAGTATTTGCGTACTTCCACCTGGGATCAAAACACATTTGCATGTGCATCTTAGGTGTTCCATTCTGAATAAATTTTTCATCATTCCATTAGGTCATGATATAAAATTGTTACACTGGTGGTTGTCCTTGTCAAATAAGCTTATTTCTCCCTCATAAGATCATATTGGCTGACTCATTCTCATGTCTCCTTGAGCATAATAACACCTATGGTAATGCTCTGTTCACTTGGAAGTCTTTAAAGTCAAAATCTCATTCAAAATTCAGGTCAAAAAGTAGTCCCATTAGGTCATAGGGTCAAAATCATGAAAATTGGTCATTTCACCATCAAATTCATCTCTTGAAGGAGTAGTAATAGTCAGGTGTATTCAAAAATTTCAGGTTCTAAAGTATCATTTCCGAGTAAGTTCCTTTGTGTTTACCATATTTGTCTCTTAGTTGTGCTTGGAAAGCTCATTTCCCTCTCCTAGGGTTTTGAGGGCATTTTTCTTAGTCTCATGACTTCCATGGTTAAAAACTGACAAGACTTATATCCTGATGCTCTTACACTTTCCCATATCATTAATATACCTTCCTAAACACTTCCCATCACTCCTATCCCTCAAAATAATCATTTTTCCACAAACCCTAGCCTATTGCTACAATTTGACACTTTTCAAGACTCGGCATGTGTTTTTCCCTTTTGGACCCCTTCCCCTCACTCAATCCTTGAAATTCCACTTTCCCCTACTCTCTGACATCTATCCCTATCCCCCAAAATTTCTCTAAGAATTTAGACATCCCCTAACCCCTTCATTCCCCTCCCTCTACAAGGCAATCCTAAAATCCCCAGTTTTGCTTACACCAAACCCTAATTTCCTTTCCTACTCAGCTAGGGTTTGTTATGGAATCAGAGACATCTGAGAAGAGGAGGCATAAGGGAAGTAATTTTAGCAACTATGAAGCCATCCCAACTCATAAACATCATGCCTCCATCATTTTCCAAGAAATCATTATAAGGGACAAATCATTTTCCACACACAGCGCTAGTTTCACTTCAAACTATGTTTCCAACCAAACATAGATGAATTTGAAAAAAGTGAGAGAGATATTTTTCCATAATAGGCCAAGGGAGAAAAAACTCCTTCATTTTTTACACAGGTTTCATGGTTTTATATAAATGTCAAAAATACAGGTGCCACGAGAGAGTTGCTGCACTTCTGGAGTGACCTTGGGAAAATCAAGTTTTTGCATAGTTGGAGTGTCCAAATGACTTTCTTGATGAGTCAAATGATAACTAGACATAGTGAAATTTTCAATGAGCTATCATGAGCTCAATTTGGAGTTGAGGAAGGCCTCCAAAATTTTCTTGCACCAGCACTCTACATTTCTGCACCCTCATTCAACACTTTTTGACAAGTTTTGGGAAAATCAACTTTTGACAAGGCAAATGAAATCCAAACATAAAACCAAAGATAGATTTGGAAAGTAGACAGAATACTATTTCCAATGAGATATCCTGGGCCCAATTTGGACACCGAGAAGGCCTACAAATGTGGTCTGCAAATAGCTACTGCAGTGGCGCTGTGCGTTCAGGAATGGCACTGCGCATTTGGAAGATGTTGCCTCCTTTTCCAACTTGGCGCTACGCATTTACCAGTCTTGGGAGAATAGGTTTTTGATAGGGAAGATGGACACAATTTTGGAAACTGGAGGCATATTTGGAATCTAGACTCAGAGATATTTCCAATGAGCTATCATGGAGCTAATTTTGACATCGGGAAGGCCTCCAAAAGTTGCCTGCAAGACAAGCTATTTTTTTGTCATGGCGCTGCGCGTTTACCACGAAAATGCAGTTTTCATCATCTTCAACGGAATTTTGAATTTTTGACTTTTTACTTGGGAAAATTAGAAAATTACTGATGTAAATGGTCATGGTGAATGAAAATGTCATGTTTTCACTTTCATCTAGGGTTGATGCATCAGATAAGTCTCCTAGAGGTTAAATGAATCAGTTTCCTCTCTTTTAGAGGCAAACTGTTGGATTTTCCTAGTCTTCACATTCTTGTTTTGGAATTGGTGAAACTGATCCCTATCTCGTGGATTAAACTCCTTGAGGCTAGGGAGAGTGGTTTTTAGGTCTATATGATGTATTTTCTCAGTTCTCAGTCTTTGTAATGGTTGGACTCACTTGGAGCTTTGGGCATCTCAAGAGACATATTTGTATCAGTTTGGCTTGGACATTAATAGAAATTTGCAGCTATTTCTTTGGGATCCATGTGGTATGCAGTGTTTGACATATTTTCTTCTTTTTTATCACTTGTATGAATGTATTGTAAACTCATAAACCATTTTCATGTCTATGATATGCTTAATTTCAAGTTGAAAGGCATAATTCATGTTTCATCCTTTGTTTTGCGAAATTTAGCATAATTTGTTTATTTTCTTCAGTTTAGGGAGAATGAATCTTGTATTCTCTTCCTAACTCCTCACTAGTATCTTCACCTCACCATAATCAACTTTTCATGTCAAGCCTTCTACCTATCTTTCCCCCTAGAACCCCTGCAAATTTTGACCTAATTTCCTTGCCCTAGCTATTTGACTCCTCCTAATCCAGCAAACCCTACACAATCTAAATCAAAACCCTGAGATACTATACCTAGCCTAAAATATTTATTCCTCAGTCATTCTAGACTGTGATCTATATGGAGAGAGCCCTCTCCTGGCCTAGTAGGGCTAGCTACTTGGCTAAGCATGGTTTGAGGTTACCTCGGGATTGCCTCTCTCAGCCTGAGGTTCAATTTGAGTGATAACATTTTGGCGACTCAACTGGGGAAGAAAAAGTAAGATCAGATCTTCCCTATGAAAGATCATCAAATTTCAAATCTGATTGTTGATGGTGGACAATGGTCAGATGCATATGAAGGCTGAACCATTCACCTAGCGACTCCATTCACTGAAATATCCTGAAAATCAACACCTTATGGTGACTCCATAGCATGAATATCAATCGCTTCAAGATTTTTCAAGATGGAAACTGTTGCAAGAAGGCATGCTCCCATGAGCCGAGATCACATTCTAGGTTTCCCAAATAAAATGCCTAAGGTATATTGGCAAAGGAATTTTCCTATGTTCAAAAATGTGAAAGGTAATGATGTTTCTCTTCATCTGGTGAGATTTCACATGCATGTGCATAGATTAAAGATTGATTTTCCTGAAAACTGCTTGATGAAGATATTCATGGCCACTCTGTAAGATGAAGCTCGATCTTGGTATGAAAGTTTTCCGCTTGCTTTTATTTACTGTTTAAAGGATTTACATACCATATTCTTTGAAAGGTATAAAGAATATTATCCATCCTTAATATTAGTTCAGAACTACTGTAAACATGTTGATAGTTTTATTGAAAATCTTGAGAATTTTTATGGAGATGATGAATTCATGGACGATGAGATCATGGAAGCCCTGTATGAAAGTCCATTTCAGTAGCATAAAGAAATCTTAGAGGATACTTATCAAGATGCTCAAGAAATTTTGTAGCAGGCTGAAGATCTTTGTACAGTTTAAAATGATGGAAGGCAAGGTCTTATTTCATATCTGATTGCAGCAAAAGATGGCATGCAGGAAAATGAGGTTCCAATCTCAAATTGTGGTAAAGTCAAGCTACCTGATCCAGATCTAGATTCAAATTGTGATGATGAAGAGTTTGTTGTTCCGGATCTCATGAAGGAGAGCTCTATTGTTGAGGTCACCTCAAATAAAGAAAACAGAGTTATAGACCTAAGTGTTCTCATCCCATCATAACAAAGTCTTCACGAGGAGGTAATCCATTCCCTTTATGAAAAACAAGATGAGATCTTTGTTCAAATGAGTGAAAAAAATTATTTGGATGAATCTGTGGTAGATGATAGAAATGTCAGTTTTGGGTTTCAGGAACAATCTGAAGTTTTCCCTCTTATGATTGATAAGTGTGATAAGAAACATGGTGATCTGGTTGCCTTTTCATATGAAGATGATCAACAATGTATTCAAAATGCAGAGGACCAGAGCGTTGAGGACTGTCATTCAGATTTTTCTTCCCATGTTTCATGCTTTGAATTGTTTTTTCAAGAAGAAATCTGCTCACCTACTTGTTCAAAAATTTTTGAAGACCAAGAACACACTCTTGATGAGGTACATTATGAAAAGAGATCAGATTCAAGAGAAAAAACTACCTTGTTTATTCTAGATCAGAGAGAGGTAAATTTTCTTGATTTTCAAGATCCCTTCGACAGACTTTTGCAAGCACTGGAGAAGATAAATGTTGTCTCGTTTATCAGCATAATTCTTGGCTTCAATTTTTATTGTGAGTTGCTTACATGTACATCATTCTTCCTGCTCAAGGAAAGTGAGAGCAGAATTTCAGTAAGTAGCCATCTCCCTTTTTCTTCTTTTGGGGTAAGGCCGACAAGACGTCTTAAGGTGGTTTTTACCCAAATTACATCTTTAAAAAATGTTTTGCTTTCTTCTTTGAAAGTCCAAATGGGATGATGCGGCCATGGAAGTTACAGCGCCTCCGCGTCTTCTGTTACCCTGTGCGCCACGACTACCATCCACCTTGCTCGCCAACTTTGATCACTTATGATGGATTGTATTGTCCTGCGCTTGATGTGTTTTCCTCGGCCTCTCCATGCATTAACCGCATAGCCGGCCTCGCTGCTCGCTCTTTGCATTCACCGCCGAAGAATCATACACTGACCGTGCTCAAATTACTGGACCCATCTGGTTTATTGCAGACTACTGCTGACACTATTCTGACTGGGTACTCAATTTCTGGAGGCAGTTTGGGTTCGTTTGGCCCTTTCTAACAATTTATGTTTTGGAGTTTGTTATGGAAGGGGCCCAGGATGAGCAGCTTGTGGACTATTCGGAGGACCCATATGAGGACATCGACATTTGGACCCTCATGAATCGATTCTTCTCGGGTATGCAAGTCTCTCTCCCAGCATCTTCTCCTTGTTGTCTTGCTCTGTGGACTCCTTTTCCTCAGTTCCCTCCCCCATATCTTTCCTTGACTTGGACTCCTTTATGGTCCCAGAACTCTCCACATCCTCACCGGCTATCCTCTTGGCTGCTGACCTGGAACTCATCAGTTCACCGAATCTCTGGCCTCCATCTCCTGCATCCCTCTCTTTTCTCTCACAAACCCTCACCTACCCACCTCTGGCCCCCTCATTTACCGTGGTTCCCCATCTCCCTCTGCACTCCTCGCCCCCGTGGTTTACACTGCCCTCGCACTCAACCTCCCTTCCCTCTACCCTCATTCCCCCATCAGCTTCAAACCCTCCTATGGCTCGTCGAACCTCTAGATATTTCACTATCTCATCACCCGTCTCTGCTCCTTTTCCATCTCTAGGGGCCACCCCCCGCATTCAACTGTCGCACTCCTCCCTCCTAGTATCGCCCCCTATGCCCCTCGCCATACGAAGTGCGTCAAAGCAAACAAACATGCCAACTTCCTCACCCTCAGGGCTAGAGTTCAGATGGCCGACATCATGGGCACTATTGATAGGGTTATAGTTGGATAGGTTCATGGACGGAACTATGGGGTTACGCGCTTGAAACTGTGGGCTCAAGAGATTTGGGGCAATCTCATATAGGAGGTGCCCACCATTCACACATTGACCAACGGTTGATTTTCACTTCGAATCTCCTCCAGAGAACCCACTAATATTATTATATCTCAGTTCTGGCACATTGAGATGGCTCCAGTTCTGCTCAAAAGATGGAACCCCTTATTTAATCCTGATCGAGAACCTCTGGGAGCTAGCCCCATCTAGGTTCGTCTATTAGGACTACCTTATCACTTATGGTCATAAAATATTTTCAAAGACATTGGAAATATTCTGGGTACCTACTTGGACCATGATCGTTCTTTCATCGACTCTGGAAAAATGGCATTCGCCCGCATACTGGTTCATATGGATACGAGGGAAGGTCTGGAGGAAGCCATCAACATACAAGGCTGCAATTCCGCCAGGGAGCAGATCTTGGACTATGAAGGGGTACCGTTTCATTGTCACCGTTGTCACAAAGTTGGTCACGTCTTCAAGGATTGTCCACTATCGAGTTTGACACCAACTTCTCACACTAGCAGGGGCAGACATCCTACTGCACCTGTATCGATCTCACTACAAATATGGTCATCGCACTCTGGTCACACTGTCACATATGATACATACTCAATGGAGGAACCCTCTGATGATGTGGAAGCTCCCTCCAAGGTCACTCGATCTATGTATGTCGCCACTGCTACTGGACTCTCTTCGATTGCGGGTACTTCCTCCTCCCCTCCTTTTACTTTCCTATCTTTTCTTTCTACGGCATCTATTTTGTGTCTTGAGTTTCCACTGGCTATTTTTTTCACCCCCCTATTTGTTGTCCACCCTCCTCATCTCCCCTCTACTTCCCCCCCACCCCCACCCCCCCCCTCACATTACCCAACCTATTTGTTGCATCTTTTTTTATTACCTCTCCCTCCCTCCTTGTACCCCTCCCTTCTTCCCCCTTATCCACACCGCTGCACCCTGGCCCCCCATTGTATTCGAACCCTCTGAATCATAATCTTCTCATTACTATAACCTTCCTCCCCACTCCCACTCACTGACTGGATTGTGTACTCTTGTTGGTCCTCCTGCTCCTTCCCATAAACCCTCTCGGGGACGACACTCGCATATCTCCAAAGCTATACACCTTACCGGAATTGAAGTTGCCTCCGGCACACAACTCTCGATTGATGGGATTCTTAGAGCAAGACAATCCCCCATCTTGGTTTCCCAATGATTTTCCTTTCTTTCAACTGTCGTGGGCTGGCTAGCCTTGCAAAGCGACTTGCACTTCGCCGACTCTTTACTTCTACTCCTAATGATATCATTATGCTATAGGAAACTCATGGCTCTATGGATTTGGTTTCTCATGCTCTCACCCCTATTATACCTAGTTGGACCATACATATTGTTGATGCCACTGGGAGCTCGAGGGGTCTGGCCCTTTGTATTAACCCCCGCCACGTCAACCTTATTAATGTTTGGGGAAGGGAAAATTCCCTAGGTATGGATGTATTCTCGGAGGCCCTTGGCTTGCATATCTCCATTATTAATTTCTATGGCCCCTGCTATAATAGACAAAAATTTTGGGACTCTCTCATGAATGTATCTATCATGCATTCGGAAAACATTATTTTGGCTGGGGACCTGAATTTCTCTCTCGGGATTTCTGAATCTTAGGGGCCTAATGCACATGCAGATTCACTCTCTGACTACTTCAGACACCTGCTCTCATCGCATCACCTGGTGGATCCCCATATTACCTCCCCCTCTTCAACTTGGCGTAACAGGCGCACCGAGGATGATCGAGTGGCTCGAAGACTTAATCGTTTTCTCATCAAAGAAGGGTTACTTCAGAACTTTGGTTCCTTCATACAATGGATTGGCTCGGGGGGCATCTCTGATCATCCTCCAATCTATCTAGAAATTACTGGGGAATTCAAAAAGCCGGCATTTCCATTCAAGTTCTGCTCCGTTTGGTTATAATCTCCTAACTATCACAATATGGTGAATACCCTTTAGAGATTCCCTCCACCACCACACTTAATCTCACCATCCTCCATTTTTGCTCACAGACTTCTTACTATCAAGAAGGACTCCATTAGTTGGGCTAAGCACAAAAAAATAACAGAGGACAGTGAACTAACTGATATTGAACAGCAAATTCATAGATTGGAATCCTCAATTGGGGGAGGGTTTGGTACTAAAGAAGATAAGTCTCAGCTCACTTCACTGGAAACAACTGGATTAAAGATCCTACAAACAAGGAATGAGGAGTGAAGACTCAAAATTCGTGCCACCTAGATCAAAGCTGGGGACGAAAATTCTAATTTTTTTCATCATTATGCCAATGGTAGAAAGGCTATTAACACCATATGGGAACTCGATAATGAGGATGGAACAAAAGACTCTACCTTTTCTCATCTTGCACAGAAAGGTATCAACCATTTTAGGGAGATCTACAAGGCACCTCTCCAACCATCCTTGGCAGAAATCATCAAGGTGGCATCTCTATTTCCCAGGTATGTTGATGAAGTAACAAAGGATGATCTACAACAACCTATTTATAGCCTCGAACTTGAATCTGTTCTCAAGTGGTTCAAAAAGGACAAGAGCCCTGGGCTTGATGGGTGGGCGTTGGAATTTTATCTTGTATTCTTTGATCTTTTGGGTCATGATCTTCTAGAAGTAGTGGAAGAAACTTGACAATCTGGATGCATATATGATGCTTTCAATGCTACTTTTATTGCCCTCATACCCAAAGCTGATCACCCCTCATCTTTCAAAGATTATCGTCCAATCTCCTTATGTAACTGCATATACAATATCATGGCCAATATTATTGCTAATAGATTGAAGCTATCTTATCTACTTATATATCTCCTGAAACAATTTTCTTTTCTTGAAAATAGACAGATCCATGATGCTATTGGCATTGCACAAGAAGTTCTACATTCTATGCATACTAAACGCATCAAAGGGATGATTCTTAAGATAGATTTGGCAAAAGCTTTTGATCAAGTGAGCTGGATATACATTCACATGTTACTCACCCATCTGGGTTTTCCCTTACAAACTATCAATTGGATCATGTGCAGCATAACTATTATTTCATACAACATTCTAATCAATGGGGTAGCAACCAATTTCTTTCATGCGGAGCGGGGACTTTGTCAAGGGTGCCCCCTATATCCCCTACTATTTCTATTGGTTATGGAGGGACTAAGCAGATGCATTATTGACGAAATATCTAGAGGCATATTGAACATAATCAAACTATCAGAAAATTGTGTACTTACTCACCTCTTATTTGTTGATGATATTATTCTCTTCCTTAATGGGACTCTTAGTGACTCCACGGTGATTAGAGCGATATTGCATCTATTTTGTATTGCCACAGGCATGTAGTGCAATAATTAAAAATCTACATTGACTTGTCATGGATGTACTCCACATGAAATACACTTTGCACAATAGAGATTTCCCTTCAATATCACCAAATTTGAGGATGGCTTGAAGTATTTGGGTTTCTTTCTCAAACCTGTGAACTACAATATTGTTGATTGGAATTGGCTCGTTACTAAAATTGAAAATAGGTTGAACAATTGGTGCCATTGTTGGCTATCAAGAGCTGGTCGGCTGACACTGGTCAAATCAGTACTTGAGGCCACTCCTATATATTAGATGTCACTGGCCTGAATCCCTAAAGGTATACTCCTCAAAATTCAGAAAATTTGTGGGTGTTTTCTTTGGTTGGGTGCAAAAGAGGGACACACATTTTCCTGGACTAATTGGTCTCGTATTGCTTTACCCAAGAGGTGGGGTGGATGGGGTATCAAAAACCTACCAACCTTTGCACTTCCTTTAGCTGCTAAGCTTGCTTGGACAATTCTAACGGGAAACAACCTATGGACAAGGGTGACAACTCAGAAATATATTCATCCGCTCACTCCCATTGAATGGATTCGATCACCTCTGGAGCACCACTATAAATCCTCCACTATCTGGCATGCGATCACAATAGCTATCAGGTTTATAAAGGATGACCTAACCTGACAAATTGGAAATGGACACAAGGTCCATATCGGCCTTGATTCATGGGTTGGATGCGAGAATGCACATCTACTCCCACGGGCACTTATCGTGTTCCTCAACCAATTCGATTACACGACACTAAATCAAATTGCACATGAGAAGCGATCAACACTCTTCTCCCAAGGGTGGTTGGATCATCGGGCTTTACGGATACATCCACGGTGGACTGAAAAGTAGACAGTATATTTGGATGCCCTGCGTGATACCAGTGTCCGACTGAAGGCATGTGAAGACGAAATTATTTGGACAAAATCTAAACTGGGATGGTATACACCAAAATAAGGGTACTCTCATATCTATCGAGACACATAATTGATCCACTCATCCCTTGGTGGTGCTACCTCTAGAAACTCAAAGGACCAGCCAAAGCACGATTGCTCATGTGGTGCATACTCACCGACAAAATTCCTACTAGAGCCAATTTACAGAAAAGAACCTTCTCTGGACCGCATATATGTGTACTTTGTAAAGAAGCGGTAGAAGACACACAACATCTATTTCTAAACTGTATTGTTGCCCTTGAACTTTGGTCAATTATACTCTCCTCTCTTCATACTAATTAGCGGTGGACTGGTCACTCCCTTACAGATGCTTGGGATCACTAGTGGCACGTTATTACTCCCCACAAACTTAGGAACCTACCCATTCTTATTTGCTGGAACATTTGGATGGCCCGCAATCAGACCATCTTTCATGGCATCCCACATCACTGGCCCTCATCTGCTGCCCATATCCTTTCCATATATCATTTTATCCCAGATGACCCACCTCCTCGTTGCCCCCGTATCATCAGCCCCGAGATCATTGATCACTCATTTCCTTGGGCATATTTTGATGGATCTGGACAGTCTCATGGTTGTTGTGGAGGATCTATTCTTCATCTCTCGGTCCATCATTATTATAAAGTCAAAATTGGACTTGGACGCGGCACCAATAATTTTGTAGAACTATCTTGTCTCCTGTGCCTACTACAGTTTGCCATCACTAAAGATATAAATGCTCTACAAATTTTTGGGGATTCCAAGATTGTCATTGAGTGGTTTTCTGATCTATCAACATGTCACACACACACACACACACGAGAATATATTGGCTGAAACTCTACTGCTCAAAGCCCAATTTGATCATATTTCATGTCAGCACATTTTCAGGCAGAGGAACACATTTTCCGACATCCTGCGACGCACCTATTGACTGCACATATGGAGGTACAGGAACAAAACGAGCATGCATACTATCAGTTCTTCCACAGACCTTTTGATCTTGCACTCAAGCGGGGGGATGGCCCCCGATAGATTATGCAACTAAACAAAATACAAATTTTTTATTATAGTTTTATTGTATATATATCGATCAGACTCTTTATGGAGAAGTCTTTTGTTTTTCAACATGTACATAAGAAACACATAGCGGATGTATTTATATTTTTTGAATGATCTCTGCACTATCTATTTGGCAGATACTAGTTGATCTGCATATGCTCACGCATATACAACATGTAACTTTTATTTACATTAATAAAAGCTACGATTTTTCCTGTGGGGAAAAATCGAGAGGAAAAAAAAAAAAAAAGTATCCATCTCCTGGATTGGTTACAATGGAAGGATCATTTCACCTAATCAGCAATTGTGCAGCAGATTAGAGTAGGTTGGTGTTGATTTTCTATCATTTTCAAATTTTTTCAGTCAGTCTTGAGTCAGTCTTGAGTCAGTTTATTGTACCAAGTTTCTTTCAGTATTCAGTTTCATTTTTAGCTTTTGACTCCATTGCCCAATGAATAGGCACTTGGTCTATGGTGTTCTTGGCACCTCCAAGGAGCTACCATCCCCAGTTGGAGCCAATTTTAGTGTCAGTATTTTCATACTTCCACCAAGGTTCAAAACACATTTGCATGTGCATCTTAGGTGTCCCATTCTGAATAAATTTTTCATCATTCCATTAGGTCATGATATAAAATTGTTACACTAGTGGTTGTCCTTGTCAAATAAGCTTCTTTCTCCCTCAGAATATTGTATTGGATGACTCATTCTCATGTCTCCTTGAGAATAATAACACCTATGGAAATTCTCTGTTCACTTGGAAGTCTTTAAAGTCAAAATCTCATTCAAAATTCAAGTCAAAAAGCAGTCCCATTAGGTCATAGGGTCAAAATCATGAAAAATGGTCATCTCACCATCAAATTCATCTTTTGAAGGAGTAGTAATAGTCAAGCATATTCAACAATTTCAGGTTCTAAAGTATCATTACCGAGTAAGTGGCTTTGTGTTTACCATATTTGTCTCTCATTTGTGCTTGGAAAGCTCATTTCCCTCTCCTAGGGTTTTGAGGGCATTTTTCTTGGTCTCATGACTTCCATGGTTAAAAAATTGACAAGACTTGTATCTCGATGCTCTTACACTTTACCCTATCATCAATATACCTTCCTAAACACTTCCCATCACTCCTATCCCTCAAAATCATCATTTTTCCACAAACCCTAGCCTATTGCTACAATTTGACACTTTTCGATACTAGGCATGTGTTTTTCCCTTTTAGATCCCTTCCCCTTACTCAATCCTTGAAATTCTAATTTCCCATACTCTCTAACATCTATCCCTATCTCCAAAAATTTCCCCAATAATTTAGACAGCCCCTAACCCCTTCATTCCCCTCCCTCTACAAGGCAGTCCTAAAATCCCCTGTTTTGCTTACACCAAACCCTGATTTCATTTCCTACTGAGCTAGGGTTTGCTATGGAATCATAGACATATGAGTAGAGGAGGCATAAGGGAGGTAATTTTAGCAAGTATGAAGCCATCCCAACTCATAAACATCATGACTCCATCATTTTCCAAGAAATCATTCTAAGGGACAAATCATTTGCCACACACAAGGCCAGTTTTGCTTCAAACTATGTTTCCGACAAAACAGAGATAAATTTGACAAAAGTGAGAGAGGATTTTGTCCATAATAGGCCAAGGGAGAAAAAAATCCTTCATTTTTTACAAAGATGTCATGGTTTATAGAAATCTCAAAAATATAGGTGCCACAAGAGAGTTGTTGCACTTCTTGAGTGACCTTGGGAAAATCAAGTTTTCTCATAGCTGGAGTGTCCAAATGACTTGCTTGATGAGTCAAATGATAACTAGACAGAGTGATATTTCCAATGAGCTATCATGAGGTCAATTTTGAGTTGAGGAATGCCTCCAAAAGTTTCCTGCACCAGCACTTTGCATTTTTGCACCCTCATTCAGTAATTTTTGACAAGTCTTGGGAAAATCAACTTTTGAAAAGGAAAATGAACTCCAAACAGAAAAAAAAGGTAGATTTGGAAAGTAGACAGAATAATATTTCCAACGAGCTATATTGGGTCCAATTTGGACACTGGGAAGGCCTCCAAATGTGATCTGCAAATAGGTGTTGTAGTGGCGTTGCGCGTTCAGGAATGGTGCTGCGCGTTTGGAAGATGTTGCCTCCTTTTTCACCTTGGCGTTGCGCGTTTACCAGCCTTGAAAGAATAGGTTTTTGACAGGGAATATGGACACCATTTTGGAAACTGGATGTATATTTGGAAACTAGACTTGGAGAGCTTTCCAGTGAGCTATCATGGAGCTGATTTGGACATTAGGAAAGCCTCCAAAAGTTGCCTGCAAGACAGGCTATTTTTTCTGCCATGGCGCTACGCGTTTACCAGGAAAATGTAGTTTTCATCATCTTCAGCAAAAATTTGAATTTTTGACTTTTTACTTGGAAAAATGAGAAAATTACTGATGTAAATGGTCATGGTGAATGTAAATGTCATGTTTTTACTTTCATCTAGGGTAGATGCATCAGATAAGTCTCCTAGAGGTCAAATGAATCAATTTCCTCTCTTTTAGAGGCAAATTGTTGGATTTTCCTAGTCTTCACATTCTTGTTTTGGAGTAGGTGAAATTGATCCCTATCTCATGGATTCGACTCCCTGAGGCTAGGGATAGTGGTTTTGAGGTCTATATGATGTATTTTCTCAATCCTTGTAATGGTTGGACTCACTTGGAGCTTTGGGCATCTCAAGAGACATATTTGTATCAATTTTGCTTGGACATTAATAGAAATTTGCAGCTATTTCTTTAGGATCCATGTGGTATGCAGTGTTTGACATATTTTCTTCTTTGTTATCATTTGTATGAATGTATTGTAAACTCATAAACCATTTTCATGTCTATGTTATGCTTAATTTCAAGTTGAAAGGCAGAATTCATGTTTCATGCTCTGTTTTGGGAAATTTAGCATAATTTGTTTATTTTCTTCAGTTTAGGGAGAATTAATCTTGTATGCTCTTCCTAACTTCTCACCAGTCTCTTCACCTCACCATAATCATCTTTTCATGTCAAGCCTTCTACCTATATTGCCCCCTAGAACCCCTACAAATTTTTACCTAATTTCCTTGCCCTAGCTGTTTGACTCCTCCTGATCCAACAAACCCTACACAATCAAAATCAAAACCTTAAGCTACTATACCTAGCCTAAAATATTTATTCCTCGGTCATTCTAGACTGTGATCTATACGGAGAGAGCCCTCTCCTGGCCTAGTAGGGATAACTACTTGGCTAAGTGTGGTTTGTGGTTACCTCAGGATTGCCTCTCTCGGCCTGAGGTTCAATCTGAGTGATAACATTTTGGCAACTCAACTGGGAAAGAAAAAGTAAGATCAGATATTCCCTGGGAAATATCATCAAATTTCAGATCTGATTGTTGATGGTGGACAGCGGTCAGATGCATATGAAGGCTGAACCATTCACCTGGCGACTCCATTCACTGAAAGATCCAGAAAATCAACACCTTATGGTGACTCCACTACATGAATATCAGTAGCTTCAAGATTTTTCAAGATGGAAATTTTTGCAAGAAGGTATGCTCCCATGAGCCGAGATCACATTCCAAGTTTCCCAAATAAAATGCCTTAGGTAGATTGGCAAAGGAATTTGCCTATGTTCAAAAATGTGAAAGGTAATGATGTTGCTCTTCATCTAGTGACATTTCACATGCATGTGTGTATACTAAAGATTGATTTTCTTGAAGAATGCTTGATGAAGATATTCATGGCCACTCTGGAAGATGAAGCTCGATCTTGGTATGAAAGTTTGTCGCCTTCTTTTATTTACTGTTTAAAGGATTTTCATACCATATTCTTTGAAAGGTATAAAGAATCTTGTCCATCCTTAATATTAGTTCAGAACTGTTGTAAACATGTTGATAATTTTATTGAAAATCATGATAATTTTTATGGAGACGATGAATTCATGGACGATGAGATCATGGAAGCCCCGTATGAAAATCCATTTCAGCAGCATAAAGAAATCTTAGAGGATACTTATCAAGATGCTCAGGAAATTTTGCAACAGGCTGAAGATCTTTGTACAGTTGAAAATGATGGAAGAGAAGCTCTTATTTTAGATCTGATTGCAGCAAAAGATGGTATGCAGGAAAATGAGGTTCCAATCTCATATTGTGGTAAATTCAAGCTGCATGATCTAGATCTAGATTCAAATTATGATGATGAAGAGTATGTTGTTCCGGATCCCATGAAGGAGAGCTCTATTGTTGAGGTCACCTCAAATGAAGAAAACAGAGTTATAGACCTAAGTGCTCTCATCCCATCAGAACAAAGTCTTCATGAGGAGGTAATCCATTCCCTTTATGAAAAACAAGATGAGATCTTTGTTCAAATGAGTGAAAATTTTTCTTTGGATGAATCATAGGGGCGTCACTCAATTAACATATGACATAGCACGTGCATTCGTGGCATAATAAAAAATACCCTTAATTTGACTACATATTGGAAAATGCCTCTAAAAATCACTTTATTTAACCCCCTACCAATACTAACCCAATACATTTTCCCAATTTAAAAAACCTTTACTTTCACTAGATATTGTAGGTATTCAGTTTTTCATTAAAAAAATTTATACCCCTTTATATTTATATCCCTAACATAATGACATGATGCCTCAGCATGTGCAAACATCGATCGAGTTGAAGGGCCTCTGGATATGGAGCTCACAAATCACAAACCGATTAATGGTGATTCGTACCAACAAGAGAGCCCGAGTTTTTAGGTGTCATATGTCAAGCACCGAGCTGGAGAAAGGTTGTGCAGGTGTCGACCGTATGCCATAGAATGAGGACTCTATAGATGTTAGGAATTCGCCACAAGTGCCGATGATGAGGAGATGAAGTTGAATGTAGAATCCAAAAAAATTGTTGGAGAACTAAGCCTAAAACATGAGGAACACAATCAAGGCTGAGAAAATTGTGGCCAAGTTGAATTCATCTGAAAAACAAAGGATTGAAGATGCAATTGAGCAGGCAATCCAGTGGTTGGATAATAACCAGCTAGTTGAGGCTAATGAATTTGATGGCAAACTAAAAGAGATGGAGTCCAATTAAAATCCTATGATTGCAAAAAATATATCAAGGAATTAGAATTAATGATGGGTGTTGTCGATGGTGTGAAAGCTCTCATTGATGCTAGTGATCACTTGGTGTTGAACGTGGAAATTGCTCGTTTGTTTGGTGCTCTTGGCCTACTGATTAAATTGGCCATGTTATACTACACAAACTTTATGGGCAGACATGAATCAGAGCAAAGTGTTATAAGTGAGATCACAACAAGCTCTAGATGAAATTGTCACAAACATTGGAGGCAGGATTGGCTTTAATACCAACATTTTCCTCTTTATATGTAGTCAATGAAATAAACTCCCCTGCAACATATCTCAATAGAAATGTTCATGTCTGAGTGAAAAAATAATATAGGATTCACATTTCTTTGCAAGCATAGAGCCCCTGAGTTATATGGCTCATTCTTCCTAAAGAATACTCCCGTCATTGACATTTGAAACCTAGGTTACATATCTGGTGAAATTATGACAAGAAGGTTCTTGTTTCCAGAGTAATATATTGCATATCAATAGATATGATGAAATATATGTTTGGCACTCTATCTTTACACACAACTTTCAGGATTAAGAATGACAAGGTCATAACGCATCTAAGTAGAAAGGTTATAACTCCAAAACTTGAAAAGAATGATCAATTTCTGCAACAGGCTCCAATGATGAAGCATAGGATGGAGTTAAAATAAGAAGGTGCTTTACACCAACAAGTTGTTCAGAAAATTCTGAGGTCTGATTTATTGGCTTCAAAGACAAGAGTCCATGCAAAGACATTCTACTCCACAACTGCATACACTTATTTAGTAGCAGCAAATTACATGAGGAGTCACATTGAAAGCAAAGAAGAATATGTGGCATAACAGGTTAATTTTATCCACTAAGGAGATTCAGTAGCAACTTCCAGTAGCATGATACATTATTCGCTTTAAAACTATATGATACATTAAAACTATATGATACAACTTACTTTACAACTATATGATACATTATTCGCTTCTTCGACATTTTAGGCATCAATAAAACGAATATCAAATGTATTGGGATCAATTTGCCACACATTCAATGTTGCATACTCTTCCAAGCACTCGTTTAGTTGAGCTTTAGTGTAAGCCTACATTCAAGAGACCCAATTAGATTCATTTAAACCAACATTGATTAGGAATTTGAACTAATGATATTTCTCATGCTCTATAGAGTCTTTGGAGAGTACCTTTCAAGAAATCCAGTTCAGAGCATTAGCATAGAAGACATCCATAGTATTCATTCACGAAGCCTCATCCAGGTATGTTTCAGAATTTATGAGGTATACTTTCAAGTAGTTTCAAGATATTTTCAGAGGTACATTTAGTAGTATAACTTCAGAAGGAGATATTTCCTTTCAAGATCCTTGCATTGACTCTAAAGCACCACTGTAACATAAAATATATGACCTGGAGCATTGTGAAAAAGGAAGTGATCCTTTGGGTGGAAGTTGGTTGAAGAATATGGCAATGAATATTGAGAGTCTCATGCATATATAAGGCTATACATCTTTTTTTATGGTACCTAAAGAAATTGGACAGCGAATGTGTCACTCTAAAGAGATAATGAAGCCATCCTCAAATATCGTAGTAGAAGGGGTAGAAAAAGATGTCGTGTTCCTTTGTTAGAGGCTTCCTTGATAGTACAATTCAAATAAATTTAATGATTTGCATCTAAAGAAGTCAACCATAATTTACTATTAGTAATGTGGAAGATTGAATGACTTGAGAAGTATTGCTGCAATTATTCTTCAACAAAAATTTTGATGTATGGAGGGCATTAAAATCACAAGCCTTATATCTAGCAAGTCTAGTTTTGTGAAGCTCCATTTGAACGTTATAAGGTCCTTGATCTCTGCTAGGTCGAGCTCCAAGATTCAGCATCTTCTGTGATCTTCATCCTAGAATAGCGAAATCTTTTGGTAAAATTGTCCTAGCTTCAAGACACCTCAAAATTTTAAGATCTTCATTCTTGTGGCCCTCTTAGGGAACCACTCCAAACAATTCTCTATAATTTTTCTGTGACTAAAGCGATACAAGAATATCGAAAGGTTCAGGAAATAAGAGGACATTGAAGTTGACTAGAACCTCGGTTGCTTCATTACATCGGAGACCTTCTCTTCCTATGCAGTCTTGTGCATCTCCATTTAAAGGGAAGCCTGATCTCAGTTCTAGACTAAGCCTAAAGCAGCTACCGAAGTCAACAATTTATTACCTTTTTAAGAAGTATTAGCCTTGAAGCTTGAAGTATGGAAGTCTGATATCTAGCAGATCACTGTGTGCAAATTCAAGGTGTAAAAGTGACAGTTATAGCCCTTGTCATATACATACACCAATTACAACATTTTCCTACAAGCCGACCTATATAACATTCTGAACTCGGTGACAAGCACTGTGTAAGCATCTCTATTCTTTACAAATCTGGAATAACTTGAGAAGCATGTGGAGGATATCTATATTTGATCCAGTGAAGTCTTAACCTTATTGAAGATATTCTGAACAATTTTATATGTGTTGCTACATTCATCTTCGTAATCATCCATCAATCTAGTGACCAAGAATCTGACCTGGAGTATACTCTTAGTATGATTTGCATACTAATTATGATAAGATCCATGTGATATGTTGATCATATGTCTGGGCCTTGATTTGTCCACACGCAAAATAATTGAAGTACAACATCCCTTCTATGTGCTTAGGATTATGTCTGTAGATATTTTTCTCTATAAGAAAGGCTTGGGATTGATCGTTATATTGTTGTTGGAATGTCTGCATGGTGATCTGTGTATGAACATCTTTAGGACCAGTCAACAGAATAATAACACTGCATGACTAACCAAGTTTATATATATATCAATGTTAGAGTATATTGGGGATGACAATCAGATTCTTGGTATATATGTCATGATAATGTAGTACTTTTGTATTAATGCCTGGAAGGAAAGATCCTTATCATCTTGAAGAGGATCTATCAGCATCAACAATAAAATATCTCAGTTAAGAGATATGGACAGAGACAGTTTAAGATACTCCAAGGGATTCCTAGTTTGAATCATAGGAAAAACTATAGTTTTGAAATTCGGATTCATTCCAGATATAATAAAATCCATGTCTTGAAGACCTTAGTATGTTCCTCAATTATTTAATTGAAAAAAATCAGTATGAATATTTTGTAGAATACATATGTTGCAAAGCTAACGTAAGCATCAATTCGAGTTCCTAAATAGGAGAAAAATTAAGGGCACTAGGATCTTTGTACAAGTCAATATAGGAGTTTAAAAAGGTTTCATATTTATCCATCCTCTAATGTATCCTAATGGTTTACAGCTCCAAAAATGAAAATATACCTCATGCTTTCTATCCAAGGTCCAGAACTAAAAAGCACATAAAAACTTTAACAAGGAAGAGTTGGAAGAAAAGACACACAAAAGCTTTAATTTCAAAAAAAAAAAAAAAAGGTGAATGAATCCCCCAATAAGCACAACATTCCAATTACAATATCTTCTTCTATAAAAACATTGATAAAACAAAATTCTTTGCTTCTATACAAGACACCTTCTGTGTGTCCCACTAGCTTGATGCAACTCCATGAGATCTATCTCTAGAATTCATGGCATTCACAAACTCATATTCATGGTAAGACCTCATATGAAGCTACCTTTGAACTAAATAATAATAGCAGAAGCGGTATCCAGAACAACATTCTGTGCATTTAGAGAGGTTGTTATCCCCACCTTTGCAATGTTGACACTCTGTTTCTCCATCACTTCATGACTAACAATACGGTCTATCTTTTCCATAACATTCACACCTGATTCATCACATACAAGATCCATTACTTCTATCACTGCTCCGAAGGTGTTGAAATATATATTTTGGTGAAACCTCTCATGCACTCAGTCTAAAATAAAACAATTTCCAACTCCAAATAAACCAATAACTTAAACATCAGAAAGAATAAATCTCAAAAACATGCGAGGTCCCTACCTTCAAGTACCATTTCTTTGGTGAATGGATCCCTTTGAACAATAGCTCTCAGACCTGTTATTTTCTAAATCTACCTCAGGCTGAGAAAGGCAGAGTCTAGGGTAACATCAAACCACGCTTAATCTGGTAGCTAGCCCTACCAGATCGGGAGAGGGTTCTCTCCTTGTCAATCTCAGCAAAAATATTAAGTGAGGCTTGAGATGACTAGAAATAAAGGCTGATTTTAGGCTAGGTATATATGTAAAGGAGTTTGATTTGATTTTGGGGGTTTTTGTTGGAATCAAAGGGAAAGGCAGATTTTGGGTCCGGGAAATGATCAGTTTTGCAGAGAGCTGAACAAGGCAAGGAAGGCAATTGTTTTGATGCTTCGAAATGAATGAAATGGATAGCTCAGACCGATGAGGGGTTGAAGAGGGAAAGAGGCTTTCAAGAATCCTCTCCAGACAGTTGAAAACATGAAAAATTAAACAAAATCCAAGGCAGAGCACTGCAAATCTAATGAATTCCACCTTTATTACTTGTTTGTTTAATTTAAGAAAAAATGAGAAGGAAGATGATACACATGAAACATCAGTAAACTTACAATCATAGAGAGAAACACACCATCAAAACATAGAGCCACATGGATCCCAAAGAGTGCTGCAAACCCTGGTCTATTCCTTTGCCAAAATGTAGAGATGAAATGTACAATGAAGCTCAAAGCAATCCCAAGTGTCCAACCCTGAAAATGACTGAGAAAATACAAGATATAGACAAGCATAACTCATCCCCATGCCTCTAGGGGTCGAGCTCACTAGTTTAGGAGTTGTTTCAATAAGATCTAAACTAAGAACTGGAAAATAGGCAGTGGAACAGCTTGCCTCTATAAGATAGGAAACAGATTCATTCAGTTACAATTCACTTTTTGGTGAATGAATCTACTTACATGAGTAAAAATGTGCCAAAATTACATCAAAGCCATGAAATTACATCAATTTACATCAATATTTTCACATTTTGAGATGAAAAAGTCAAACTGGCCAAGACTAGGCGAAAAACTGAGTTACTGAGTGAAAACTAGGCCAAAATTCCCAATGCGCCGCGCCTGAAATCTCTATGCATCTCGCCACTTTGGAGCTGATTTGAGGGCCTTCCTGGAGGAAAAATTGAGTGCAGGATAGCTCATTGGAAATCTCTACCTGTCTACTTTCCAACCCAAGTGGAATTTCTTAATTTGGTTTCCATTTTCTTTTCCAAAAATGAGTTTTCCCAACACTGCTTCCTTTGTGTCCAAAAGAGGGCAGAAAGGTCATTTTTAGGGTGTTTTTGACCCTTCAGACAACCCAAAACTTGTCAAAATCCTTAGGTAATGGGTAGGCATGCATAAATTTTGATGAAAAATCCAGAAATACAAATTTTTCTTCAAGAGGAGCTGCCAATTATAAGCGCGCGCCAAGTTGCGCGACGCGTCGGGCAAGAAAATCTGTGTTAAGGCCAAAAAATTCAAAATTGAAAAAATGTGTCCCAAATTTCTTGAAATTTGGGCTGAATGTCCACCATAAAGTGCTATGCTGGGCCAAGGAAGCTTCGGCCAAAATTTGGAGTCTATCATGCCTTTTGCGACGCTTTAATGCTCTCTTTAACTTTGCCTTCAGGATCTTGATTCGCGCCTTGCAAACATGATTCCTCACCCAATAATTATTCTTCATGTGCCTTAGTATGTTATTTTCCTTTTTGGCCTTATCCAAAAGCTTCTACAAATTAATATTTACCCTCTCAAGCCAAGTCTCTCAATCGGCCTCAATCTCTCGTTCAATGGATGTCATCTCGGTTTGGCTTCTTTGGGCAACTTGTCGTTTTGCTTTCATGTTTTGGAGCTCCATGAATGAATGGGACTGATGAGGGGAGGGTTTGATGCTAGCTATAGTATTTTAGGGAATTAAATGGTTTAGGGGATGATATCTAGGGTTTTGGATGGCAATTAGGGATTTGGGGATATTTGACTAGGGTTTGGGATAGTGGGATTAGGGATTTAGGGTTGGTTGATTAGGTATATGGGAATTAAGGAATGAGTGGATGAAATGTAAAGAAAGGGAAAAAATGAAGGAATAAAGGAGTGAGGGAGTGAGAGATAGCTAGGAGTGGAATTGGTAGTGAAACATGCAATTTGCAAACCCTATGCAACTGCTTTTGGCAAGAAATGTAAAGAGGTAGGGTTTTGATTTTTTCTCATTAAATCACCATAAGCACCAAGAGAAATTCATTCATTGGTCATGGAGGGATGTTAAATTACTTGGGAAATGAATAATTTAGAAATTTGAGAGCTTTGGTGGAATATTTGAATGGATTTCAGGATTTTTAGCCCAATGCGCCGCGCCAACTCAATGCATCGCGCCAGTTCATTTTTTACACTGCAGAGGGTTGCCCAATGCGTCACGCCATCTCTATGCGCCGCGCCTTTTTGCAGGAGACTTTTGGAGACCTTTTCGGTGTCCAAATTGGGCGTAGGATAGCTCATTGGAAATATTATTGAGTCTACTGTCCAACCCAACTAGAATTTTTCAATTTGGAGTTCATTTGACCTATCAAAAATGAAATCTCCCAAGACTGGTCAAAATGTGCAAAATGAGGTTGCCTCAAGGAAGAGTGTTGTTGCAGTCAACTTTTGAAGGTCTTCCTCAATTCCAAATTGAGATCATGATAGCTCATTGGAAATATCTTTGTGTATAGTTATCATTTGACTCATCAAGCAAGTCATTTGGCCAACCAAGCTAGGATAAAACTTGATTTTCCCAAGGTCACTTCAGAGGTGCATCAATTCTCCTGAGGAAACTGTATTTTTGAAATTTCTCTAAAACCATGACACCTGTGTAAAAAGTGAAGGATTTTTTTCTTCCTTGGCCTATTTTGGACAAAAACCTCTCTCAGTTTTCCCAAATTCATCTTTTCTTGCTCAAAAACATCATTGAAGTAAAATCTATCTCGATGTGTGGAACAAGAGATTTGTCGAAATGAAGTGAAATGAAGGGGATAAGGGGCTTCTAAATTCTTTAGAAATTTTTGGGAAGTAGGGAGGGATGGGAAGTAGTGGAAAGTGGAATTTTAAAGAATGAGTGAGGGGAAGGGGACCAAAAGGGCAAAACACAGGCCTAGCCTAGAAAATTGCCAAGTTGTAGCAAGAAACTAGGGTTTGTGCGAAAATGAGGAATTTGGGGGATCTCAGTGATGGGAAGTGTTTAATAATGTACATTAAGGATAGGGGAAGGTGTATGAACATCAGGATACAATTTTTGTTGATGATTTTACCATCCAAGAGAAATTACCTTCAAAACCCTAGGAGAGGGAAATGAACCTTACCTAGGCACAACTGAAGCATGAACAAGGTGTAAAATGACCCAGTGGAACTTGACATGATGATGAAAACCCTCTGAATGATGGTACACTCAGCTGAATGGTGACATGGACCGACATTTGGACAACTTTGAAAGGAGTGAAAACAAACCCTAGACCTAATACCTAGTGACCAAATTTTGCTTAAAGACTCATTGAAATGACAAAATTTGACATTGACACCTTAAAATAACTTTGTAAGAGCATGTTTGATCACTGGAGGAAGGCTGCAAATACTGACACTAACATTGGCTCCAATGGGAATGGTAGCTCCTTGGAGGCGCCAAGAACGGTAGATCTTTGGGAGAGTAGACAAGTGCCTTCATCCATTGGGCAATGGAATAAAAAACTCGAGCTGAAATGCATGACTGAAAACTGACACAAACTAACTTAATAACAAGACTGAAAACTGACTCGCAAATAACTCAAACAACTGACACACCAAAACTGAAATCAGACCTTCAGTTTTATAGCCTCCAAACTGAAACTATGTTGAAACTGACTAAAACAAAAATGACTCAAGACCTACTTAACTGAAATTAGTACTTACAAAGATTTTTAATGGCAGCATTCCATCGAGATTTGAGGGCTTCAAATCATGATGAAAACCAACTACATACTGATGAAATATTTACAATCATGTGTAGTGAGCCTTCCAATGTAACCAATCCAGTAGATGGCTACATACCGAAATTTGGCTCTCACTTTTCTCGAGCTGGTAGAACGATGTACATGTAGGCAACTCATAATAACCACTGAAAACAAGGCTTATGATAACGAACTAGGAAAAATTTATCTTTTCTGATGCTTGCAAAAGAATGTTGAAAGGATCTTGAAAATCCTGAAGCACTAATTGGTCTTGAGATCCAACAGCAAAATTACAACTACTCGCTTCATTTGGATCTGAAAGAACAATTGATTGCCGAGTGATAGGAATGCACAGAGAGGTATAAGCTTCTGCCATCTGAGTGTTAGTTGTAAGTTCCTGGACCATGAGAAATTCTGGCATATTGTCTCTCTCAAGCTCATATTCCTCAACTTCATGGTCTAGGTCATTCTTAAACAGAAACAATCTTCAAGATTATCAAACATGACAGCCTTATCATCTTCATGAAAGAAAATATTATCTGTTTGCTTATCTATAAAGCTAATTACAAGACCGTCATCATTTTCAAAATAGGAATAAGTTTCACCAACACTTTCTTGACCATGTGGGCACTGCAAATCTGCTTTAGCTTGGGCTGTAACATGACCTTTCAGGAGTTGATCTATCTCATCTTCAGACAAAGGAGATAATATTTTTTGCTTTATTTTGCTCAAATAGTGATTGTCTTCATGAAATAACATTTTAAAACATGAAAAACCTGAATGACAATCCTTAATTCCTTGATCTTCTAAAATTTGAAAACATTGTTGATCATATTCATATGACATGGCAATCAAATTATCATTTATCACTGAGTTATTGAAAGAAGATTTTTCACTTACTTGAACAAAGATCTCATCTTGTTTTTCATGAACTGACTGGATTACCTCCTCATGAAGGCTTTGTTCTAATGAAATGAGAACATTTGGATCAATAACTTTTTCTTCTTCATTCCAGATGATCTCAACAGCAGAGCTCTCCTTCATGGGATTCAGTACAAGGTATTCTTGATCACCACGATCTGAATGAAGATCTGAAATAGTTGTCTTGACCTTATCACATTCTGAAATTGAAACTTGACTTTCCTGTATATTGTCTTCTTCTATGGACAGATCTGAAATAAAACCTTCTCTTTCAACATTTTCCATTGTACCAAGATCTTGAACCTGCTGCAAAGTTTCCTGAGCATCTTGATGGGTATCCTCAAAGTTCTCTTTATGCTGCTGAAATGGATTTTCGTACAGAGCCTCCATGATCTCATCGTCCATGAATTCATCATCTTCATAAACTTTTTCAAGATTTTCAATAAAACTATGAACATGGCTACAACAGTTCTGAACTAAAGTTAAGGATGGATAAGATTCCTTATACCTCTCAAAGAACATGGTATGAAAATCCTTTAAACAGTAAATACAAGCAGGCGGCAAGCTTTCATACCAAGATCGGGCTTCACCTTCTAGAGTGGCCATGAATATCTTCATCAAACAATCTTCAGGAAAATCAACCTTCAACTTGCGAATATGTATGTGAAATCTAACCAGATGTAAAGCAGCATCCTTTCTATCATCATCTTTAAACGTAGGCAAATTCCTTTGCCAATCTACCTTAGGAATTTTATTTGGAAAACCTGGAATGTGATCTCAGCTCATGGGAGCATACCTTCGATCCAGCGAAACCATTTTTATAAGAATGAATTCACCAAGAAATTCCTCAGGCTACTGATTCTTGAAGAGTAGAGTCGCCATAAAAATTTTGAAACTTGGGATTCTTCGACACTGGAGTCGCCAGGTGAATGATTTCAACCTTGCGGTGTCTGATCGTTGTCCACCATCAACAATCAGATCTAACTTGATACATGTATTGGGGCAATTTGCAAGTCAGATGTTACGTTTACAAACTAGACCGGAGATTGACTGAAGCAGCGTTTATCTACTTTCGCTAATGCAAAGCAAGAGCATTTCGAAGGCTACCTGGCATAACTTCAGGCTCCGTCTATAGCTTATAAAATGAATAACACTAACAAGAAAACCATTTTTTTTATTCCCCAGTATGGTTTCCACTATGTTATTGCCTAAATCTACCTCAGGGTGAGAAAGGCAGAGTCTAGGTAACATTAAACCATGCTTAATCTGGTAGCTAGCCCTACCAGATCGGGAGAGGGCTCTCTCCTTGTCAATCTCAGCAAAAATATTAAGTGACTTGAGATGACTAGAAATAAAGGCTGATTTTAGGCTAGGCATATATGTAAAGGAGTTTGATTTGATTTTAGGGGTTTTTGTTGGAATCAAAGGGAAAGGCAGATTTTGGGTCCGGGAAATGATCAGTTTTGCAGAGAGCTGAACGGGGCAAGGAAGGCAATTGTTTTGATGCTTCGAAATGAATGAAATGGATAGCTCAGACTGGTGAGGGGTTGAAGAGGGCAAGAGGATTTCAATAATCCTCTTCAAACAGTTGAAAACATGAAAAATTAAACAAAATCCAAGGCAGAGCACTGCAAATCTAATGAATTCCACCTTTATTACTTGTTTGTTTAATTTAAGAAGAAATGAGAAGGAAGATGATACACATGAAACAACAGTAAACTTACAATCACAGAGAGAAACACACCATCAAAACATAGAGCCACATGGATCCCAAAGAGTGCTGCAAACCCTGGTCTATTCCTTTGCCAAAATGCAGAGATGAAATGTACAATGAAGCTCCAAGCAATCCCAAGTGTCCAACCCTGAAAATGACTAAGAAAATACAATATATAGACAAGCATAACTCATGCCCATGCCTCTAGGGGTCGAGATCACTAGTTCAGGAGTTGTTTTAACAAGATCTAAACTAAGAACTGGAAAATAGGCAGTGGAACAGCTTACCTCTATAAGATAGGAAACAGATTCATTCAGTTACAATTCACTTTTTGGTGAATGAATCTACTTACATGAGTAAAAATGTGCCAAAATTACATCAAAGCCATGAAATTAGATCAAGTTACATCAAGAGTTTCACATTTGGATATGAAAAAGTCAAACTGGCCAAGACTAGGCGAAAAATTGAGTTACTGAGTGAAAACTAGGCCAAACTTCCCAATGCGCCGCGCCTGAAATCTCTATGCGTCGCGCCACTTTGGAGCTGATTTTGAGGGCCTTCTCGGAGTCCAAATTGAGTGTAGGATAGCTCGTTTGAAATATCTACCTGTCTACTTTCCAACCCAAGTGGAATTTCTGAATTTGGTTTCCATTTTCCCCTCCAAAAATGAGTTTTCCCAACACTGCTTCCTTTGTGTCCAAAAGAGGGCAGAAAGGTCATTTTTAGGGTGTTTTTGACCCTTCAGACAACCCAAAACTTGTCAAAATCCTTAGGTAATGGCTAGGAATGCATAACTTTTGATGAAAAATCCAGAAATACAAAGTTTTCTTCAAGAGGAGCTGCCAATTATAAGCGCGCGCCAAGTGGCGCGACGCGTCGGGCAGGAAAATCTGTGTTAAGGCCAAAAAATTCAAAATTGACAAAATGTGTCCCAAATTTCTTGAAATTTGGGCTGAATGTCCACCATCAAGCGCTATGCTGGGCCAAGGAAGCTTCGGCCAAAATTTGGAGTCTATCATGCCTTTTGCGATGCTTTAATGCTCTCTTTAACTTTGCCTTCAGGATCTTGATTCGCGCCTTGCAAACATGATTCCTCGCCCAATAATGATTCTTCATGTGCCTTAGCATGTTCTTTTCCTTGTTGGCCTTCTCCAACAACTTCTTCAAATGAATATTGACCCTCTCAAGCCAAGTCTCTCGATCGGCCTCAATCTCTCGTTCAATGGATGTCATCTCAGTTTGGCTTCTTTGGGCAGCTTGCCGTTTTGCTTTCATGTTTTGGAGCTCCATGAATGAATGGGACTGATGAGGGGAGGGTTTGATGATAGCTGTAGGATTTTAGGGAATTAAAGGGTTTAGGGGATGATATCTAGGTTTTGGGATGGCAATTAGGGATTTGGGGATATTTGACTAGGGTTTGGGATAGTGGGATTACGGATTTAGGGTTGGTTGATTAGGTATATGGGAATTAAGGAATGAGTGGATGAAATGTAACGAAAGAGAAAAAATGAAGGAATAAAGGAGTGAGGGAGTGAGAGATAGCTAAGAGTGGAATTGGTAGTGAAACATGCAATTTGCAAACCCTATGCAACTGCTTTTGGCAAGAAATGTAAAGAGGTAGGGTTTTGATTTTTTCTCATTAAATCACCATAAGCACCAAGAGAAATTCATTCATTGGTCATGGAGGGATGTTAACTTACTTTGGAAATGAAGAATTTAGCAATTTGAGAGCTTTTGTGGAAGATTTGAATGGATTTCGGGCTTTTTAGGCCAATGCGTCGCGCCAGTTCATTTTTTACACTGCAGAGGGCTGCCCAATGCATCGCGCCATCTCTATGCGTCGCGCCTTTTTGCAGGAGACTTTTGGAGACCTTCCCAGTGTCTAAATTGGGTGAATGATAGCTCATTGGAAATATTATTGAGTCTACTTTCCAACCCAACTAGAATTTTCCAATTTGGAGTTCATTTGACCTGTCAAAAATGAAATCTCCCAAGACTGGTCAAAATGTGCAAAATGAGGTTGTCTCAAGGCAGAGTGTTGTTGCAGTCAACTTTTGAAGGTCTTCCTCAACTCCAAATTGAGCTTATGATAGCTCATTGGAAATATCTTGTGTCTAGTTATCATTTGATTCATCAAGCAAGTCATTTGGCCAACCAAGCTAGGAGAAAACTTGATTTTCCCAAGGTCACTTCAGAGGTGCATCAATTCTCCTGAGGCAAATTTATTTTTGACATTTCTCTAAAACCATGACACCTGTGTCAAAAGTGAAGGATTTGTTTCTTCCTTGGCCTATTTTGGACAAAAACCTCTCTCAGTTTTCCCAAATTCATCTTTTCTTGCTCAGAAACATCATTTAAGTAAAATCTATCCCGATGTGTGGAACAAGAGATTTGTCAAAATGAAGTGAAATGAAGGGGATAAGGGGCTTCTAAATTCTTGAGAAAATTTTGGGAAGTAGGGAGGGTTGTTAGGAAGCAGGGGAAAGTGGAATTTTAAAGATTGAGTGAGGGGAAGGGGACCAAAAGGGAAAAACACAGGCCTAGCCTAGAAAATTGCCAAGTTGTAGCAAGAAACTAGGGTTTGTGTGAAAATGAGGAATTTGGGGGATCTCAGTGATGGGAAGTGTTTAATAATGTACATTAAGGATAGGGGAAGGTACATGAACATCGGGATACAAATTTTGTTGATTATTTGACCATCCAAGAGAAATTACCTCCAAAAACCTAGGAGAGGGAAATGAACCTTACCTAGGCACAACTGAAGCATGAACAAGGTGTAAAATGACCCAGTGGAACTTGACATGATGATGAAAACCCTCTGAATGATTGTACACTCAGCTGAATGGTGACATGGACCGACATTTGGAAAACTTTGAAAGGAGTGAAAACAAAGCCTAGACCTAATACCTAGTGACCAAATTTTACTTGAAGACTCACTGAAATGACAAAATTTGACCTTGACACCTTAAAATCACTTTGTAAGAGCATGTTTGATCACTGGAGGAAGGCTGCAAATACTGACACTAACAAGACCAACACCACAACTTCCTCGCCTTTGGTGTAAACTCCTCGAGGATGTAATGGATCTCTCGCTCCCCACTTTTTTTGGAATATAACCAGCAACCGACTTTGTCAAACAAAAACAAAATTCAATGTTGCAATAACCTATAATAGAGAATTTTTAGAAATTTTATTGACCAGAGAATTAATAAATCCTTCTGACATACTGGATCCATTGCCTAGTTCAGTAAATTTCCCCTTACCCCATAACCTGCAAAAAAATACTAACATCAGGAGAATTTCGTTAAATGAAGACTACTCAAAATACTCAAGATATGATGCACATTGGCCCAAGAAAATTTCCAACTGCTCAGAATTTAATCCAAGTTGCGACTCATATTTAAGAAATTAATGTGGAATATAGATTACAGTAAGGACAGTTCTACAAATCAATTTCTAAAGGGGCAACATCCCTCATAGTCTCTGGAACTACATAAGACTAAATTGAAAAACACTTGTTTTTTTTAAAGAAAAATTGTGATGGTTATAAAAAAAAAATTCCTAGCACAGAGAAACAAGTCTCTTCAATCAACATAGAATTTCAATTTATAGCGAGATATTTATAAACAAAATCAAATCATGAATATATTTTGTTTCAAAATCACTGGAAATAATGGGTTATTATTGATCAAGGTAATGGTTGTCTAAATTAATTTGTGACTCATATTTAAGAAATTAATGTGGAAAATAGATTACAGTAAGGACAATTCTACAAATCAGCTTCTAAAGGGGCAACATCCCTCATAGTCTTTGGAACTACACAAGACTAAATTGAAAAACACTCGGTTTTTTTTAAAGAAAAAACTGTGATGGTTCTAAAATAAAAAAAATTCCTAGCACAGAGAAACAAGTCCCTTCAATCAACATAGAATTTCAATTTATAGCGAGATATTTACAGACAAAATCAACTCATGAATATATTTTTTTTCAAAATAACTGGAAAGAATGGGTTATTATTAATCAAGGTAATTGTTGTATAAATTCAGGTACCCCTATCTTAACGATGGTACAAAAGGCCATCATGTTATAAAAGAATTTCATGTAGACAATAATATGTACAATTTTAAATTCACCTCAAGAAAAGCTTACTTCAGGTTAGCAACCTTCCTTAACTTCATGTTAAGCAGTAGAAGAAAGCCAGCGCCAATCTGCAAAAAATAATCCTTGAAATGGTCAAAAATTAAAATAGATCCAAATTCATCAATTCACATTGTTCACAGTAGTAGACTATTAAATTACTTTTGTAGTTAAACCAAGAAAAAACATTTAGTATGCTTTGCTTTTATGCTACCATGGGGCAACCCAATACTTACAGTCAAAGGGAGTGCACATCTTCTCTCAACAAGCTCAAATATTTTGAATTTGGTTTGTTGATGATTTTCCTTCATTCTAGTCTGTCATCAAGCAATTCTTTTTGTTAGTTGCATGCACATCCTTTCTGTAGAGACAAAATTCCAATTCCCTATAGCAATGTAAGCTTGAGGAAGTGATAAATTTTTACTTTAAATGACATAATATGACAAGTTGAAGGTCATTAAACCAGAAACGCTTTGCTAGGATTGTGTTGAAATAACAAGTGCACCATTTTCATAGTAATATTGTCCAAGGGCACAATAAATCCATAAAATTTGTTGAAAAAATGTAACAAATGGCAACACTAGAATAAGGAAAACATAATTCCTAAATGAGCCTCAGATTACAAGCAGAAAGACAGAAAATGATTGCAATGCTAAAAGAGCAGAGGCCCTGCACCTTAATTTCATCTTCTTCATTTGAAATATCAACATCAGGGCCATGAAGAGCCTGTAATAGAGCTTCAAAATATGACTTCTTTCCTATTTTATACTTATCCTAGCATGAACAAATATTAGATAAATTTTTCCTTTTACATAACATAAAACACACAATTTCTTTAGCTTATGTAGTTAATCGCATTTATTGCAAGAATTCAAGCTTTCTAAAAGCTTACCATCCATCTTGGATATTTTGGGATAATTGAGAGACCATCAAGTGAACACTGGGAACTAGTCTTGCATCACCACCCTAGAGATATTGGTTTTAATATTTTGAGAAAAAAGACAATAAATTTTGAATGTTTTGCAAACCCTTCTTCATAATCAAATACCTATAACCGCCAAAAGCCTCCATGAAACAAACAGCCCAAATAAATATGATAGCATTATGCCAATATTAATTGAAATTTGTTCCACAAAAAAGAGACTTTGGTCAATTACAATTAAGATTTCTAGTGCTTTACAATTCACTTACATCCATTCAAATATGGCTCCCTAGAAAACCATGATGAAGCTATATTCCCAAGGTGAAAAGATAAGAAATTAAAAATAGGAAACTCACATGATTTATAGTACCAAGAGCTCCACACAAGTGCTTCAGATATATCTCAACTATATATAATGGTACTTTGATTTACCACAACACATTAATAACATCAAAGTCTCAACAACATTACTGCAGTAGCGAAATTATCAAGGTTTTGGAGGAAGAAGAGCATGTGAGGGAGTGGGATAATTACTGTGAAAGATATGGCTCCCATTCGAAAACCTGTCAAAAATCTACCCACATGCAATAATAAAGCATTTTGCTACAAGGTAAACATGACAAGACTAAATCAGAAGTACTTTTTGTTCCTTGGTTATTCCTCACCTTCTTCTCCCATTGACAATCTGCCCCACTCATAAAAGAATTTTTTTTGCTTCTAGCTATGTTCTCGGGAGAGATCATAGGTGGTATGCTTTTCCTTTTTGGTGGTGATATGGCATGTTATACAAACTTTCCTGTGTGTTTTCCTTTTCCAAACTATGAAATAGAAACGTATGCATTCTTTCTTTGGAAAAATAAAATCAATTAAACTAACATGGGTTTCTAGGTTGTACAATACGTTAACAACTAGGGTCATGCTCTGTACAAAAAAGGAACATGTGTTTAACATGCACTGGAAGGCACTAGTTGTTTAAATGTAACTAGTTTAGGTCTTCATAATTGTTCTCGAGTCATGAATTGATATAATTATTGATGTACTTTGTCAAAAGAAAAGAAAAGGAAAAAAATATTCGTGAAAGAAAAATTATTTTATTGAAATGGGTTTCCTGCCTATAATGTTGTGGTCCCAGGTCAAATCACCCATTGCATGCTCTAGGGGTCTTGTTGTCAAGTCAAGAGTCAACGTCCCTATGTACTAGCCCTTGGAGGGCCCATGTAGAAAGAAGGAAAAATATATAATCTAATATGTCATGTCTAGAAGCCTCCAAGTGATGAGTCGGCCAACCCTCTTCAAGTCGGCCTATAAAGGCCTAATTTTCTCTCATGGAGGCCTATAAAAAAAAGAACCTCACCTAATTTGATACACACATCGAACAACAAGTTATCTATGATCCTAGCAAAGAAAAGAGAAGTATAATCCAGTGAAATTGTGTTGGAAGAAGATCAAATTCTTGGGATGCCAACAAATTGATGGAAGGAAACTAAAATTTGTCTTTGTTTCTCGCACGTGCAAGTTTGAAGGAAGAACTAGGGTTTCCTCATTCTAGTTTTTGCAGAGACATCTTTTGGGCTTTCGCTGGCTCGTCACTTGGGTTTTGGTCAAAATCAAGGTCAAGGTCTTGGAAGTCTTCATTGAAATTCTATAAGGAGATTTTTCTAGGTTTTCCTCTCTAGGAGAGGTTTTGGCCCTGCTAGCAGTCTACATTTGGTGGTATTGTGTTTGGATTGTGATCTTCTTATTGAAATTTGTCTTTATGATCAAACAAAACTAAATGATAATAATAATATCACAGGAAAATGTCATGGATTGAAGAGAAATCAAATATAAAATAACCTTAACTATTATTCCCTAGATTTCTCAACATGGTATCAGAGTTAGGGCTTTGAACATTGGGCAGAAAGAAGATCAGTTTGTCTTTACTTTTACCGCAAGAATATCAAGTTCCTTAAGTTTAATTTGTGAAGGCAAGTAGAAGAAGTTTTTAGAATTTTTCGAAGCTCTAATTTCAGCGATTAGGCTACAGGCATTCTCAAGGCTAGAGACCCTTCATAGTTATCCAACTTTTCATACCCTACGAACCCTACAAATGGAATTAATTCTCATTAAGATATTCTACCTCTCATGTTTTAAAATGATTTCCATCTTCCTAAATGATTTAAATCTTCTATCATAAAGACACACATAAAACTATAGCTGAGAAGAATTTGAGAATTAGAGATACAAGAAGAGACTGCACATAAATTAGTACCAAAAATACAAGTTTAGATTTACACAAATTAATCATAATACTCGCACTACCTTTTGACTCTTAACGATAATGTTGATGAAATTAAATATACTTATTGATCTGGAACATATGTGATAGATTAATCCAACAAATCAATCTGGAACATATGTGATAGATTAATCAAATGAAGCCATTCAAGATGTTATAATGAAACATAATGTTTATTCGCTCTTTAAAATTTAAACAAGAATATATATCTGATACAAGCCCACAAGAATCCTCATAAGATATAAAAGGAATTTCTAAATAGAAAATAATAAATTATTTCCAAGTTTTTCAAACTCACCTTGGAGCTATCCACACTTTCCACCATATACAAGTTGGGTACACCAACTGCCATTAGAATGTTTAATATACAACAAAATGCATGAGCATAGCATTAGTACTAGAATTCATCAAAAAGTAAAGAAGTGATCACAAGACAACAAATCTCATAGTGTTGCATGCATCTGCAACACAAATTCTTCCTCTCACATCTTAAAAGAATAAGAATAATGATGCTCATAGAAGGCACCCAATTTTCAAGAGAATAAACAATAAACACAAATGATGTGAAGAGAAATTGTCAGCTTCTCAATAATGTTAAAGTATATAGTGTTAGATTCTGTAATGCCTAATGTTCCAAAGTTCTGGTATAAGAAAATATGTGTGCGTAACGAGAACTTGGTGTTTAAAATATTCAAGGTTAAGAAGGATTTATGCATTCTTTTTTATGTTTAACATTTTACATATGAATTCAATTTTTTTCCACACATGTGACACATATCATCCAACTGGACCACAAGAGCACCTCATTTATCTAGGCACAATTACGGTTAAAGGGCCAATCTTTAATTTAACCATTTTTTTCTGCCCATTCCTTTTTTCCTTTTAACATTTGACATCTAACATTAAATTTTTTCCTTTTAATATTTGATATCTAACATCATTTTTTCCATTTTATTTCGCTAGTGTGATGTACATACATACAGATGTTACATGTCTCATCCAACTGAGCTATAAGAGCACCTCACTTATCTAGGTGTAATTATGGTTGAAGATTCCATCCACAATTTAGTAAAGGAATATCTTATACATCACTCAAGGTAGTTGTAGGTTGCACTATAAATATTTCACCTTTGTAATGAAATTTTCATGGAAGTATGAGAGATTATAGAATATGAGTTTCATGTGATGAGTTTATACACATCTTAAGTTTTTGGGCATATTTTATTTATGTGTATAAGAGAATAAAATGTTTTCACACAAAACTCATGTCCTCCTAACTATAGCAAGGACCTTCCACAGTTTGAGGGGAACTGTTTTGCTACTGTCCCACATGTCCTAGCATTTATGAAGCATATCTAGAAATTGATGGAAATACATGAAGATGCCATGCTAAGGTTATTTATTCTCTCTTTGAAACAAGGGCATGGTGGATAGCTGAAGCATTCTCGCATCCCAAAGAGCATACATTCTCTCAAAGCTCTAGTTGGAAGCTTCCTCAAGCATTTCCACCCAAGGTTTAGAAATTTGATGGTACATATCAAGAGTTGTTGGCACCCCTACAAGAGGAAGGCCTCCTTGGTATTTTTGAAGGAAATGATAACATTCATGGGTATGAAAGTGGAGCGTATATGGAAGAGGGATTGTGCTCGTAATTTGAATATGAAAACACTGTAACATGAACAACCTTGTGGCAGCAATGACAAGGAGGGTCGTTCTATAATATAAAGTGATTTTTGAACACATAAATGAGTACCACGATGAAAAATGTGATGACATTATTACACCACGTTCAAATGATACAAGTGTCACTCTTTCTGGAGAGGATTGACATCAGGTTAGTGATGTTTTTATTGGTTGCCCCATATGAAACAATGTTGCAGATCCAAAAGACGACAGTAGTAGCACTTTTGAGATGTATTTGGCACGGGATTTATTCTCAAAACTAAAAACAAGAAAATTCCCTTCTCTTATGGATTATTTCCATGATAATCATCATAACTAAAACAATAGCCTTGACACTCAGAATTATCCTCTCATCAATATCAATCAATCATCAAACCATATATTTTGGGCTAGGTAGAAGCAAGTCGTGTACACTACTTGCATGGACCAGTAGTGTTTCGTGATCACCAAGAAGAGGGGAAGTATGATTCTGAGCCCTTCACAAGCATCCGACGGGAGTATTTTGAGATTATGTCATGTTATAACAGTGTTTGACTAACCTCCCTAGACTTCTCACAATAATTGAGGATATAATATCCCTCCGAGGATAAGACACTTTGCTCCAAATATGACAACAATGAGGATTTTGCAACAAACATTGGAATTTCCAATAATGAGTATCAACATTACACAAGTTATGAAATCCTGATGATTACTTTGTTGCTCCAGAGGAACATAATTATTTCAGTTTTGCACACTAGTTTCCCCAAGTCATGGACAATGAAAAAGAGAAATCAACATAGTCCTCTTATCTCTTCAATCAAGACTGCAAACCTTCTTTAACATAGCAAAGGTGTAAGAAGCATATTTGTGAAGATTCAAAAAAATTATCTAGTAGTGTAAGAGAAGTTGCACCTCTTGACATTGGAGCAAAAAAAAGGTGCCCACCAGTTCTACATCTTCCAAATCATCGAATTTCTGAACATCTATGCAAAATTTGTTATGTACATTATTGATCAGTGCAATTATTAAGAATGGATTTTTCTAATTTTTCAAGGCGCTCAAGGCCCTCCTATTGACAATTATATCAATTCTAGAAAGGAGCCAAACCCTCTATCTATAGTTCAAAATTTGGGTATCGTTTTGTGCATAAGCCCTAAAAGGACAATCTCCAAAAAATCTAGTCATGTGCATTAGTTGAAGGGATATGTTGAGCATTAGTCCTATTTTGAGACCACTGTCGAAGGTTACCGAAGTTCTGAAGTTCAAGCTACATGAAGAAAGTTTTGAGCATGTTTTGAAAAGACAAAAACCAAATTGAAGAAGATGACTTTCTGAAGTCTCAGTTCTATCAATTTTTCTTAAAAGAAGCTGAAATTGTGAGCATGTTTTCGAAGGAGCCAAGAGCATTATTTAAGGATGTACCTGTGCATTATAGAGATTTGCTAGGCAAACTCCAATACGAAATTATGATCGTAAACACCTTGAATCAACTGCCGATACCACTTGTTTCACTTTGCAAGCCGACTCCTCACCTCCTCTTCTATTCGTGTTAAGTGTGCGTAGAACCCATCATTTTTTAAAATCCATCATGAAGGTTATAGTAGCCGGAATCAACACATTAATTTGGGGTTATGGACTCCCTCCAGAATGAGAATGAGAGAGTAGTTGGGTGGGTGGAAACAAGGTAGCTTACTTGTTGTGCTACTTGGTTGTAGAAGAAGGAAAACTAGGCTCGGATATTCGACCAAAAGAAGTAGTTCTCGCTCAAGCTAGAAAGGCAGAAAGGCAGTCTTGCTCGTGTCTTCCTTGAGTTGGAAAGGAAGAAAGGAGGTCTTTCTTGTGTCTTTCTTTATGAGACTGATGAGTGTGATAAGAAACATGACAATCTGGTTGCCATGTCATATGAAGATTATCAACAATGTATTCAAAATGCAAAGGACCAAAGCATTGAGGACTGTCATTCAGATTTTTCTTCCCATGTTTCATGCTTTGAAATTTTTTTCCAAGAACAAATCTACTCACCTACTTGTTCAGAATTTTTTGAAGACCAAGAACACACTCTTACTGAGGTACATTATGAAAAGAGATCAGATTCAAGAGAAAAAGCTACCTTATTTATTCTAGATCAGCAAGAGGTAAAAAAAATTTATTTTCAAGATCCCTTCGACGGTCTTTTGCAAGCACTGGAGAAGATAAATGTTGTCTCGTTTGTTAGCATAAGTCTTGGTTTCAATTTTTATTGTGAGTTTCTTTCATGTACATCATTCTGCCTGCTCAAGGAAAGTGAGAGCATAACTTCAGTAAGTAGCCATCTCTTGGATTGGTTACATTGGAAGGATCATTTCACCTAATCAGCAATTGTCAGGCAGATTAGAGTAGGTTGGTGTTGATTTTCTATCATTTTCAAGTCAGTCTTGAGCCGGTCTTGAGTCATTTTATTGTATCAAGTTTCTTTCAGTATTCACTTTGGTTTTTAGCTTTTGACTCCATTGCCCAATGAATAGGCACTTGGTCTACTGTGTTATTGGCACCTCCAAGGAGCTACCATCACCAGCTGGAGCCAATGTTAGTGTCAGTATTTTCATACTTCCACCAAGGATTAAAACACATTTGTATGTGCATCTTAGGTGTCTCATTCTGAATAAATTTTTCATCATTCCATTAGGTCATGATATAAAATTGTTACACTGGTGGTTGTCCTTGTCAAATAAGCTTCTTTCTCCCTCAAAAGGTCATATTGGCTGACTCATTCTCGTGTCTCCTGGAGCATAATAACACCTACGGAAATTCTCTATTCACTTGGAAGTCTTTAAAGTCAAAATCTCATTCAAAAGCCAGGTCAAAAAGCCGTCCCATTAGGTCATAAGGTCAAAATCATGAAAATTGGTCATTTCATCATCAAATTCATCTTTTGAAGGAGTAGTAATTGTCAAATGTATTCAAAAATTTCAGGTTCCAAACTATCATTTCCGAGTAAGTGGCTTTGTGTTTACCATATTTGTCTCTCAGTTGTGCTTGGAAAGCTCATTTCCCTCTCCTAGGGTTTTGAGGGCATTTTTCTAGGTCTCATGACTTCCATGGTTAAAAAATCAACAAGACTTGTATCCTAATGCTCTTAAACTTTCCCCTATCATCAATATACCTTCCTAAACACTTCCCATCACTCTTATCCCTCAAAATCATCATTTTTCCACAAACCCTAGCCTATTGCTACAATTTGACACTTTTCGAGACTAGGCATGTGTTTTTCCCTTTTGGACCCCTTCCCCTCACTCAATCCTTGAAATTCCACTTTCCCCTACTCTCTAAAAACTATCCCTATCCCCAAAAATTTCCCCAAGAATTTAGACAGCCCCTAACCCCTTCATTCCCCTCCCTCTACAAGGCAGTCCTAAAATCCCCTGTTTTGCTTACATCAAACCCTAATTTCCTACTGAGCTAGGGTTTGCTATGGAACCAGATACATCTAAGAAGAGGAGGCATAAGGGAGGTAATTTTAGCAATTATGAAGCCATACCACCTCATAAACATCATGCCTCCATCATTTCCCAAGAAATCATTCTAAGGGACAAATCATTTGCCACACACAGGGCCAGTTTCACTTCAAACTATGTTTCTGACAAAAAAAAGATGCATTTGACAAAAGTGAGAGAGGTTTTTGTCCATAATAGGCCAAGGGAGATAAAATTCCTTCATTTTTTACACAGGTGTCATGTTTTTATAGAAATTTCAAAATACAGGTGTCCTAGGAGAGTTTTTGCACTTCTGGAGTGACCTTGGGAAAATCAAGTTTTCTCATAGCTGGAGTGTCCAAATGACTTACTTGATGAGTCAAATGATAACTAGATAGAGTGAGATTTCCAATGAGCTATTATGAGCTCAATTTGGAGTTGAGGAAGGCCTCCAAAAGTTGCCTACACCAGCACCCTGCATTTCTGCACCCTCATTCAGCACTTTTTGACAAGTCTTTGGAAAATAAACTTTTGACAAGTCAAATGAACTCCAAAAAGAAAACAAAAGGTAGATTTGGAAATTAGACAGAATAATGTTTCCAACGAGCTATCCTGGGCCCAATTTTGACACTGGGAAGGCCTCCAAATTTGGTCTGCAAATAGGTGTTGCAGTGGCACTGCGCATTTGGAAGATGTTGCCTACTTTTTAGCCTTGGTGCTGCACGTTTACCAGTCTTTGGAGAACAATTTTTTGATGGGGAATATGGATGAAATTTTGTTAAATGGAGGAATATTTGGAAACTAGACACAGAGAGCTTTCCAATGAGCTATCGTGGAGCTTATTTTGACATCCGGAAGGCCTCCAAAAGTTGCCTGCAAGACATGCTATTTTTTCTATCATGGCGCTGCGCGTTTACCAGGAAAATGCAGTTTTCATCATCTTCAGCAAAATGTTGACTTTTTGACTTTTTGCTTGGGAAAATGAGAAAATTACTGATGTAAATGGTCACGGTGAATGTAAATGTCATTTTTTGACTTTCATCTAGGGTAGATGCATCAAATAAGTCTCCTAGAGGTCAAATGAATTAGTTTCCTCTCTTTTAGAGGAAAATTGTTGGATTTTCCTAGTCTTCACATTCTTGCTTTGGAGTAGGTGAAACTGATCCCTATCTCATGGATTCGACTCCCTAAGGCTAGGGAGAGTGGTTTTAAGGTCTATATGATGTATTTTCTCACTCATTGTAATGGTTGGACTCAGTTGGATCTTTGGGCATCTCAAGAGACATATTTGTATCAGTTTGGCTTGGAAATTAATAGAAATTTGCAGCTATTTCTTTGGGATCCATGTGGTATGCAGTGTTTGACATAGTTTCTTCTTTGTTATCATTTGTATGAATGTATTGTAAACTCATAAACCATTTTCATGTCTATGATATTCTTAATTTCAAGTTGAAAGGTAGAATTCATGTTTCATGCTCTGTTTTGGGAAATTTAGCATAATTTGTTTATTTTCTTCAGTTTTGGGAGAATTCATCGTTTATGCTCTTCCTAAATCCTCACCAGTCTCTTCACCTCACCACAATCATCTTTTCATTTCAAGCGTTCTACCTATCTTTCCCCCTATAACCCTTGCAAATTTTGACTTCATTTCCTTGCCCTAGTTGTTTGACTCCTCCTAATCCAGCAAACCCTGCACAATCAAAATCAAAACATGAGCTACTATACCTAGCTTAAAATATTTATTCCTCAGTCATTCCATATTGTGATCTATATGGAGAGAGCCCTCTCATGGCCTATTAGGGCCAGCTACTTGGCTAAGCGTGGTTTGAGGTTACCTCGGGATTTCCTCTCTCAGCCCAAGGTTCAATCTGAGTGATAACATTTTGGCGACTCAACTGGGGAAGAAAAAGTAAGATCAGATCTTCCCTGGGCAAAATCATCAAAGTTCAGATCTGATTGTTGATTTTGGGTAGTGGTCAGATGCATATGAAGGTTGAACCATTCACCTGGCGACTCCATTCACTGAAAGATCTAGAAAATCAACACCTTATGGTGACTCCACTGCAAGAAGATCAGTAGCTTCAAGATTTTTCAAGATGGAAACCATTGCAAGAAGGTATGCTCCCATGAGCCGAAATCACATTCCAGGTTTCCCAAATAAAATGCCTAAGGTAGATTGGCAAAGGAATTTTCCTATGTTCAAAAATGTGAACGGTAATGATGTTGCTCTTCATCTAGTGAGATTTCACATGCATGTGCGTAGATTAAAGATTGATTTTCCTAAAGACTGCTTGATGAAGATATTCATGGCCACTCTAGAAGATGAAGCTTTACCTTGGTATGAAAGTTTGTCGCCTGCTTGTATTTACTGTTTAAAGGATTTTCATACCATATTCTTTGAAAGGTATAAAGAATATTGTCCATCCTTAATATTAGTTCAAAACTGCTATAAACATGTTGATAGTTTTATTGAAAATCTTGAGAATTTTTATGGAGATGATGAATTCATGGACAATGAGACCATGGAAGCCCTGTATGAAAATCCATTTCAGAAGCATAAAGAAATCTTAGAGGATACTTATCAAGATGCTCAGGAAATTTTGCAGCAGGCTGAAGATCTTTGTACAGTTGAAAATTATGGAAGACAAGGTCTTATTTCAGATCTCATTGCAGCAAAAGATGGTATGCAGGAAAATGAGGTTCCAATATCAAATTGTGGTAAAGTCAAGCTGCCTGATCCAGATCTAGATTCAAATTGTGATGATGAATAGTATGTTTTTCCAGATCCCATGAAGGGGTGCTCTATTGTTGAGGTCACCTCGAATGAAGAAAACAAAGTTATAGACCTATGTTTTCTCATCCCATCAGAACAAAGTCTTCACGAGGAGGTAATCCATTCCCTTTATGAAAAACAAGATGAGATCTTTGTTCAAATGAGTGAAAAATGTTCTTTGGATGAGTCTGTGGTAGATGATAGATATGTTAGTTTTGGGTTTCAGGAACAATATGAAGTTTTCCCTCTTATGACTGACGAGTGTGATAAGAAACATGACAATCTGGTTGCCATGTCATATGAATATGATCAACAATGTATTCAAAATGCAAAGGACCAGAACATTGAGGACTGTCATTTAGATTTTTCTTCCCATGTTTCATGCTTTGAATTGTTTTTTCAAGAAGAAATTTTCTCACCTAATTGTTTATAATTTTTTGAAGACCAGGAACACACTCTTACTGAGGTACATTATGAAAAGAGATCAGATTCAAGAGAAAAAGCTACCTTTTTATTCTAGATCAATGAGAGGTAAATTCTCTTGATTTTCAAGATCCCTTCGACAATATTTTACAAGCACTGAAGAAGATGAATGTTGTCTCGTTTGTCAGCATAAGTCTTGGTTTCAGTTTTTATTGTGAGTTGCTTACATGTACATCATTCTACCTGCTCAAGGAAAGTCAGAGCAGAACTTCAGTAAGTATCCATCTCCTGGATTGGTTACATTGGAAGGATCATTTCACCTAATCAGCAATTGTGCAGCAGATTAGAATAGGTTGGTGTTGATTTTCTGTCATATCAAATTTTTTCAGTCAGTCTTGAGTCAGTCTTGAGTCAGTTTATTATATCAATTTTCTTTCAGTATTCAATTTGGTTTTTAGCTTTTGACTCCATTACCCAATGAAAGGCACTTGGTCTATGGTGTTATTGGCACCTTCAAGGAGCTACCATCCCCAGCTGGAGCCAATGTTAGTGTCAGTATTTGCATACTTCCACCAGGGATCAAAATGTATTGTCATGTGCATCTTAGGTGTCCCATTCTGAATAAATTTTTCATCACTCCATTAGGTCATGATATAAAATTGTTACATTGGTGGTTGTCGTTGTCAAATAAGCTTCTTTCTCCCAAAGAAGATCATATTGGCTGACTCATTATCATGTCTCCTTGAGCATAATAACACCTATGGAAATGTCTTTAAAGTCAAAATATCTTTCAAAATCGGGTCAAAAAGCAGTCCCATTAGGTCATAGGGTCAAAATCATGAAAATTGGTCATTTCACCATCAAATTCATATTTTGAAGGAGTAGTAATAGTCAAATATATTCAACAATTTTAGGTCTAAACTATCATTTCCGAGTAAGTGGCTTTGTGTTTACCATATTTGTCTCTCAATTGTGCTTGGAAAGCTCATTTCCCTCTCCTAGGGTTTTGTGGGCATTTTTCTAGGTCTCATGACTTCCATGGTTAAAAAATCGACAAGACTTGTATCCTGATGTTCTTAAACTTTCCCTTATCATCAATATACCTTCATAAACACTTCCTATCACTCATATCCCTCCCAAACATCATTTTTCCAAAAACCCTAGCCTATTGCTACAATTTGACACTTTTCGAGACTAGGCATGTGTTTTTCCCTTTCAAACCCCTTCCCCTCACTCAATCCTTGAAATTCCACTTGCCCCTACTCTCTAACATCTATCCCTATCCCCCAAAATTTCCCCGAGAATTTAGACAGCCCCTAACCCCTTCATTCCCCTCCCTCTACAAGGCAATCCTAAAATCCCTTGTTTTGCTTACACCAAACCCTAATTACCTTTCCTACTGAGCTAGGTTTTGTTATGGAATCAGAGACATATGAGTAGAGGAGGCATAAGGGAGGTCATTTTAGCAAGTACGAAGTCATACCAACTCATAAACATCATGCCTCCATCATTTTCCAAGAAATCATTCTAAGGGACAAAACATTTGCCACACATCGGGCCAGTTTCGCTTCAAACTATGATTATGACCAAACAAAGATGGATTTGACAAAAGTGAGAGAGGGTTTTGTCCATAGTAGGCCAAGGGAGATAAACATTTTTCAGTTTTTACACAGGTTTCATGGTTTTATTGAAATGTCAAAAATACAGGTGCCACAGCAGAGTTGTTGCACTTCTGGAGTAACCTTGGGAAAATCAACTTTTCTCATAGTTGGAGTGTTCAAATGACTTTCTTGATGAGTCAAATGATAAATAGACAGAGTGATATTTCCAATGAACTAGAAGGAGCTCAATTTGGAGTTGAGGAAGGCCTCCAAAAGTTTCCTGCACCAGCACTCTGCATTTCTGCACCCTCATTCAGCACTTTTTGACAAGTCTTGGGAAAATAAACTTTTAACGAGGCAAATGAACTCCAAACAAAAAACCAAAGGTCGAATTGGAAATTAGACAGAATAATATTTCCAACAAGCTATCCTGGGCCCAATTTGAACACCGGGAATGCCTCCTAGTATTCAAATAGGTGTTGCAGTGGCGCTACGCGTTCAGGAATGGCACTGTGCGTTTGGAAGATGTTGCCTCCATTTTCGCCTTGGCGCTTCGTGTTACCAGTCTTGAGAGAATAGGTTTTTGACAAGGAAGATGGACACAATTTTGGAAACTGGAGGAATATTTGGAAACTAGACTCATAGAGCTTTCCAATGAGCTATCATGGAGCTGATTTGGACATCGGGAAGGCCTCCAAAAGTTGCCTGTAAGACATGCTATTTTTTCTATCATGGTGATGCGCATTTACTAGGAAAATGCAGTTTTCAACATCTTCAACAAAATTTTGACTTTCTGACTTTTTACTTTGGAAAATGAGAAAATTACTGATGTAAATAGTCGTGGTGAATGTAAATGTCATGTTTTGACTTTCATCTAGGGTAGATGCATCAAATAAGTCTCCTAGAGGTCAAATGAATCAGTTTCCTCTCTTTTAGAGGCAAATCGTTGGATTTTCCTAGTCTTCATATTCTTGTTTTGGAGTAGGTGAAATTGATCCCTATCTCATGGATTCGACTCCCTGAGGCTAGGGAGAGTGGTTTTGAGGTCTATATGATGTATTTTCTCACTCATTGTAATGGTTGTACTCACTTGGAGCTTTGGGCATCTCAAGATACATATTTGTATCAGTTTGGCTTAGAGATTAATAGAAATTTGCAACTATTTCATTGGGATCAATGTGGTATGTAGTATTTGACATAGTTTCTTCTTTTTTATCATTTGTATGAATGTATTGTACACTCATAAACCATTTTCATATCTATGATATGCTTAATTTAAAGTTGAAAGGCAAAATTCATGTTTCATTCTCTGTTTTGGGAAATTTAGCATAATTTGTTTATTTTCTTCAGTTTAGGGAGAATTCATCTTTTATGCTCTTCCCAACTCCTCACCAGTATCTTCACCTCACCGTAATCATCTTTTCATGTCAAGCCTTCTACCTATCTTGCCCCTTATAACCCCTGCAAATTTTTACCTAATTTCCTTGCCCCAGTTATTTAACTCCTCTTGATCCAGCAAACCCTACACAATCAAAATCAAAACCCTGAGCTATTATACCTAGCCTAAAATATTTATTCCTAAGTCATTCTAGACTGTGATCTATACGAAGAGAGCCCTCTCCTAGCATAGTAGGGCTAGCTACTTGTCTAAGCGTGGTTTAAGGTTACCTCAGGATTTCCTCTCTCAGCCTAAGGTTCAATCTGAGTGATAACATTTTGGCGACTCAACTGGGGAAGAAAAAGTAAGATCAGATCTTCCCTGGGAAAGATCATCAAAGTTCAGATCTGACTGTTGATGGTGGACAGCGGTCAGATGCATATGAAGGTTGAACCAATCACCTGGCGACTCCATTCACTAAAATATAAAAAAAATCAACACCTTATGGTGACTCCACTGCATGAATATCAGTAGCTTCAAGATTTTTCAAGATGGAAACTATTGCAAGAAGGTATGCTCCCATGAGTCGAGATCACATTCCAGGTTTCCCAAAGGAATTTTCCTATGTTCAGAAATGTGAAAGGTAATGATGATGCTCTTCCTCTGGTGACATTTCACATGCATGTGCGTAGATTAAAGATTGATTTTCCTGAAGACTGCTTGATGAAGATATTCATGGCCACTCTGGAAGATGAAGCTCGATCTTGGTATGAAAATTTGCCGCCTGCTTGTATTTACTGTTTAAAGGATTTTCATACCATATTCTTTGAAAGGTATAAAGAATCTTGTCCATCCTTAATATTAGTTCAGAACTGTTGTAAACATGTTGATAGTTTTATTGAAAATCTTGAGAATTTTAATGGAGATGATGAATTCATGGACGATGAGATCATGGAAGCCCTATATGAAAATCCATTTCAACAGCATAAAGAAATCTTAGAGGATACTTATCAAGATGCTTAGGAAATTTTGCAGCGAGCTGAAGATCTTTGTACAGTTGAAAATGATGGAAGACAAGGTCTTATTTCAGATCTGATTGCAGCAAAAGATGGTATGCAGGAAAATGAGGTTCCAATCTCATATTGTGGTAAATTCAAGCTGCCTAATCCAGATCTAGATTCAATTATGATGATGAAGAGTATGTTGTTCCGGATCCCATGAAGGAGAACTCTATTGTTGAGGTCACCTCGAATGAAGAAAACAGATTTATAAACCTAAGTGTTCTTGTCCCATCAGAACAAAGTCTTCACAAGGAGGTAATCCATTCCCTTTATGAAAAACAAGATGAGATATTTGTTCAAATGAGTGAAAAATGTTGTTTGGATGAATCTGTGGTAGATGATATAAATTTCAGTTTTGGGTTTCAAGAACAATTTGAAGTTTTCCCCCTTATGACTGATGAGTGTGATAAGAAACATGACAATCTAGTTGCCATGTCATATGAAGATGATCAACAATGTATTCAAAATGCAGAGGACCAGAGCATTGAGGACTGTCATTCAGATTTTTCTTCCCATGTTTCATGCTTTGAATTGTTTTTTAAAGAAGAAATCTGCTTACCTACTAGTTCAGAATTTTTTGAAGACCAGGAACACACCCTTGCTGAGCTACATTATGAAAAGAGATCAGGTTCAAGAGAAAAAACTACCTTGTTTATTCTAGATCAGCGAGAGGTAAATTTTCTTGATTTTTAGGATCCCTTCGATAGTCTTTTTCAAGCACTTGAGAAGATGAATGTTGTCTTGCTTGTCAGCATAAGTCTTGGTTTCAGTTTTTATTGTGAGTTTCTTACATGTACATCATTCTGCCTGCTCAAGGAAAGTGAGAGCAAAACTTCAGTAAGTAGCCATCTCCTGGATTGGTTACACTAGAAGGATCATTTCACCTAATCAGCAATTTTGTAGCAGATTAGAGTAGGTTGGTGTTGATTTTCTGTCATTTTCAAAGTTTTTCAGTGAGTCTTGAGTCGGTCTTGAGTCAGTTTATTGTATCAAGTTTCTTTCAGTATTCAGTTTGGTTTTTAGCTTTTGATTCCATTGCCCAATGAATAGGCACTTGGTCTATGGTGTTCTTGGCACATCCAAGGAGCTACCATCCCCAGTTGGAGCCAATGTTAGTGTCAGTATTTGCATACTTCCACCAAGGATCAAAACACATTTTCATGTGCATCTTAGGTGTCCCATTCTGAATAAATTTTTCATCATTCCATTAGGTCATGATATAAAATTGTTACGCTGGTGGTTGTCCTTGTCAAATAAGCTTCTTTCTCCCTCATAAGACCACATTGGCTGACTCATTCTCATGTCTCCTTGAGCATAAGAACACCTATGGAAATGCTCTATTCACTTGGAAGTCTTTAAAGTCAAAATCTCATTCAAAATTCAGGTCAAAAAGCAGTCCCATTAGGTCATAGGGTCAAAATCATGAAAATTGGTCATTTCACCATCAAATTCATCTTTTGAAGGAGTAGTAATAGTCAAGTGTCACTTCAACAATTTCAGGTTCTAAAATATCATTTCCGAGTAAGTGCCTTTGCGTTTACCATATTTGTATCTTAATTGTGCTTGGAAAGCTCATTTCCCTCTCCAAGGGTTTTGAGGGCATTTTTCTTGGTCTCATGACTTCCATGGTTAAAAAACTGACAAGACTTCTATCTTGATGATCTTACACTTTCCCATATCATTAATATACCTTCATAAACACTTCCCATTACTCCTATCCCTCAAAATCATCATTTTTCCACAAACCCTAGCCTATTGCTACAATTTGACACTTTTCGAGACTAGGCATGTGTTTTTACCTTTTGGAACCCTTCCCCTAACTCAATCCTTGAAATTACACTTTCCCCTACTCTCTAACACCTATCCCCCAAAATTTCTCCAAGAATTTAGACAGCCCCTAACCCCTTCATTCCCCTCCCTCTACAACGCTGTCCTAAAATCCCCTGTTTTGTTTACACCAAACCCTAATTTCCTTTCCCACTGAGCTAGGGTTTGCTATGGAATCAAATACATATGAGTGGAGGAGGCATAAGGGAGGTCATTTTAGCAAGTATGAAGCCATCCCAACTCATAAACATCATGCCTCCATCATTTTCCAAGAAATCATTCTAAGGGACAAATCATTTGCCACACACAGGGCCAGTTTCGCTTCAAACTATGTTTCTGATCAAAAAGAGATGAATTTGACATAAGTGAGAGAGGTTTTTGTCCATAATAGGCCAAGGGAGATAAAAATTCTTCAGTTTTTACATAGGTGTCATGGTTTTATAGAAATGTCAAAAATACAGGTCCATAGGAGAGTTGTTTCACTTATGGAGTGACATTGGAAAAATCAAGTTTTATCATAGTTGGAGTGTCCAAATGACTTTCTTGATGAGTCAAATGATAACTAGATAGAGTGATATTTCCAATGAGCTATCATGATCTCAATTTGGAGTTGAGAAAGGCCTCCAAAAGTTTCTTGCACCAGCACTTTGCATGTTTGCACCCTCATTCAACGCTTTTTGACAAGTCTTGGGAAAATCAACGTTTGACAAGGCAAATGAACTCCAAATAGAAAAAAAAAGGTAGATTTGGAAAGTAGACTGAATAGTATTTCCAACGAGCTATCCTGAGCCCAATTTGGACACCGGGAAGGCCTCCAAATGTGGTTTGTAAAAAGGTGTTGTAGTGGCACTGCGCGTTTGGAAGATGTTGCCTCCTTTTTCACCTTAGCGTTGCACGTTTACCAATATTGGGAGCACATGTTTTTGATAGGGAATATGTACACCATTTTGGAAACTGTAGGCATATTTGGAGACTAGACTCAGATAGATTTCCAATGAGCTATCATGGAGATTTCATGCGCCATGACTGGTGGATTTTTTGGAGTTTGTGACCTCCTTGAACCAATTGATGGTTTGGTTCTTCAAGCACTCCTTCTCCTCTTGTTGAGATTCAACAAGATGATGAAGCTTAGTGAAAATCATTCACCTTCACTAAGTGGGCCCGCATGCTATTTTTAGGTGCAAGTCTATTTTTCGACATGGTGATCATATTTCAGAAGTTGCAGGATGTTATTTGTGGATGGTTTTTCAAGTTGGAAAAATAGATGAAATTCTAATTTTAGAATATTGGGCAAAGTCTATTTATAGATCGTCAATCTAAAAATAGATGCATGTTGATTATTATTAGCTCTTAATAATAATCCGACAATAAACATCAACTTATTCTCTTGGAGCACTTTATTTCAGTATACAGATTTGGAAAATCAGTGGGCTAAAGGAATTACGCAATTCCTAGGGTTTATTTGTGGCTCATGCATGAGGACTCAGTTAGAACTGAAGTGGAAAAGTTATGGCAGAGTTGGAAGAGTAGTTACAGGAGTTGTTATTCAGTTTAACTCAATTAATGGAGTTAAACTCAGTTGAGCTAGTTGTATATAGTCTAACTGAAAGATACACTAGTGAGAGCTCAGTGAATTAATTAGTTAATTAATTCACAACTAATAACTCACTAAAAACTGAACATAAACAACAATTAACTACAGTGCATGTCAATTCCAGTGGAGACCCAGTGGAGAGATAGGTGAAAGGATAAGATGGACTATCCGTTGTCACTATAGTGATGCATTGATTGCACCACACACACATTGGAGTTGCCAATGAGGATTGCGCAGTCAAGGCAAGGTAGATTTGAATTCATTCAGGGGTCTTCTTCAACAGGGGTTGCGCAATGGAGGCAGGCTATCAGGTGGCAAGAAATCAATGCATGGATTTGCAGATTTCTTCTTATTAGTGTGTGACGATTGATTGTACTGAGAGCTTGATGTACTAAGCTTTGTATGAGATTGTTACATGATCTCCATGATATACATAATATGATAGTTGGGGTTTTTTAGCTTCAGGCTTTCCCGTTAAACAACTGTGTTATGTGCGATTGTTTTTATTGCTTCATGTGTTTGCAATTGAGTTTTAAATTTCCGCAAAAGATTAACAGTGGAAGGATTATGTATTTAGCAAGAAGATAAATATTGTTAGATCAGGAGAATATGGATATATACATGCATATGTTATATAATTTCTACATGGTATCGGAGAAGTGTTAATTACTAGAGATTGCAATTGTGAAGAATTGTTGAGTTTGTGCTGGTGGACAATTCGAATTTGCTGCAGAAATTTCTTGGTGCGACAGTTGAGTATTCATTGAAATGTCTTTCAATGGGTTGCGATTGGAGTATGCCCTTGAGGGCAGCTCGAATTACATAGCCTGGAAGGATAGGATGGAGGGGGTGCTAGAAGATAATGGACTAAAGGAGTTCATCGATAGCGATGTTCCTAAGCTAGGTTCTAGCGATGCTGCATTACTTGACGCATGGAAAAAGAAGGTAGCAAAGACAAGAAGAATTTTGTTGGAAGGTGTGAAGGACAATATTGTGTCCAAACTTCATGGGAAAGCCACTCCATTTGCAATGTGGAAGTCTTTGACATATTTTTTCCAAAGCAGTAGTGACCAAAGGAAGTTGGCACTGAAAGATAAGCTCAGAAAAATAAAAATGGAGAAGGGCGACAGTATTCCAAAATATCTCACGAAGTTTGTCCACTGTAGGGATGAACTAGGAAGTGTGGGGATTACTGTTGATGATGATGACTTGGTGAGCTTGGCTCTCCTTGGGCTTCTAAAGAGTTGGCATAGCTACGAAGACCCTGTCAATGGATGGGAGAATTTGCCGGGATGGGAGCGACTTTGGTCGGATCTTGTGCGGGAGGAGATAAGGCAAAGTACCAGGGATGGCTCTTCATCGAAGAATGATGATGAAGAGAATTGCGCTTTGGCTGCCAAATCAAGGAAGGGGAAGGGGAAGAAATCCCATCCAAAATCTGAAGCTAAAGGCAAGAAGCAAGAGTTGTCCAAGGTAAAGTGTTTTCACTGTCACGAACATGGGCATTTCGCCACTAACTGTTCACAGAAGAAGAAGAACAAGAAGGTTGTTGGAGCTGCAGTTGGAGAGGCCTTAGACTTGCAATTTGAACTTGATTTCTCTTTGATCGCATGCTTCATTTCAAGCTCAATGGGATCGATGTGGTATCTTGATAGTGGTGCATCTTTCCATATGACAAGAGACAAAGAGTTATTTAGTGACTTGGAGGAGAAGGATCTCCAAATGCATATAGAGATGGGTGACGATGGTCGATATAGTGTGACTGGCATTGGGACCATTACCTTTGAGAGGGAGTCAGGTAATCCATTTCTGTTGAAAGATGTTATGCATGTTCAGGTCTGAAGAAGAACTTGGTCTCGGTCGCAATATTGGAAGACAGAGGTTATGATGTTGTTTTCAGTGAGGAAAAATCCTTCCTTCAACATAAAACAACGAGTCAAACCAAGAGAATAGGGATTCAAGTTAAGAATCTCTACAAGATGGAGGTATATGGCTACGCTATAATGATGGGAAAAGCAGAAGAAGTGGTGAGTCGGGATGAGGGCGAATTATGGCGCAGGAGATTGGGCCATCTTCACCATGGCGCCTTGAAGATTTTGTAGCAGATTTCTATTGGACTTCCCAAGGGTACTCTTGCGCAGTCAGATCAATGCAAGGGATGTAATATGGGTAAGTTTGTGAAGACCACCTTTCATGAGAAGGAGAACCATGCTTCGGTGATCTTTGAGAGAATTCACATAGACGTGCGTGGACCTTTCTCGGTTACTTCAACAACAAAACACAGATATTATGTTATATTTGTTGATGACTATTCTCGTAGATGCTGGATATTCTTCATGCAGAAGAAGAGTGAAACATTCTCAAAGTTCTGTGAGTTTAAAGCATTGGTGGAGAAGGAGTCGTGGAAGCAAGTGAAAGCTCTACGGAGTGATAATGGTGGTGAATATATCTCGAGCGAATTCAAAGACTTATGTAGCAAAGAAGGAATTTAAAGAGAACTCATAGCGCCTCATAACCCATAGCAGAATGGGGTCGCGGAGAGGAAGAAAAAAATGATCGTGGGTGTTGCACGAGTTATGCTTGAGAGGGAGCTAGACTTGCATGCAGTGGAGGAACTGCTAGTTCTGAAAGATGAGCCTCCATATGTGGATCAACCACAGGAAGAAGTTCATGGAGTGGAGGAGTCCACTCATGCAGAACTAAACATCAGACAAGGCAGAAAGCGTACCACAGAAGCTGAGAGACTGAAGCTTGATGCAGCACAGAATGTAGTAGTCCCTACATCACAGTGCAGACAGAGACAATCACTTGACCGTTTTACTGGATACATGGCTCTTATGAGCAAGTGTGTCGTGACAGAGCCATCTTCTTTTGAAGAAGCGGCGTAGGAGCCCACATGGGTAGATGCCATGGTGGAGGAGTATGACTCCATTGTCAGAAACAGTGCTTGGGAGATTGTTCCAAGGCTGGGGGAAAATCAGTAGTAGATTCGAAATGGATCTACAAGGTAAAGCAAGATGTTGGTGGGAGCATCGAGAAGTATAAGGCAAGATTTTTTGCACGGGGCTTCTCACAAATTGAGGGGATTGATTATGAAGAAACCTTTGCACCTGTTGCACGGTATTCTTCCATAAGGACCATCCTTGCTCTCTCAGCGCAGATGCGTTGGCACATTCATCAGATGGATGTGAAGACTGCATTCCTTAATGGGATCATTGAGGAAGAGGTGTACATTGAGCAGCCTAAAGGGTTTGAGATCTTCAGCAGCGAGTCGCATGTGTGTAGGCTCAAAAGAGCACTGTATGGGCTGAAGCAAGCACCACGTGCTTGGTACACACGGATCGACAACTATTTCACTGGACTTGGCTTCACTAAGAGTGAGGCAGATGCAAACCTGTACCAAATTGTGGTGGAGGGTAAGCTTTTAATAATTTTTCTTTCTGTTGATGATTTATTAATAACAGATGAGCAGTTGATACACTCATGCAAGACAGATCTTGCAAAGGAGTTTGAGATGAAGGATTTGGGCCTCCTTCATTATTTCCTTGGATTGGAAATATGGAAGCGAGAAGGTGAACTGTTTGTGTCTCAAGGCAAGTATGCCCAGGAGATACTGGAGAAGTTTCACATGCAAGGCTGCAAGCCTATCGACACTCCTCTTCCAGGAAATTGGAGGAAAGAGGATGCTACTTCAGTAGAGGTAGTGGATGCCACTGTTTATCGACAGTTGGTGGGTTCGCTCATGTATTTAGTTAATATAATACTGGACATATGCTATGCGGTGAACCAGTTTTCATAAGCGATGGTTAAGCCTACCAAGATTTTTTGGAAGGCAGGCAAGCATGTCCTGAGGTATCTCAGGGGCACATCTGAGTATGGCTTATGGTACAGACAGACGAATGAAGTGAAGTTGCATGGCTTCACAGATGCAGATTGGGCAGGCAGCACAACGGACAGAAAGAGCACATCAGGAGGGGTTTTCAGTATCGGATCTACAACAGTTTCTTGGTACAGCAGGAAACAAATATTTGTGGCACTTAGTTCAGCGGGAGCATAATACATGGTAACAAGTCAAGCTGCATGTGAGGCTATCTGGATGAGGAATATCCTGGTCAGTTTGTTCAGTTCACATTTAGATCCTACAGTGATACATTGTGATAATCAGAGTTGCATTAAACTCTCGATTAATCATGTGTTTCATGATAGATCTAAACATATTGATATATGGTATCATCATATCAGAGATTGTGTGCAGTAGAAGATCATGTTTCTTCAGTACATTCCTACGAAGGATCAGGATGCAGACATTCTGACGAAGGCGCTCGGCAGGAGCAAATTCAAATACCATAGAGGCAGGATCGGGGTGAAGGATAATCCCTATCTTGTTGAGAGGGAGTGTTGAGATTCAACAAGATGATGAAGCGTAGTGAAAATCAGTCGCCTTCACTAAGTGGGCCTGCAGGCTATTTTTAGGTGCAAGTCTATTTTTAGACTATGTCTATTTTTAGACATGGTGATCATATTTCAGAAGTTGCAAGATGTTATTTGTGGATGGTTGGTCAAGTTGGAAAAATAGATGAAATTATATTTTTAGAATATTGGGCGAAGTCTATTTATAGATCATCAATCTAAAAATAGATGCATGTCGATTATTATTAGCTCTTAATAGTAATTAGACTCTAAACAACAAATTATTCTCTTGGAGCACTTTATTTTTGGATTGCATTTGGAAAATCAGTGGGCTGAAGGAATTATGCAATTCCTAGGGTTTATTGGTGGCTCATGCATGAGGACTCAGTTAGAACTGAAGTGGCAAAGTTATGACAGAGTTGGAAGAGTAGTTACAGGAGTTGTTATTAAGTTTAACTAAGTTAATGGAGTTAAACTCAGTTGAGCTAGTTGTATCTAGTTTAACTGAAAGATACACTAGTGAGAGTTAAGTGAATTAATTAGTTAATTGATTCAAAACTAATAACTCACTAACAACTGAACAGAAACAAAAATTAACTACAGTGCATGTCAATTCCAGTGGAGACCCAGTGGAGAGATAGGTGAAAGGGCAAGATGGACTATCTGTTGTGACTATAGTGATGCATTGATTGCACCACACACACATTGGAGTTGCCAATGAGGATTGCGCAATCAAGGCAAGGTAGATTCGAATTCATTCAGGGGTCTTCTTCAGCAGGGATTGCGCAGTGGAGGCAAGCTATCAAGTGGCAAGAAATCAGTGCATGGATTTGCATATTTCTTCTTATTAGTGTGTGACGATTGATTATACTGAGAGCTTGATGTACTAAGCTTTGTATGAGATTGCTACATGATCTCCATGATATACATAATACGATAGTTGGGGTTTTTTAGCTTCAGGCTTTCCCGTTAAACAAATATGTTATGTGCGATTGTTTTTATTGCTTCATGTGTTTGCAATTGAATTTTAAATTTCTGCAAAAGATTAACAGTGGAAGGATTCTGTATTTAGCAAGAAGATAAATATTGTTAGATCAAGAGAATCTGGATATATACATGCATATGTTATATAATTTCTACACCGCTTCTCAACTTAGACCCTGTAATCATTCAAAAAAACACTTGCAAAAAATTTCAAACCTTCAATATAACCATGCTTTGATACCAAAGTGCTATGGAATTAAAAATTGAAGGTTTCTTGTACAGTTTTGTAAGCTAGTTTTTTTCTTGGGGGAAATGGATCAAAATTGCAAAAGAACATAAACTTATTAAACTTAGTTAAGTTTTGTAGATTTAAACATATAAAAATAGACCACATGTAGCATCACAAAACAACAATTTGATGACGGAGTTCGCCCCTCGTGGGCTACATCTCTAGGTATAGCTTCCAAAGTTGGCCCTTTAAATTATATACTCAAAATATCAATTACATCAACATACATTGCTCACGTCACAAAAATAATGTTACCATTGTGTCCAGAACACCCAAAAACCCTTATGTAGTCTCTTCTTAGGCTAAAAAAGGCTAAAAATGGCTAATTTAGGCATCCTTCTTCTTTTTCTCTGCTAATTGTCTTGTAAAATTACCCTTTTGTCAAAACTAGCAATGAATTATGCCTTTGCCAGTTCCGTGAGGTGACAAACTGGCACCAAAATGACAAAAATTATGCTAAAAACGATGCAAAATGTTGGATGGTTAACTGAGCATCATGCCCCTTATGTTGGTTACGTGGTAGTGAATATGATCGAGGGTGTGGGCCAAAGGCCACGCGCCCCACCGACTCTAGCACCTGGTCACATGAGTTGTCATATGTTCATGGGCTAGGCGCCATGCGCCAGCCCTTTTGAAACTCCTCTCAGCAATTATGTGTGATATGTTGGAATCGAGGGCTGGGGATAACTCCCCACCCCCTCCATCTTCCATCGTGGTTACATGGTGTCTAATATGACCAGGTTTGGGTCGGTCAAGCAAGCCCGCCAGCCCCCCCAATCTGCCAATTATTGTTTAATAAATAAATATGACCCATACATATATAATAAGAACCAAAATGGTGGAACGGTAAGGCAACGATTAGTTGTTGTGACGTCACAGGGTCGAACCCCACAGAGGTTGGTTGACCCATTAATAAAAAAATTGACTAATAAGCGAAAGCCACGTGGTAACCTCTCATTAGGCCATGTGGCAGCCTGTGGTTGGCCCAACCACAAACACAACAACCAATAAAAATTCACCAACCGCCCTGTACGATCATGCCACGTGTCAAAATGATATTGGCCCATCTGACCATCGTATTTACATAGTCACCCACTGATGTCAATGGCACGTCATCATATAGCCTGCCTAGTCATCCATGCAAGTTGACTTTTTAGTTGTTTTCCAAAAACTTAAAACGTGATAACTTTCTCATACATTGTAAGACTGGGGCGATTTAAGTGTCGTTGGAATAAGAATGACGGGATCTATGATTTGGCATTGTTTTCGGGATATTTTGAGCACTTTGATTTTTTAGCATATGATCCCCTAGATCAATTTGCTTGCTAAGAGATGCACATACATTAATCCTCGTGAACTTTAGAAGTCACATGCAGCATCGTTCTTTTGTTGTAGTGGATGATATCCTCATGTCTTCTCAATACTCTATGAAATTCCTACACATCTATATTTTCCATGCTAACCAAACTTGAAAAATGAATTTGATGTAGAAAACTAAGCTAGCTCTAAAAGCTTTATCTAGAGTAACACAAAATTTGAGAGTGGACCTTCTGAACACTCAAAAATCAAAACCCAAAACACTAATAGAGATATCGCCATGCACACAAATCAGTGTTTATAACTTAGAAACAAGAGAATACAATAAATCACAAACCTTGAAACTAGATTCCAAACACTTCTCCTCCTTCGCAATTGGATTCCATCTTTCACTATAGTTCCAAGATTCAATTGACACCCAATATTGATTGTAATTCTCTGAAGGGACTAGTCCAAAAGCAAGAGAAATAAGTAAAATACCAAGATTGATGAAAAATCGACAACCATGATTTAAATTTTTGAACAATGGAGGCCAAGATTTCCTCGATGCTTGGTCTTTAGACTCAACCACTTTCATTTTACAAGCATTCCAAACCAAAGCACAAAGATCGATAAGTTGCAAAAAAACAAGATAATTACTCCTGAGATGAGCAACCACATTGATAGACTATCCAGATTTACACCCATTTCCAAGATTTGGCAAGTCATTATCATATAATCCTCATATCGACTAAGCATTCAATAACCACGAGCAAGGAGACCATTCACTTGCTACAAGGATTATAACTTGTACTTGGCTTGTTCATCATAATCCCACTATGATAAGGTGTGAATATTTGGTTCATGCATTGACTAACGAGGTTGATTCACCAACTCAAAATTGATATTTAGGGGATTAGTTGTTGGAAATTGAGTTGATACTAAGAGGGGTGAGGTAAATCAATATCAAGCACATTTTAGCTATTTACACAATTAAATAACACAACCATACACCAATCAAAATACACATAAACTAAACACATGATATATGTGGAAGCCTTTATGAGAGAAAACCACAAAACTTCTTTTGACTTTAATGTAAATACAAGAACCAACTTCGATTTTTATCAGATTCTATAGGCACCAACATACAAGAGGCATAAACCCCCTTTTCTTTACAAGCACCCACTTGTAGGAGGCACCAACTCCGTTTTCTTTAGAAGCACCCACTTGTAGGAGGCACCAACCCCCACTTGTTTGTATACATCAACCTGTTGGATACAACAATCTCCTGGATATTTATTGGCACAAACCTAAAGGAGACTCCAATCGCTTGATCTGCAAGCACCCACTTACTTCAACCACTTTTCATACATTTTAAAACTCATATCTATGTTTCCTTAATTAAAATATCACACATACAATAAGTTTTAATATAATATCTACTTGACTTCTTTTGTGTTTTCATTATAGCACGCTCTCTTCCTCTGATTCTATAGTTCAATTAAATTTACACCATATCACAATAGCTCCCTCATAAATATGCTCATGGACACAACTCCTTTTCTACAATTAAATCCTCGACACTTCATATCTGCTTCTTGTACACAACAACTTATAATATAAGCCAATCTGCACGTTCAACCTTTGCTCAACTCACATATGAACTTTCAGTCTCTGATATCTTCATTTGTCCTTTAGCTCTATCTATTTGCAATAACACAATTCTCAACTCTAACTAATTTTGAACTGCTATACTTTCGCGTATACATGACACTTATTCTTGTTGATTTGCATGGGAAAACTCATTGTTCATGGCATGTTTCATCATATTTATGTCCTCAAATCTTGCAATTTCTCCCATTCATATTTCTTTTAATTTCACCCTTTAACTGTTTTTGGGCCCCAAAACACTAAATTTGTAGCCCTTGCAACTGCCTAAGCAATTATGCTCTACTTCACATGACTGACGATGAGAACCATGGTCTTTAGCCTTTTTGGGTACTAGGATCGTGCTTCTCTCCACTTGTTGTTGTTATCCTGGTATGCTAGAGCCTGGTATGGACTAGCTCCTCACACCTAACCCTTATCTCCCTTTGACCTTGGTTGAAACCGCGCCCTTTGACTAAGTCTAGGTATTAGGGTGTGCTTCTTTGCTTTGATCTCCAAGTGCCCAGTAACTCGATATTGGCCCCATACGAGCCATCCTTTAGCTATCCTACTAAACTTTAGTTTTTGGCCAAAATCAAACACACAAAAACCTCACCAAACATAATCTTGGTGTGAATCTTGAAGCTCTAGATTTTCCACATCATTCCATGGTGGACCAACCACAAGCTACCACATGTTCATTATGCCACTTCATCACTGCCATGTTGTACTTTGCCACATCATATTAGTCCAGCCTTAGCTTTTTACATTAAAATGACACTTTGGTGCCTGATGCCCCAGTACACCAAGGAGGGACCTATCACTGCTAGGTCATCTGCCAAGGCACACTCCACATTAGATGTTACAACCAATTAGAGCATGCCATGTATGCTTGCGATGTGTCACTCACCAACTATTCATTTGGCCACCCAAAAATGCAAAAAATGAGTGCCACATGTAATTGCCTCTGACTGCCACCTCTGCCACTTAGCGCCACCTATCATGCCACGCCATACCGACCCAACCTTAGATTTTTGGAACAAAACTACACTTCGGTGCCCTGAGGGTTTTAGTATAATTAAGTTGTGCTTAATCTGGATTAACTAGTTTTTAAAAGTTGATTAAGGCGCTTTAGGTTTGCAATAAAACATGATTTTCTAGCTATAAATTAGGTCTTATTTGTTTTTCATACCAGACTACCTTTATACCAGGACCTGGTTGGTGTGGCTATATTGGTCCCTGGCTAGGCACATCTATATCGGTCCTCTACCCCCAAGAATTCTTACTGGTTTGATTCGTGCCTATATCGGTCCTTGCTTCTCGTGGAGGTCTATTATAGGTCAATTTGGACATCATTCCCAATGACCTGGTCAAACTATACATCATCCCTAGTACCAATGAAATAGGGCATATCATTTTAGTTGCTACATGCCCTGGGAGAAGAACAAATCATTCATTACTTCTATTTCAAGGTTTCCAAGGTTTGAAGTATATGTTATATCACTTATGAGCTCACCAACGCTGCCTCTCAAGGGACTAACTGCGTTGCATATGTAGCTCCCTCCATTCAAGGGTGCTCTGCAAAGCACTTCCCCACATTCAAGAGTGCGTTCGTCAAATGGGAGCGAAATTTTCATTGTTCCGGAATCTCCACATGGCTAGTGCCTTCTAGAAGAGTCCATATGTGTCAAACTTCGAATTCATGTGTCCATATTACACCTCTGAGCTTGGGAACATGTCTTGCCTATTATTAGAAATTCATTGATTGTGAAACTACCATCAGTTTCCCTATAAATTAAGCACAGATCCTAGTGCTAGGGAAGGAAGAAATTTGGTAAAGAAATGTTGTTGGATTCTCAATTGAGAGAGTGATAGAAGTGATATGATGCTGGTGAGATGTTGATTTTGATGAGGTTGGGATGATGTTGGAGCTGGCGACGTCAAATAAATCATTGGTTGTAACCTCCCCCTTCTACTCTTTAATAAATATTGATGTTCATTTTCCCATATACATATCTGTTTATGTTTCTATTTCTCATGTGATGGATTCTTAACTGATATATATGTTTCATGTTTAATCAATTTAATTGATTAAGATAAATAGGCATTTGTATATTACAATCTCTTTGTTGTTTAGTGTTTATACTTGCAGGAACTAGTGTGGCGATCTAAGTTGGATTGGAAGCTACAAAAAAAGTGACAAAAGGAGAATAGGAAGCGCTTGGATCACAAGTAGGTTCCTCTATCTTTTTGTGTATCTATTTACTCTTAAAGAAATTGTCTGCAAAGTCTTTCATCTATTGTTCTAAATGCATAACACCACATTTAGGGAATTTGATTTATCTGTAATTCATAATTCCGCATAACAAATTGGTAACTCTGCATCAATTTGGGCATCATTCCCAATGACCTCGTCAAACCGGACATCATCCCCAGGACCAATGAAATAGGGTCTATCATCCCATATCATTTCAGTTGCTACATGCCCTAAGAGAAGAACAAATCATTCATGACTTCTATTGCAAGGTTTCCAAGGTTTGAAGTATATTTTATATCACTTATGAGCTCACCAATGCTACCTCTCAAGGGACTAATTGTGTTGCATATGTAGCTCCCTCCATGCAAGGGTGCTCTGCAAAGCACTTCCCGACATTCAACAGTGTGTTGGTCAAATGGGAGCGAAATTCTCATTGTTCCGGAATCTCCACATGGCCAGTGCCTTCTAGAAGAGTCCATATGTGTCAAACTTCAAATCCATGTGTCCATCTAACACCTCTAAGCTTGGGAACATGTCTTCCCTATTATTAGAAAGTCATTGATTGTGAAACTACCATCAGTTTCCCTATAAATTGAGTATAGATCCTAGTGCTAGGGAAGGAAGAAATTTGGTAAAGAAATGTTGTCATATTCTCAATTGAGAGAGTGATAGAAGTGATATGTTGCTGGCAAGATGTTGATTGTGATGAGGCTGGGATGATGTTGGAGCTGGTGACATCAAATCGATCATTGGTTGTAACATCCCCCTTCTACTCATTAATAAAGATTGTTGTTCATTTTCCCATATATGTATCTGTTTATGTTTCTATATCTCATATGATGGATTCTTAACTGATATATATGTTTCATGTTCAGTCGATTTAATTGATTAAGATAAATAGGCATCTTTATATTGCAACCTCTTTGTTGTTTAGTGTTTATACTTGCAGGAACTAGTGTGGCGATCTAAGTTGGATTGGAAGCTACAACAAAAGCGACAGAAGGAGAATATGAAGTGCTTGGATCACAAGTAGGTTCCTCTATCTTTTTGTGTGTCTATTTACTCTTAGAGAAAGTGTCTGCAAAGTCTTTGATATGTTGTTCTAAATGCATAGCACCACATTTAGGGAATTTTATTTATCCATAATTCATAATTCAGCATAACAAATTGGCGACTCCACTGGGGAGTTTCCTTATCATTCCTGGTGTTTTTGCCTATGCTTATCCACGCAGTAGCATTTACTATCAATTATTAGACTTTTGAATCAAATAATTGCATTAGAAGTGTGTTTTGTAGCTTGAATTTTGAATCTCCGCTACGCCCAATGCACTATTGGTCAAGACACAGTGCTCTGCAGAGCACTGTCTCCCACTCAGGGGTGCTTTGCAACGCACTGTCTCCCTTTAGAGACGGCGTTGCCCCCTTAGCCAACCAAATTCCCTTTGAATTTTTCATTTTCGTCATACTCAGCCTTTTGTTTGTTGTGTTTTCAATTGTCTGATACCTCATAGAGACCAATGAATTTGCCTCATTCTTCCTCCTTTGAAAAGTATGTTTTTTCGATGTCTCTTTAAGTGATTTTCTTTATCATTGACAAATCAAATTCAAAGTATTTTATTTCTGCATTCGATCCATTTGTCTTCGTAAAGTTAATTATCGTTAAATTCTTCGTTTCTTGTAGGAAAATTTGTGGCTCCATTCTTCGTTTTTCCTAAAAGAGAATTTGTTGTTAAATTCATCGTTTCTCAAAGAAGAAAGCATTTGTTTTTTGTTGATTTGATGCATATAGTTTCCTTTTTTCTTTCAAATTAAGGGGACTGAAAAGAAAAACTTGCATTTGCATATAGTGAATTGTGTGTTTTGCATAGGAACAAATTAGGAAAGCTACATATTAGTTTGTGCTCTTTGTTGTTTTCTCTCAAAACTAATTGCTCTTTCCCCTTTGTAGTTAAGATTTTCATTGAAAAAGCTAAAATTGAAAATTTTGCTTATCATTTTAGTTTGCATTTTAGGAATTTCCATCACATCATCACGGTGAACCTTGAAAGGCAAATTGATAAACAAGATCAACTTAAAATTTACATCAATTTACCTAAAAAGCATTGGAACCATAACGATAACATTTAGAAGGTATAGGCTAGAGACGTGTTCCAGCGTCGTAAAACATAGCAGCTGTCGTTAATTGTATGCGATACATTCCGAGTGTGATACCTCACTCCACGTACGTAAGTATATCATAGATCGTCCACGTACCTTTGGGTATATTAGGCGGTGTTATAGTATGAAAATTATAAAGGAGTGCTCTCACTGTGCGGTTTCGCATTAGACAACGCTAATATGGACTTGGGCCTCCACGTACCTTCGAGTATATTTTGGAGGACAAATTTAGGTTGCTATCCATCCAAAGTGAACTGAGTCGACTGCCTTGTAAATTGTGATACACCGAACACAACATTTGGGGAGATTGCCTGCCCGTACTTCTTGGTTCACTAGGAGGTATTCTGCAGTTCACAGTTTCTTGGTAAAACTTTTGCCTAGAATTACCCTTTTATTTTGTTTATTTGTTTTTGGTCATAAAATAAATCAATCATCGTGGAAGAAGAACATCCCTTTCCCCGTAATTTGCATAGATTGTAACCACCTTTACCACCATAAGCCACTTATGGTCGGAGAAGGCGACATTGCTCTACCGAAACCAATACCATCAACACCTCTAGTGAAGCATCTTCTTCACATATACCAGAGTCGGCACAAGTTGTTTCTACAAATCATGGTTTGTCTATTGTTGTCGAGACAGAGTCCTCACAGCTACCCATGGTCACGATCCATCCAATCAGTGAGACCATACCTCCCGAACTCGACGTTGTTCAACTGGAAGTTGATCCAGATACTGTCTTTTTTTTGCCAGAACATCTGCATCCCGAATTTGAACGACCAGAATTTGTTCCTGTATCAGTCGCCCCACAATCTATTATAGCCATTGAGTCTCCCATATCACGCACTCAACCTCCTGAAATATACTTTTGGCCTGACAGTGAAATCCTTCCACCCAGTTTAATTTCGATTGAAGAAATACCACGGGACGAAATATCTTTAACTCCAACTCATTTTGGGGCAGAGCTTTACCTAGACGAGTATTTTCCTCAATCACATTCCTCTGCTTTTGTTGATCCTGCGTTTATTCGAGTTCTCGTCGATCCAATAGGCTATACATTTGGTCAAGTAACCATGCCTGAACCAGCATCTTCGGTTGGACCATCTATTCCAATTGCGACAGCACCTGCTCTCGCTACCCCATCGATGTTCACAACTTCACCAAAGTCATATTTACATGGTGGCCTTATGGTCCCATCCAGTTATAAATATTTATCTGGAATTTTCTCTGGTGCATATTCAAACCCATGGACTTCACCAATGTCATCGTCTGGTATTCTAACTAGTAAACCTATAGTGAGTACTGAATGGCTTGATCCTTTATATCCATCATCAGGGCAATATCAAGCTGGTCCATCTGGGTATATTCCATCCAGTACAATCTCAACTAGACTCCCTACATTTGGAGAACAATATTTTCCGTCTTATTATACTCCTCATGCTGGGGTGTTATGCAGATTAATCCCTCTTGCGGACAAGAGTGATATCCCTAGTATTCAATGAATAGCTAGAAACAAACATCCATTTGAAAACCTTTTTCTCTAGACTGATTACATTTTAGAATTATTATCCCTACCTTGAAATCCAACGTTTGATGCAGTTTTTTTTCTTGTCACTCCAAAGTGGATTCTTCAATAAGTAGAACCTGCAATTAAAGACAATACAAGATAATCAAAGCATCTGCAACATATAATAATTAAGAAAAGTTAATCCAACTTAGTGATCAAGGAGTCTAAGTATTGATGTTATTAAATAAGCATAAGAACAACTCAATGAGGAAAAGAGATCCATATGTATTATCTTGAATAAAAAGAATAATCTTACAACCTGATGCCTCCCGGGGTCCTGAACAATAGTTCCTCCTTCATTTTGACAAGCCTTCCTCTCTGAATATCAGCATAGAGTTATGGAGATAAGGGTGTGATCATTCTCATGCCAACGACAACTAGTGTATAAAGTATGCACTCTTGGGAATTCTCTTCAGCAATCACTTTTACAATCTTAGCATCTACAATCTCCTAGCTACCCTTCAACCTGAACTTGAGCTCAATTTATAGGGAAATGGAGGTATTTTAAGTTCCATGAAGAGGGGGATGGATTCCTCTTATGAAGGGATTTAAGCTCCATGGACCAAGGGATAAGATCCATGATTGGAGGGATAAATCTCGAATTGATCGTGACTCTAGAAGCTTCCAGTTGGGAGAATATTCGACCAGCTAGGCTTCTAGAATTTAATTTTTCTTTTTACGGGAGTCCGCAGGTAATAGTAGAAAAATGTGCGGGGGTTGCCGCAGTTTATAGACCAAACATCCACGGACCCGCAAGAAAAGGCTAGAAAAAGTGCAGAGGTAGAATTTTAAGGGTTTTATAGAGATTTTCTCCAATTCCAAGACTTGATACATGATCATTAGGGTTTTTGAATTCTAAGGGAACATGATATAGGTGGTGATAGACCCATATGGATAGTCAAATGTCATGGTGACAAAATGACGTGTAACATGGGGGGAAACCTATGGTCACCCACTTTGACAGTACTTTGTCGTTATTTGGTCAACCTAATGTCGAAATGAATGTTTGTCAATGGCATCCCACTCTGCCTATCCAACCACAAACGATTGTACACTCATATCAACCAGTTCAACCTGTTGCACCCACATCAATTCCACTAGTTAATACATCTTTACCCCTGTTACAGACTCAAACTGTTGTACCTCAACTGTCTCAAGCGAGTCCTTCAACTCAATACTATAAAGTATTGGGCCCTCAGACTCCAACTCCTTTGGCCGATTTACAACAACCACCTGTATCCGGAATCATTTATTCACAAGTTGGATTACCATATTATGGGATGTCGCAACCACAACTAGGTTATACCTATCCTCAACCGAATCCAATTTATCCTAATTTTGGTTATAACATTGGTGGACAGACCCCTTGGCAGCCACAGGTGCAAATGCCACAACCTTCATTTCAACAAGTATCGTACCCAGGTTTTGGTCAACAGAATCCTCAAGCGTTTACCTATCAAAACAACCCCTATATGGGTTACCAGCAACAAATTCATTATGTTGGTGCTCAAAGGCATGTTTCCCAAGCAATTACATCATACCCTAGCTATGCTCAACCCAACCTCAATCGACAATTTCCCTTTGTTGCAAATTTAGAGTTATCGGATTTAAACTGGCTCACCAATGACCCAATCAACTATGCTCCTTGGTGGTCGGTGATATTTCATAAATTACCCTCGGATATTCCTAAGTTCAATGGAAATCCTAGGGAAGACCTGTCGACTCATGTTATGACTTATCATTTGTGGTGTTCATCTAACTCTCTAAATGATGACTCTGTTCGACTACGTCTTTTCCAGCGTACGCTCACTGGTCCAGTTGCAAAATGGTACATTGAGTTACCAAGAGCTTCATTTGATAATTTCACTGCCCTAGCCTATCTTTTTAACCCACTTCTAGTTACCCATACGATATGAAACTAGAACAGAACTCATGACTAATTTTAAACAAACTAATGCTACTCACATTTCTGATCATATTCATGAGTGGTGTCGTCATCGTAGAATGGTTAAGACATTTGTCCCTGATCAGCGCCTTGATGAGTGGTTCATTAAGTCCCTGTTACCATCTATAAGTGAGGATGTGGCTCAGGGTGGCGTCGTCACTGAAGAGCATGTCATTGCTCGTGCCCAATATTTAGACTTGATTTATACTCAGTCTAGCACACTTTATGAGAAAATTCCCAACACGCCGAGATGTAATTTTACTGTTCCTCCTCCATCAAAGGACTCTCATGCTAGAGATGGTATGATCAGTACTGCAAGCACACATCACACTACTTCATCTGCTCCTGCGCCTTCTTCCGAAATACATGTCATGTCATCTTACAAGGGCAAAAGTGACAAGCAACCTGGAAGTAAGAAAAAAGGGAAATCAAAGAAAAAGCAAACTTCTACCCCGCAAGAAAGATCATCTGATCAACTATCTAGAAATCAGGAACCTCGTTACCCTTGCATAATTTGTAATGAGGAACACTTTTTTTGTGATTTTCCTCACCGCGCTGAAGTCTCAAAAATGATTAAGACCTCACATGCGTCAGTTGTGTTGACAGATCCATTTTCGAATCCAGACACAAATTTGGTTGCTACGGATGCAACTTCTAGTTCCCAAGTACTTATGTTATCTGTCGCGAAGCCATCGATAAATGTTTTGGTGTAAATGCGTAATAAAGATTATGGTAGTCAGGATATTGATCAACCTACTACCTCGACCACGAATCCATCCATGGAATCAATACCGCCACCTGTTATTCCTGAAGTGACAATCAAGCCAACAAAGGGAGTCATTCACAAATCGACATTTAATCCTTGAGCCAGAGTTGCTCAAAATTATAATATAGCTGAAGATTTGGCTCAATCCCCTTCAGCTATGTCATCGCTTGAGGTGCTACAAAATTGTCCCTCCCAGAAACAGGCTTTGTTGTCGGAAATTAGTGGAAATGATCTAATTGATTCTAATCTCGTAGTCTTTAATCATAAGGGCTATGTGCCGCAATTACTAGCAGAATTAGCATTCTCCATCCAAGTAAATGGTCTCAATCACCTTGTTCATCATACTAGTATTGATGAGGGAGCATATACGTGCATTATGTCTCTAAACTATTAGAAGTCACTCGGCTCGTCGCGCCTATCTCAATCGCCAACGATGTTGAAAATTTTTTACGAACGTACATATAAGCCCCGCAGTATTATCAATAACCTGCATGTTGAACTAGGGAGAAAAACAGTGAATGTTGAAGTTGAGGTTGTTGACGGACCCATTGACTACAATATTCTACTTGGTAGGCCATTAGTATATGTTATGACTGTGATCGTTTCTACAGATTTTAGAATGATCGCCTTTCCACATAAAGGTGTTATTACAATCATCAATCAGTTATCCTTCTTTGCCTCCAGTTCCCAGGTAACTGGAAGTGTTCCTTCAGTTCACGCACCCCAACTCACACTTCAAAACATTAGTGTGGGACTCTTAAAGGATTCCACTCTCATGGGAACCTTTGCATTATCGCCGCCAGCAACGTCGGCAGAAATTGCAAGTATAGAGACCTTCTACATGATCTCTTCCACTCCATATGACTTAAGGAAGAGTACGGGTGATTCTAAAGTTGTTACGTTGGATGAGTTTCAATATATATGGCTTGGGTGTCAAATCTAAAATCATCGTCGTCGGTCGTTTGGGTAGATCGTTCATTAGATTCTGTTACTCCATCTAATCATTTTTCCTCAACTTTCCTGACAGATGAAAACATTATGGAAACCATAATGTCGGAAGGAGAACCATGGGAAGATTATCATCATTGTTCCCATCTTCCTGATTATGAAGAAGATACTCTTAGTGAACTATATCACCCATCGATCAAAAATTTATTTTCTAATTCTTTTCCTATTAATGTAATCGATTCCGAGTGAAATTTGTCAAATATTGAAGAAACCATTTCTATCCATATTTCGACCAAACTCGGCATTGTAGAAAACATTCATGTCAGTGTGTCTTATTCTCCATCACAACTCAAAACATATTGCTCTCTCTTTCGTGAATTTTGTGATGTATTTGCTTGGTCTTATGAGGAAATGTTAGGCATAGATACTAGTATCGTTGAACACACTATTAATATGTACCTTGATGTCAAGTCGGTACGTCAACGCATTCTTCCTATTCATCCGAAGAAGGTCGCTACCATTAAAGCAGAAGTTGAAATAATTTTGTGTGCTGGTTTCACTTACCCTGTTTCACTAACTGAGTGGGTTTCCAACATCGTTCCTGTTATGAAAAAACAAGGAACCATCAAAGTGTGCGTCAATTATTGGGATGTCAACCTTGCTTGTCCAAAAGACAACTATCCTACTCCCTTTATCGACAAAATTATTGACAATTGTGGTAGATACAAAATATTTTCATTCATGGATGGATTTTCTCGCTACAATCAAACCAATATCCGCCCATAGGACAAATATAAGACAACATTCATCTATCCCTGGGGCACATTCTCTTACCGAAAACTCCTGTTTGGTTTAAATAACGTTGGGACAACTTTTCAAAGAGCAATGGATTATGCTTTCAATGACATCAAGCACAATGTTCAACCCTATCTAGACGATTTACCCTCGCATTCACGAAGACGGACTGATCACCCGATGCATTTGAGAGCTATCTTTTTACGCTGCCGACACTACAAAATACGCCTCAATCCACATAAATGTGTGTTTTTCTGTTGGTTCTGGCCATTTTCTAGGATTCGTCATCTCAAAAGAAGGAATTCGAATAGACCCATTGAAGGTCTAGGCCATTCTTGATTTGCCCGCGCCATTAAATTTGCTTCAGTTACAAAAAATTCAAGGAAAGGCTAACTTCCTAAGGAGGTTCATATCCAACTATGCTGAAATGGATAAAGGATTTACTCGGCTCTTGAAAAGGGGATTCCCTTCCATTGGGACCAAGTTGTGCAAGATTCTTTTAATGATGTCAATGATACTCTTGTCTGAGCATCATTAATGTATACCCCCAATTATCAGAGTGATTATTTCTTATATATCGTCGCGGCTGATACGACCATTGTTATGGTATTGGTCCAAGTAGAAAATGGGATAGAACATCCGAACTATTATTTGATTCCTAATCTCAATGATATAGAAATAAAGTATTCGTACATATAAAATCTTGCCTTGGCGGCTGTTCAAGTTGTCCAAAGATTTCACCACTATATCTTGTTCCAGAAGACCATTGTCATTTTAGATTGAAACCCCATGACTTATATCTTATAATATCAATTTCTGGGGGGAAAGTATTCAAAATGTATTGTCATTTTGTAGGAATTTGATTTGGAATTCATCAAATCCAAGTCAAAGAAGTCTTTAGTTTTGGCAGAACTTCTCTGTGACCTTCCCTCTGATAGTATAGCTACTACGTCGGAACCATCAATTCCTGATGATTCTCTATTTCTGATTAGATCCTCTGATCCTTGGTATGGGGATTTTATCATTTATCTCTATACAATTTTTTTTTGGCCTGATACCTCTCACTTTGACCAATGACGTATTCGATACCAAGAAAAAAATTATGTGATCATCGGCGATACAATTTATCGTCACGGTGTCGATACAATTTTAAGAAGGTGCCTCACTCATGAGGAGACCGAAAAAGTTTTAAATGATTGTCATGTTGGGGCTTGTGGTGGACAATTGTCTGGATACGCTACCATGTAGAAGTTACTCCACATCGGTTACTTTTGGCCTACCATATTTTGCGACTACATCCTCACCGTCAGAATTTGTCATGCATGCCAGATATTTGATTGTAAAATTTGCAAATCACCAGTGCCAATGCATCATGTTGTCTTTGTGGGACCATTTTCAAAATGGGGCATTGACTTCATGACCTGTAACCCTTGTTCGTCCAGAGGGCATGGTTATATTATTGTCGCAGTAGACTACTTTATCAAGTGGGTCGAAGCGATGCCTACATTCAACAACACAGGGCAAACAACTGCATTGTTTTTCTTTAATCATGTCATTGCACGGTTTGGGGTCCCATAGGCTATAGTCACAGATCATGGTAAGCATTTTTGTAATCACATGATGACTGATTTGACTGCCAAATTAGGACTGTCACATGATAGTTCTACTCCTTATTATCCACAATCAAATGGACAAGTTGAGGCTATTAACAAGATTCTTAAACGAATGCTTCAACGAATGATAGGAGTTCATAAAAGAAATTGGCATTTAATCTTGTACTCGGCCTTGTGGGCATACCGAACCTCGGTGAGAAACGCAATTGGATTTACCCCCTTTCAATTGGTGTATGGTTTGGAAGCTATCTTGCCAATCCAATGTGAAATGTCGTTGTTAAAACTCACAATCGACTTGTTACCTGACACCTCAGATGAAGAAGCTCGTCTTTTTAACCTCATCCATCTTGATGAAACGCATCGTGAAGCCCAATTGGCCAACAAAGCGCATAAGAGACGTATAAAGGCGCAATACGACAAGCATGTTCAGCCTCGCATTTTCTCAGAGGGCAACTTGGTCCTTCTTTATGATCAGGAAGTTGATGTAATAGGTACAGGGAAATTTGAGCCATTATGGCATGGCCCCTATATTTTCAAAAGAGTTCTTGCTAAGGGTGCCTACGAGTTGGTGGATTACGATGGAATTCCGTTGCCGCAGCACTGAAATGGGTTGTATCTGAAACGTTACTATGCTTAATCATGAGCGTAGTAATTTTTTGAATTATATTGTATATATATGTTGTTGATTTGCATTCACTGTCTTAGTTTGTTTTTTAGAGTTTTATTGACATTAGTAATCCGCTTTACATTTCATCACAGATGTCTGAATCTTTGGAACCATTTTTTGGGTATGTTGATGGAGCTAGTCGTAGTACGCAAAATATATCCTCTGCAGCGTGGGCCATTTTTGCTCCGAATGGCGAGTTAGTGAGTTTTCAAGGGATTTTTATCGGTCGATCTACAAATAATATCGTTGAGTACAGCGCGTTGATTGAACTTCTCTCTGATGCCATTTCTTTTGGTATTAACCGCATCATCATAAGGTTAGACTCACAACTTGTGGTATTACAACTTACTAGTGTTTATACTGTTAGAAATCCAACACTGCATTGTATGTTCTTAAGAGTTCGACTTTTGGAAAGACACTTTGATTTTATTCAATATCAACACATTTCCAAAAACTTGAACACATTGACTGGTTCTTTAGCAAATTATGTTATAAACAAACATTTGCCACACATGTAAAGATACATTCACATAATTGAATAGGATTGTGAAATAAACATAGGAAAACACTAAAATCAAATAGATAGATAGTTATAGGTTTTTACAAAAAATTCCAACCAAGACACAATGGTAATCTGACCTCAAAATGTATGCAACATGTCAAAAGTAAACTAGTGATGCTCATGGTAACATGCTATCGATCTAGCTATCCTACGCAATAACTGCATCCAACGATCAGGAACACCAAAAGTATGGTGTTGCAGTCGCATGGGTAACTCTTCGATCTGGCAATCCAAAATCCCAAAGGTCAACTCCTCTATGTGATGCCAAAGCTCAACAAGAGTCTCAGCCATGTCTAAATCCTGAAGGACTTCTCTCCCGACAACCCTCTCTGCTGGCTCGTCCGCTACATGCTCTAGCTCCTCCGCTGGTTCAACTCGACCCACATCTGCATTACATTAAAACTTTAGTTTAGTCTTGGGAAAACATCAAAATACAAAAACATGTATAAACCTTAAAAAAAAATAGGGGTCAAAACATTCTTACCGATTGCACCCCACTAAGCGCCTTCTGGTAAAGCTAAATCTGGATCTCCTCGGAAATCGATGCCTGCATATGCATACTCATCAATGGCGATAATCTGTCGCCTGAACCGGGTGAAGAATGCAGTCGAGAAAACGATGGACGATTGGCCTGCATGTCTAGCCATAAGTTCTACCCATCTATTCATCCTCGGATCTCTAGGGTTAGACACACCCAACGTCACATGTTGAGGCTGCATCATTGGAATCCGCTCTAAGGAAAAAGAAATGAGGATCGAACCATAACTGAAGTTTTTCTTCCTTCCTCCCTTTGCTTTGCTCAGTTGTTCTTTCATTTGAGAGAGTACAACTTTAGCCCAGTTGAAAATTGTTGGTTCCATGCACTTTAATGCATATTGCATATAAGATATGTTCGTTGCATGTAGTGTAACAGCACCGGAAAGCTTTTTGATTGTGAATAAGATGGTTCTCAAAGGAAAATCACAAATTTCATGGATGTTTATCTTCCCATCCTTGCTAGGATTTTCCCCTGGATAACAATGTTGCAAAATATAGTCTCTCACTGTCTCTCCTCCGAGAGCAGACACAGAGAGAGAAATGGGTAAGCCTCTCCTCGACAAGCCTGTCAGAAAATATTTGTCCTCCACTGTAATTGGAACCACTTTGTTCCTATTGTGAAATTCCTTAATTTTCGGATCCCATGCACGAATAAGCAACTCCAAAAGTTCCATTTGTTGCCTCATACTTGATAAGCGAAAGTACTTCAATAACCCACAATCCCTAAGGGCTATTAAGGTACCCGGATCATTAAGGGAAATCATGTTTTTTTCTTCATGCTCTCTTTCTCTCCAAGTAATTGTCATTATAGTCTGATGAATCCCTGAAACATAACTATATGACTCATTAGACTCCTTTTCATGCAAAAAATTAGGCAAAATTTGGGTACAATTCAAGAATAAAAAATGTGAATTGCACCCAACGCAGTCTTGGTCAATAGACATTGTGTTGCATATGCGCCTAGGCTTTATTTTGAGTGCATTCCAACGCAATTTTTGATGCCTAAGGGTGCACTTCCCTCTTTAGAAAACAAATTTACCCTAAGGGGCCCAAATCCCTAAAAATTTGCAATGAAATTACTACTGAAAGAAAGAGGGGGTTTATGGCGCCAACCTAGATTAAACAACGATGAAAATCGTCCACAGAATCGATCGCAATCAACAGCTGAAGTTCAAGGAAAAAAACAAGTTCAGAGCTACAAAATGTAAATGGTAACTTTCAAATGGTAAAAATGAATAGTAAAACCCTTTTAATTAGTCATTTGATTATTTTCAAATCATATTTATTGCTCTGACTATGGTTTTATTCATTTTTTATCATGAAACAGGTATTTTTAATCCATTTGATGTTGTTTTGAACATGTTTGCAACTCATGAGCAGATTAGTCGTGCACATTTCAAGAATTATTTGACCACAAAGCATACTTTTATCCTTATTTTTCGAGCTTTAATAATAATAATAATAATAAAGGACATGAAGTGCACTTTTATCTCTTTTTCGAGCTTCGATAACAGCGAAAAATGAACCCCTAGAGTTTTCTTTTACCTCTTTTCGGACTCCGATAATGTGAAAAGATTGCCAAGCACTTGTCTTTTCGAGCTCGTAAAAGTAAATGAGTTGATATCTACTCAGCATAAGTTTAACCCTTTTCTAGACTGAGATAGACTATTTACAAAAAAGGAATGCCTTAGTCGAACATGGCTAGGAGGTTCTCTCAGATATCATTTTACACTTTTTCGGATCTGAGCGACAACTTTATGAAAAAGTACTTATGGAGTTTTCTTTTGTCCTCTTTTTCAAACTCTCTAAACATGAAAAAGGGTCGGCCCGTCATTGTCGTTAGGCTCGTTAAAACATAAAATAGCGATGGGTTTGTCGATCATGGCAAGAATCAAGTTTCATTCATTGTTAGACTCATTAAATTATTAAATAGCGATACATTGTTCGCTCGAATGGTTGAATTATAGATAAAGCATATGTTATCCTCCTCGAGCTTGTTAAAAAATAAAGAGGTACTGGTCGACAAATGACCAGGGACAATTTGGGAAAGTGAACATAACTTTTACGGTGGCAGGTCTCTCTTGAACATGACACTTCACTCCATCATCGTGACTATTTGGGTTGGGTAATCTTCTTGATGGTTCATTCATACCTATGGTTCATCATACCTTCACTTTTGTTTTGGGTCAATGATTCCAACTCATCTCAATATCGTCGATATGTTCAAGAGAAGTCATCTAGTGAATACTCATCCTTCTGCAATACTCATAAACCTTCATTCTCATGACAACCATCCCTGAACATTGCTATATCAAGTGACATTTTGTCTCCAAAATCAATAACTCCCGTTTCACAATAAGGTGGCTTCCTGTCGATGTCAAATCATCATCCAGGAAGTTCACTAAGAAACATCATCTTCCAGTACCATGAGGCTTGTTACAGTATTGATAAGATCCTCGCTTTTGGAATTTTGACCGAAATATTTTGTTTGGCGTTCGACATCAAATCATCTATTCATGCCTTACGAAATGTACTGCAGTACTTTGAGAGCCATTAACATCAATGGTGGTTCTCTCGCGTTTGTTAATAGCTCACATCATTCGCTGGTAATCAAACGATGTCTTACCATGTTCGACTACGCATCATATATTTGCATGGCTAGACTTGTACCCAAACGATCGAGTGAATGAGATAAGAAGACCCCAGATCTAGTTTCAGCCATCTGGGCTGTAATTTTTTGGATTGTTGTACACATCATCTGTACGGTGACCTTACATATAGATCGTCATCCGAACATGGGCCTATATCTGTAGGCATGTCTGTATTGGGCAACATTCCAATGTAGACGACTTTCTCCACTATGTACATGTTATTATATAGTTTATGTGTTGAGCATGGGAATGCCTCCCTCAACAATTCGTGATCAAGAGGATATATCATGATGTAATGTATTGTAATATTGAGGCAGGTCACCACTCCGCTTCAGTTCTAGACCATCACATCGTAAAGCATCTCATTAAAAAAATATTGTTATTATTTTGACTTCATGATTTAGGGGGCAGTTGTTATAGGTCAATTTGGGCGTCATTCCCAATGACTTGGTCAAACTAGACATCATCCCCAGGACCAATGAAATAGGGTTTATCATCACCTATCATTTCAGTTGCTACATGCCCTAAAAGAAGAAAAAATCATTCATCACTTATATTGCAAGGTTTCCAAGGTTTGAACTATATGTTATATCACTTATGAGCTCACCAACGCTACCTCTCAAGGGACTACCTGCGTTGCATATGCAGCTCCCTCCATTCAAGGGTGCTCTACAAAGCACTTCTCGACATTCAAGAGTGCGTTGGTCAAATGGGAGCGAAATTCTCATTGTTCTGGAATCTCCACATGGCCAGTGCCTTCTAGAAGAGGCCATATGTGTCAAACTTTGAATTCATGTGTCCATCTAACACCTCTGAGCTTGGGAACATGTCTTGCCTATTATTAGAAAGTCATTGATTGTGAAACTACCATCATTTGCCCTATAAATTGAGCACAAATCCTAGTGCTAGGGAAGGAAGAAATTTGGTAAATAAATGTTGTTGGATACTCAATTGAGAGAGTGATAGAAGTGATATGTTGCTGGTGAGATTTTGATTTTGATGAGGCTGGGATGATGCTGGAGTTGGTGACATCAAATCGATCATTGGTTGTAACCTCCCCCTTCTACTCATTAATAAAGATTATTGTTCATTTTCCCATATATGTATCTGTTTATGATTCTATTTCTCATATGATGGATTCTTAACTGATATATATGTTTCATGTTCAATCGATTTAACTGATTAAGATAAATAGGCATCTATATATTGCAATCTCTTTGTTGTTTTGTGTTTATACTTGCAGGAACTAGTCTGGCGATCTAAGTTGGATTGGAAGCTACAACAAAAGTGAAAAAAAGAGAATAGGAAGTGCTTGGATCACAAGTAGGTTCCTCTATATTTTTGTGTGTCTACTTACTCTTAGAGAATGTGTCTGCAAAGTCTTTGATCTGTTGTTCTAAATGCATAGCACCACATTTAGGGAATTTGATTTATCTGTAATTCATAATTATGCATTAAAAGGTCTATTGGCCCCCATTTCTCGGGGAAAATTTCCCAAGCTCCAGTCTACCATGTCATTTTCCGAGTTAACTCACTACCATTTTTCATTCTCTATCGCTGCCATTTGTTCAGGTGCCTGCCACGTGTCATTTTTCAATTGTCCATTTAGCTAGTCAAAAACACCAAATCCGCCTACCACATGTCACCTTTGGATGTTATCACATCATCAAGTTTTCACATGTCTTCCATGTCACTACATGGGGTGCGGAAACTTGACTAGCGGGAATTGTGTTTGAATTGCTTTACTTCAAGCTCATTTTTCTCCTCATTCCTTTGGAGTTAGAAGAAGTGACATATACCATTGTAAAGGTATTAGAATGAGTTATCTAACCACACATATTTTAGGCTCGATTGGTCTAATCAACTATATTTAGAATGACTAAAAATATTGGCTACTCAAAATGACTTCATCCATGACATTAGGCTACACAACCTACACTCAACAATCAATGACAACTTTAGTAATGCAACACGACAATGTACACTCAACAAGCTCCCCCTGAACTTGAAATTAACGACAACACATTCAACATAGATATGGGTCTTATACCCCAAATTTTTAATTAAATTCCAATACTTGACTTTGTGGCTTGTTTAGCCAGCTAATCAACTTCATCAAATCCTCTTTTGATGTGATAATAAGAGAATTTGGAGAAGGATCTGACTTCTTGCTTTATTCAAGCGATGACATTATTTAATTTGCTTCCCTCTAAAAGGGATTTTCCAAACATTCCCTTAATGAATATCATTCAGTCTCCAAGAATAAATGAATCCAACATTTGATTCTTTGGCGAGGGTAAGACCACATAGAAGAGCATATGCCTTCAAAAAGTTATTTGAAGCTTCGTCAAGTCCCCAAACTAAATAGAAAAATGTGATTTCTCAATGAAAGTACCACTATAATTTTATTTCTCAAAATGTTCTTCAAACAATACCCACTCTATTAGCGCACCTTCACACCTTTAGGAGAAACTACTAGTTGTTTAAGCATTAAACCAAAGACACACAACTATTATAATATTGTTTAACTAATTATAGCTAACACAAATAACATATTTGACCTTTCATAAATGATTATTGAAATTTAGTGAAGCATATTTTCACAATAATTCCGACAATGGGAATTTAAACAAGCACTTGAAAAAACATCACTATAAATACAAAAGGAAGCATCAAATTTTATCCCAAAGCAACTTCGCTATGATAACAACATCATTAAGTGTCACAATCATAGATTAATTATATGAGATGGGGTCTAAGAGTCTCTCGATTTCTTTGGAATTTCTTTGTTTAATGCATCTTTGATGGTGGAGGTCATTCCTAATGGTCATTATGAGCTCTTAAGTTGACTATGTGCACTAGTTTAAGTTCGAGGGAATTTGGTATTACGTGCAGGAAGTCTATTTTCAACATATAACCATTTCATTCTAAATTTAAATTAGCTAAACAATTCATTAATACATTTCTTAATATATAAATGCTTTACAATCAAGTTTCAAAGGGAGAAGTCTATAATCGAGAGATCTTTTTAATTGTCATTTTAAAAATGAAAAGTTTTTATTATTGATATTTTTTATTTTTTTTTCAAAAAAACTCCAATTATATATATATATATACACACACACACACATCTATAAAGCTTTTTCAAAATAAAACAAATTTTACACTTGATTATGGATTCTTCAGCGTTTTGAAAATAATCTCATTAAAACTCCTATTTTTTTAACACAAAATAGTAGTTATATTATATTAGTCTGCGCTCGATTCGCAGCATAACTGTAACATCCCTAGTGAAATTTCTATGTAATAAAGTTAAAATAATAACAACAGTTGATGGGATACTTATTCCAAGCTGTATGTTGGGCAAAAACATCCTAGTGCGGGTGTTCACATGGTTTATTATGGCTAAGGAAATTAGCAAAGGCTAGGGCTAAGGCATTAAAGAGGCGGAAGTATTTTTGACACATTTATTTATGAAAATAATGGAAATTAGGAGAAAATTGAGGTAAAAGGTCAAAAGTTGCATGTGAGGAGGAAAATGAAGGAAAATAATGGAGAATGAATAAAATAGAGGCCTCGTTGATAAAAATTCTTGTGAGGATCTATTGGTACCTTTTGTCAGTGCAATTTTGGAGCTCTCTCTCTCTCTCTCTCTCTCTCTCACACACACACACACACACACACACACACACACACACACACACACACACTCTTGTATACTTAGAGTTTTCTTGGAACACTCTTGGAGAGTGTGGATACTTGGTGATTTGGAACAAGAAGGAAAAGGAATAGCAGGAAAGCGCAAGTGGACATCGGGATCAACAACTACAATGGGATTTTATTGCAGGTACCGAGTTGCATTTATGTTTTCCTCACTAGTTTTGGCATGCATGGGTATGCATGTGCATTTGCCTAGCCTTGTCATTTCCTGGACAACCATGGTATTGTAGGTTTATTTCCATTGATTGTTTTCTGGTTGTTTCTCATGACTTCTTTGGTTGTGGGTTGATTTATTAGTTCTTGGAAGCCTTGGTTGGACAAACGCTCTAGAAGCCTGGCGAAAAACTGTGGGTTGAGTTACAAGTCCTAGAAGCCTTGGTTGGAAAAACGCTCTCGAAGCCCTAGGTAGGTTGAGTTACTAGTCCTAGAAGCCCTGGTTGGAGAAACGCTCTGGAACCCCTAGTTGGAACAAACACTTTGGAGCCCTGGAACAACTTGGATAGAGATTAATACGTGATGGTTAGTGATGTTCGACCGTGAGGTGGAATCACTGGTTTGGGGTTTGTTACACAAAAAATTGTCACCTTGACATTCTGCTAACTGTATGAGCTCATTATTACTCATACTTCCCCCTCTGCAAGTATAACATATTATTTTCTCATGTCAAGCCTTGAAAATCAGAGAAAATTTCCTAAAAGTCTCCTAAACTTTAGTATTGCACTTTCTGGCTATCTTGCCTGTGGTCCCGCACCTAATGTTCAGCTCTCCTGCGTACCTGAACGCACTTTATCTGTGTTAAAGGTGCGGACCCCTGTAAGATTAAAAAGGCGCAAGTAAATTCCAAAAATCTCAATAAAAGTAAATTCTGGAAGCTTCTAGAATGGATCTTGCGGTGGCAGAACCGCTCTTGTGAGGTGCATGTATCCCTTACCTTATGGAGCTAACCCATTGATGTGAGGAGCTTATCCCTTTGAAGGAGGATTCTATCCCTTCATAGTTGGAACAGAAAACCTCCTCTTTTCCACTATAAAAAGAGGCATTGGGTAGCCTCAAAGGGTTAAGTTGTTGGAGATTGAGTTCAAGCTTTAGGATATTTGAGGCTAAGTGCTGTTGAGATTTAGACTCAGTTAACTAAGACTTTTGTGAGGAGAGATTGCATACCTCTATTTGTCTTGGTTGGAAGGGTGTAGAGCTTATCAAAGTAAAGGATACTCCTGCTTCGAACCCCGGAAAGTCCTGTGCAACATCAAGGCTCAGGTTGTAAGGATTTTCTTCTTTTGAAATTAATACAAATATACTCATTTTTCTCAATAAGCTTTCAATCAATGGTTTATTTCATATATTCCTTGATCACTATGATAAGCATGGTTTATGATGATTTCTGTACAGGTGCTATGTAATATTTTGCTTGTTTGTGACTGCAAGTTTACAAGAGAAACTCCTTCAAGCGCACGAGGGATAACAACAACTTCAAACAAGCACTGGACAAACGGTAAGTCTTTTACACATATCTAGAGCTTTTCATAGATCATATATGCTTAGAGAAATATTAGTCTATTTGGTTGTTTGTTGCTAGATACTTTTAGTACTAGGGAGATCAGTCTTGTCCGCAAGACGGATTTATCCACCAACAGGGTTGAGACAGTTTGATCTCTAGAGCACTAGTTTGGTGTTGATTGTTGTGTTTGATAAAGTCCCACATTCATGCTTGGAATATGGCACGGGGGTGATTGGTTGAAGTGAGACTTGGCTCAGCCAATCTATGGTCGGGTGGAAAATGGAATTCCCATCTTTGGTTGGTTTTTACATTTAGAAACGAAGAGCTCATTCCTTTGGTATTTGGTATGCCAATGTATTAGTTATTGTGTGGATTTCATTGATGTTATATCCATGGCATTCCCATTGTTGTTATGTTGGTTATAACATGTATTTTATCAATGATGATGTATGGATCTATCTCTGTTTCTTCCTGGAAATGAATACACAATGTATCTATGGTCAAATAGAATGTATTATAGGTTATGAAGTAGGGGAGAAATGCTTCTTATCTATTCTCAAATTTGTAGGAGACACCCATGTTTAATTCTGTTGTTTACACCTGTAGATGCAATGTTTCTGACATGTTTGACAAAATTCTTGTCATGGTTGGGTGGGGTCGGGTGAGTTCCTGATGATGTGATTGCTTCCATGTATTTTTTTTAATGTTATTTATCCTCTCTTGATGTTACAAGAAGTTATGGGCAGTGACCTGGGCTCAAGGGCTAAAAATGTGGCACAAATCATGGAGCTACATGCACAAAATTGATCGTTTGGGGCTCTGATTGCTACCTTTCCGAGGCCAGCCCATGGCTAATGGTCTATATCCACTCCCTTTCCCTTATATGCCCACGGATAAGGCTCAAGAGGGTCAAAATTCAACCCCCCTTCAAGTTTCAGGGGTCTGGGAGGGTGGTTTACCTCCTGGAGGTGTTGTTGATGTTGCGTAAGGTGTGTTTTTCGTGTTTTCGCCGGTTCCACTTCCTTAAGGTCAACTAGGAGGTTGAATCTCATATTAGTAGCCTCTCATCACATGATTACCCCAGTTGGTTGGGTACTTGGGTAGATGTGGGAAGAGGGCGTTACGAAGTGGTATCAAATAATGGTTCAACTCTCGGACCGATGGGTGGTGTGTTGGTCATGCTTATATGTTGATTGCTTATGTGTTTCTCATACCTATGTTGTATGTGGTTTATGCATTCGTGTTGTGTTGTCCATGGTGGCAGTGGTGTTGCCATGGAATTGCTTATGGTGTCATCATTAATATGTTGTCATGAATGTATGACTGATTGTGTGTTGTTCTTGCTTATGTATTATGTGTGCACTCTTGCTTACATATTGTTACATGTTGTGTATGCATTGTTGAACACACATTGGTCATTCACACTTGGTTACATGTCGCTTATGCTTGTGTATGGTCCTTGCTTGTGATGGTGGGTGGTCAAATTGAATTGGTATGGTTATGCATTAAGCCATGTTGTGTAATTGGTATGGTTATGCATCCATGACTGGGATCCCACTAGACTAATGTTTATGCGCTAGTATACCATGTGTTATGAGTTTATATGTTGTTATGATTATGTAAATACATGTATCTCGTTGATTGGTTGATTTTGCAGGATGTATCCTCCCCAAATTACAATAAGGTACATTGGTTTATTTATGAATTGGTTTAGTTGACATATTGTAAATTGCAGGAAGAAATCAAAGATGAATAGCAGAATGGTAGACTACAAATATTCTCCTTATGAGTCATATGAGAAACATGGGGTTGGGAATTCACCTAATTTGGCAAAAACACTGAGAAGCCTAAAGGAAGAAATAAGGAGTTGTACGACAGACAATGATAAACTTGTACAGGCACAGGAAAAGCAAGCGGAGGTTAGTGCATCCATTCTTCAAAATTTTTCAGAGTTGCAAAACCGAGACCACTTAGGATCAATTATGGGCAGGAGTATGGGACCAATGGAGCATATGGCAGTAGGTCTCCCAATGGTGACAGGTCGGATAGGGATGAAACAATTAAAAATGATAGATTGCTGGACACTCCAGATAGGAGAAGTGAGATACACAAGTATCATTCTAGTTTTGGTTTTGACAGGAATCATGATTGTCGTCACTATCATCCTTACAGGAGGAGTGACAAAGGCTATTTTTTGGATGAGTTTAAAAAGGAAAAACCACCTACATTTGACGGAGAGATGAAGCCACAAGATGCTGAGGCATGGTTACTTGGCATGAAGAAGTTTTTCAGATTGCATGATTACTCGCAAAATATGAAATCCAAGACAACTACATTCAGCCTTAGAGGTAGAGCAGACATTTGGTGGGAATATGTGGAGAACATTAGAGACATTTATGAGGAGTAGTTGACTTGGAGTTTGAAAGGCTATTCCGGAAGAAGTATCTATCAAAGAGATACTACGATGATAGGGCAAAGGAGTTTTATGAGCTGAAGATGGGTTCCATGACAGACAAGGAGTACACTAGCAGGTTCTTGGAGTTACTGAGATATGTGCCTTAACTCAAGGAGGAGAAGGAAAAGATCCAGAGATTTATTAGTGGGTTTCCAATTGCATTCCAAGATAGGATTGAGTTCAATGAGCCTAGATCATTGGAGGAGGCCATCCAAAAACTCAAGCATTGTTATGAACAATCAAAGCACAGATCAGAAACAAAGCTAGATTAGAGAGGTAGTGATAAGAAAAAAGGAAAATGGGACAAGAAGCGAACAAGGCCTCAAGATACAAGTAACAAGGAGAATGTTGCCCCACCTAAGAAGTTCAATACATCTGGTAGAGGACAGGGATTTTGATCTGAGGAGCATAATAAGGATGAAGGTTGGAAACCTATACAATGTTGGACTTGTGGAAAATATCATCGTAGGAGAGATATTCCACAACATCAGGATGGTAGGCCACAGATCTTTAGTGCGCATGAGGCACAAACAATGAGAGATGTTGGGCATAGCATTCCTCGGATTTATGCAAATGTGGACAACATGCAGGCAGATCATCAGGCTTATATTATTCAGATGGACAATAAGCTTTGTGATCAATTTTTTTCTAATTTGATTGACCCTGTATCTAACTATAGTTATATTAATCCTGACATAGTGGATAAGTGTGATTTGAGTAAGGAAATGCATGCAAAATATTTGTTAATGTAGCTAGCCACAGGTACAAAGAAAAGAGTTCACCATTGGGTAAGAGCTTGTGCATTTGAGTTAAACAGTATGCCTACAACAACACCCTTGAAAATATTGCCTTTGGGATCATACAATATGTTATTGGGTATGGACTGGTTATATCTCCACAGGACCAAGGTAGATTGCTATGATAAAGCTATTGAGTGTTTGGATGACAATGGGGAACCAAGCCCCAAGGGATAGCTCAGTTGGTCGATTTCTCATTGCTAAGTACTTCGCCTCTCGGGAGGTCATGAGATCAAATGTCCTCGACGCCCTTAGGGTTAGGCGCTTGCTTGTTGTGTCGACGGGTTGATCCCTTCAAGTTTATCTGCCTATATTTTCCCTTGGATGTAAGACAATGGGGAACCAAGAGTCTGCAGGGAAAGAAGAAAGCCACATCAGCTAGGATGGTGGCATTTATGCAGGCCAAACGAATTCGCAGGAAAGGGTGTGTACTATTTCCAGTTCGTATCTCTAGTGACAAAGGTAAGGAGGCTGAGGATGTAGATGTTTTGACCAGGTATCCAGTTTTGCATCAGTTTTAGGATGTGTTTCCATCATATATTTCATAGTTTCCACCGAACAGGGAGATAGAATTTTCTATTGACATGGTACCAGGGGAAGCTCCAGCATTTAAAAAAAACAAACAAAACAAACAAACAAAACAAAAAACAAACAAAACAAAACAAAACAAACAAACAAACAAACAAAAAAACTTACAGGATGAGTACACCAGAGCTGGTAGAGTTAAAATTGAAGTTGAAGGAAATGTTGGACAAAGGGTACATTAGAGCAAGTGTATCAGGGTGCACTGGTGTTGTTCGTGAAGAAGAAAGATGGCACTCTCAGACTATGCATTGACTATAGGCAACTGAACAAAGTGACCATCAAGAACATGTACTCGTTACCGAGGATTGATGATTTGTTCGATCGGTTGAAGGGACCAACAATGTTCTCTAAGATCGACGTGAGATCGGGCTATCATCAGGTACGTGTCAAAGAGCAAGACATCTACAAGACCGCATTCAGGACCAGGTATGGACATTATGAGTTCGTTGTAGTTCCATTCGGTTTGACTAATGCCCCAACTACATTTATGTGTTTGATGAACAATGTATTATGTCCTTATTTGGACAAGTTTGTGATTGTGTTTATTGATGACATATTGGTGTATTCTAAAAATGAGGAAAATCATGCCGAGAATTTGACAGTAGTGTTGAGGTTGTTGAGAGAGGATCACTTGTATGTTAAGCTCAACAAATGCAACTTCTTCCAGACTGAGGTACATTACTTGGGACATGTTGTCTCCAAGGAGGGAATCACAATAGACCTATAAAATATAAGGGCCATCATGGAGTGGGTAGCTCCTAAGGGTGTAGATGAGGTAAGATCATTCATGGGATTAGCAGGCTATTATAGGAGATTCATTAGGAACTTCTCACAGATCGATTATCTGATTACATCATTGTAGAGGAAGGGTAAAAAGTTTGATTGGACAGAGGAGTGTGAGGCCAGTTTTGAGCAGCTTAAGCAGTTGTTGACACATGCTCTAGTGTTAAAGATTGAAAATCTGGATAAGGAGTTCGTAGTGTGCACAAATGCTCGCAAGAGAGGACTTGGTGGAGTCCTTATGTAGGAGGGACACCTGGTATGCTATGAGTCATGAAAGTTGTGAGCATGAGAAAAACTACCCGACACATGATCTTGAGCTAGCAGCGATTATACATGCATTGAAGATGTGGAGGCACTATCTTCTTGGCAGGAAGTTTGTACTTATGAGTGATCACATTGGGTTGAGGTACTTGTTTGACCAACTGAGTCTGAACATTAGGTAGGCTAAATGGTTGGCCAAGTTTAGTGAGTTTGACTTCGAGATCAGGTACATCAAGGGAAAGGAAAACAAGGTCGCAGATGCTCTTATTAGGAAGGTACAGGTAAATCACATAACAACTATGAGCTCCTATGGGACAGACTTACAGGATAGGATCTTGTAGGCAGGTCAGCTGGATCACAAGTATATGGAGATTGTGCGCAGGTTGTAGCAAAGTACAGGTACAAGTGTTGTTATAAGTATAGGTGTTGGCACGAGTACAGGTACATGTGTTGTTACAGGTACATGTGTTGGCACAGGGACATGTACATGTGTTGTTACAGGTACATGTATTGGTATAATTACATGTGTTGGTACAGATGGTAGTACAGGTGCAGGTACATGTATAGATGGTAGTATAGGTACAGGTACATGTGGCAGTAATGTGCAGGTATATGTGGCAATACATGTGCAGGTACATGTACATGTATAGGTAGTGGTACAAGTACAAGTGCAGGTGTACGGGATTTGGACTATCATCTCACAGCAGATGGATTGGTCAGATTTAAAGATAGGATATAGGTACCAGACAACAGTGAGCTCAAGAAGTTGATCTTGAGAGAGTTTCATGCGAAACCATATTCGGGTCACCCCGGCTACCAAAAGAATTTTACTGTCATGAAGAGATTCTATTATTGGCTGAATCTGAAAAGGGATGTGGCAGAGTTTGTAGCTAGATGTTTGGATTGTCAGATGGTTAAGGCAGTGTGTAAACATCTAGGTGGACCGCTTCAACCGATTGCGATTCCAGAGTGGAAATGGGAGGTCATTTCCATGGATTTCATTACAGGTTTTCCCATGACAGTTAGACAACATGATTCCATCATGTTTGTGGTGGACAGGTTGACTAAGGTTGAACATTTCATACCGGTGAAGACTCCATACTCGACTAGTGATGTAGCACAAGTGTTTATCAGATACATAATCCAATTGCATGGTGTTCTGAATAAGATTGTGTCTAACAGGGATGCAAAGTTCACTTCTAAGTTTTGGAAGGAGTTATTTGTAGGTTTGGGCACCAAGTTGGCCTTTAGCACAACTTATCATATGCAGACAGATGGACAAATTGAGAGGGTCAACATGATATGTTGAGGATGTATGTGATGCATCAGCAACGCAAGTTGGAGAGTATTTTCCACTGGTAGAGTTTGCTTACAAGAATGGGTATCAGGAGTCATTGAGGATAAGTCCATTTGAGGCATTGTATGGACGAATTTGTAACACTCCTATTAGTTGGAGTTATTTGGTTAATAAGGTACTTATTGGACCAGATATGTTAGCAGAAATGGAATAGGAAATGCAAGTGAACAAGTAGAACTTGAAAGCGACGCATGATAGGCATAAGAGTTATGTAGACATGAACAAGTTGTTCAAGGAGTTCTAGGTTGGGGATCAGGTGTACTTGTGTATCAATCCCAAAAATATCTCCTTGTGGATCGGATCACGCGCCAAGTTGGCACCACAATTTTGTGGACCCTTCATGATCATTGAGAGGATCAGACTCGTGGCCTATCGACTTGCACTGCCTTCCACAGTAAAATTCCATGATGTTTTTCATATATCGTTGCTTAAGAAATATGTTAAATATTTTGATCATGTTATTGACTACTCTGTATTGTAGGTGGAGCCAGAAGGAGAGTTATAGACGGAACCGTAATGCATTTTGCAGAAAAAGACGCTCATGCTCTAGAATCGAGCAAGTTAAAGTGCAATGGAAGCACTTTGGGCCCGATGAAGCTACATGGGAGATGGCAGATCAAATGCGGACCATATATCCTTCCTTGTTTGTCGATTGAGGCAAAGCAGTTTTGGTGTGATGTTGGTTTTGTTTGGCATATGTTTTGGCGATGTTTTGATATATGTTTGATGCGATGTTCGATATATGTACATATGTATATGAATGTAAATACTGCCATGAGATATGTTATAAAGCTCCAATAAGCGATATAGTGTCATGACATTTTAGTTGTCATGTTGGTTTGCTCTTTAGTAGGGTGATCATTGTAAATACTACAACGAGCTGTGTTATAAAGCTCCATGGGCAATATATTTGCTTTTCCGACGGTGTTGCTAAGGTATATGTGTGATTTAACATCGAGGATGGTCTCCCCCAAGGGGGAGAGTTCTGTAATAGCCCTAGTGAAAATTCCATGTAATAAAGTTAAAATAATAACCATGGTTGATGGGACACTTATTCCAAGCTGAATGTTGGGAAAAAACATCCTAGTGCGCTTGTTCACATGGTTTATTATGGCTAAGGAAATTAGCAAAGGCATTTAAGAAACAACAAGTATTTTTGACACATTTATTTATGAAAATAATGGAAATTAGGAGAAAAGGGAGGTAGAAGGTCACAAGTTGCATGTGAGGAGGAAATGAAGGCAAATAATGGAAAATGAAGAAAATGGAGACCTTATTGATAAAAAGGCTTATGAGGATCAGTTGGTACCTCTTGTCAGTGCATTTTTTGAGCTATCTCATTATTCTCTCTCTCGCTCTCATACTCTTGGATACTTAGAGTTTTCTTGGAGCACTCTTGGAGAGTGTGGATACTTGGTGATTTGGAGCAAGAAGACAAAGGAAGAGCAGGAAAGCGCAGGCAGACATCGAGATCAACATCTACAACGAGATTTTATTGTAGGTACTAAGTTGCATGTATGTTTTCCTCACTAGTTTTGGCATGCATGGGTATGCATGTGGGTTTTCCTAGCCTTGCCATTTCCTCGACAACCATGGTATGTGGGTTTATTTCCATTGATTGTTTTCTATTTGTTTCTCATGGTTCCTTTAGTTGTGGGTTGAGTTATTAGTTCATGGAAGCCTTGGTTGGACAAACGCTCTAGAAGCCCAACAGACAACTGTGAGTTGAGTTACTAATCCTGGAATCCTTGGTTAGACAAATGCTCTGGGAGCCCTAGGTGGGTTGAGTTACTAGTCCTGGTTGGACAAATGATCTGGAAGCCCTGTAAAAGTCGGGGTTGAGTTACTAGTCCTGGAAGCCCTGGTTGGAACAAACCATCAAGAGCCCTGGAACAACTTGGATAGAGATCAATCTATGATGGTTAGTGATGTTCGACCGTGAGGTGGAATCGCTGGTTTGGGGTTAAGACGGTTTGGTCTTTGGAGCCCTGGTTTGGTGTTGACTGTTGTGTTTGATAAATTCCCACACTCATGCTTGGAATATGGCACAAGGGTGATTGGATGAAGTGAGACTTGGCTCAGCCAAGCTATGGTCCGGTGGAACGTGGAAGTCCCATCTCTGGTTGGTTTTACATTAAAAAATGAAGAGCTCATTCCTTTGGTATTTGGTATGAAAATGTATTGGTTTTTATGTGGATTTCATTAATGTTATATCCACGATATTTCTTTTGTTATTATGCTGGTTATAAGCATGTATTTTATCAGTGATGATGTATGGATCTATCTATATTTTTGTTGGGAAATGAATACACAATGTATCTATGGTCAAATAGATTGTATTGTAGCTTATGCTGTATTGTGGGGGAGCAATGATTCTTAGCTATTCTCAAATTTGTAGGAGACCCCCATGTTTAATTATGCTATTTACACTTGTAGATGCAATGTTTGTGACATGTTTAACAAAATGGCTGTCATGACTAGGTGGGGTCGGATGAGTTCCTGATGATGTGATTGCTTCCATGTATTTGTTTTAATGTTATTTACCCTCTCCTGAAGTTACGAGAAGTTCTAAGAAGTGACCTGGGCTCAGGGGCTAAAAATGTGGCACAAATCCCAGAGTTGCAGGCACATAATTGACTGTTTGGGGCCCAGGCCACTACCTTGCCAAGGCTAGCCCACGACTAAGGGTCTATAGCGACTCCCTTGCCCTTATATGCCTGCGGCTAAGGATCAAGAGGATCAAAACTCAACCCCTCTTCAAGTTCCAGGGGTATGGGAGGGTGGTTTACCTCCTGGAGGTGTTGTTGATGTTGTGTAAGGTGTGTTTGTCGTGTTTCTTTAGGTTCCACTTCCTCAAGGTCATCTAGGAGGTTGAATCTCATATTAGTAGCCTCAACCTCTCGTCACATGTTTAGCCCAGTTGCCCGGTTACTTAGGTAGACGTGGGAAGAGGGTGTTACAATAGCCGAGGGAATACATTTCAAAATCATGCAAAAAATGGGGAGTCTAATTTTCACAGTGGCTGAATTGGCCCAACTCCTAAACAAAACATCAAAATTCAACTAAGTTATTACAAAGGTACTATTATAAACTTTACAGAATTGTCCGAGAAACAAAATACATTTATAGCTTTACATAAATACTTATAAGGAGATTATCCATTTGGGTCCACGGAATTATTGAGGTTTATCCCAGTAGATTCATCATCTGTGATGCAGTTCTTCTCAGCAAGATGGATCTTCAAATCCTTTATTTGGCTGCACAATGCATAGAATTCATCCTCAAGTTGGCAATTTTTTTCTGGTTCTTTTCGATGTTTCTCTCACTCGTCTCACAAACATCCTTATGCTGCATCTAGAAGAACTTCTTCAACTCAATAAGACTTTCCCTTATTTCATGGTGCTTTCGTTCACATGGAGTGCACAGGTGCGGTGAGAAGGTGGCCAGCGTAGGACATTTCTCCCATTTCCTTTTGGAACGACATGCCACTCTGCTTGAACGCTTTCGATGAAATCCCCAGTGTTCCGGTTCCATGTTGACTTCCCAGGAGAGAAAACTCGGGGACTTAATTGACAGAGTGGAAAATTGGCCTTGTTCTGGTTCTAGCTGACTTGAATTCCCACTATCCCAGGGCTCAATTGATAGAGTGCCGAACCTAATTATCCTAGTTTCCAAGCCAATACTCCCAACTCTTCCAATTCTCTCACACCCTAGAATTCAAATATCAAAATACTGCAAATTCCACTCCAAGATCCGAAATCCACTTCGGGGACAAAATTCCAAAATAGGGCCAGAATTTCATTCTAGGGCCGGAGTACATCCTCCAAGGGACACTTAAGATGAGACCCAATTCCACCCAGGGACAACAACAAAGGCATAGAAGACCCCAATCCACTTCTTGGACATCCACAGATAGACAGAGACTCCACCACCCTTAAATCCTCCCCAGGCAAATGCTCAGAGACCCCAATTACCCACAGGCAACCCCAACCAGAAACCCCGAAGATCCGCAACAAATAGTTTGCAGAGCCTCGACTTTCATTCGAATGAAATTCTGTTCTTTGTACCTTAATTTACAATATTCACCGAGTCAGAAGAGTAAGAACTTACCTCCAAGATCACAACTTTTATCCATGATTGTCTTGCTAATTGAAATGACATTCCTCTGAAACAAATTAACTGCCCCTTGCGTGAGCCATTGGATCTTACCCAATTGTGATTTTGTAGGGTTCCACATTGTGCAAAGGTCTCTCGAAACACCTCTCGAACTATTAGCTTCTATTTTGCTAAAATCCTATAGCGAAGGGTGAATGGAGGAGAAACCAGTCTCACTCAATTTTGTCTCCTAGAGGAGGGCAACTTCTAGTTTTTATTTTTGTATCAAGGATTTCACTTCCATTATTTGCTTTCAAGAACCAAGACCCCTACAATTCCAGGAGATAATATTCATTATTTACCTTTGGTGGTTGTTGTCCCTTTTGCAGGGCCTGCTGCATTCCCTTTCTTCCCTCCTTTGTTCCCCAAGTCAGCTAACTATCGAGGGATAGTGTGTTGGAAGCCTAGTTCCTTATCCTTTTCTGTTTTTTCTCTCCTTATTTCTTTATTTGTTTTCCATCCCAATCTTCTTGTCTTTTTTTCTTTTCTATATCCCTTAACCTTGCACCATTTGAATTTTCATCTGTAGAGGTCGCAGGCAATGTTGTTATTGCTATTTCTTTCGAGGATAAGAAGCCTTCTTCTTCTTCCTCTTCATCTGTGGTATATTCCTCGTTGCTAGATTCTTCTGGAATTATGGGCAGGGCTAAATTATGCTTCAAAGTCGAAGGAGGGAGAGAAGCCTCAACACACATTCCAGGAGCAGCCCCCCCTACATCCTGATTCGAGGTCAGGGCTGCGAACTTGTTCTGATTTGTGCCATCTTCATTTCTCGAGGTTTTTGTTTCCAACAAAGGGGTTGGTTTGCTTTAAGGTAGACCTTCTTTCCCAGGGATTGTGGTCGAGGTTGTCCCTGGTCCATTATTCTGTTTGGTATATATATATATATATTTTGTTTTGTTTTTTTTTTCTTGGCATTTTGCCATTGGTCATTTGCTTCTCCGTGATGCTCAGAGTTTTCCTGTTACTTGGGACATCCTTTTGCAAAGTGCCCATATTCATGACATAGTTTGCATTTAAAGGGAAATTGATCGTAGTCGACTTCCTAAACATGAGGCCAACTATCCATACATAGATTTACAACCACATACAACCCTTTTTCGAGGTCTACTTCTACACAGATCTGAGCACAAGAAAATAATCCTTATTTGGGTTCAACACAGTCTATATATTTCCCCAGTGCATTCCTAATCAAATGGAAGGTAGCGTCAGTCCAGTAATGGAGCAGGGAGGAAAGAAAGCTTAACCCAAACCGGAACCGAGTAAGGGGCATCACATTCCAGATTGAAACTAGGACACCATCTATCTAAATATAACCCCTGAGCACCCATGAAGTATGGGCCACTCTTGAATACCAGATCTCTGTCCAACTAGTTTTCAAAGATGAAAGTATAGAATCCCTTCCCATAGAACGTTGACATAACTTCTCCTTGTATAAGCAGTTTCCAATTCTTTTCTATCCAGGAGTGCACTAAGTATGGCGAAAGCCAGAGACACATGAATTTTCCAATAAAGCCACGATTTGCAAGATATAGGGCTTTGGAGCGGGCTTGCGGGGCACTAATGGCGATCTTAGGGATTTCATTTGCTTATTTAACAAACCGAGAGGGTCCCTGTTTTTGAAATGGGGGGGTTGCAACAACCAAGGAGTTAAAAGCTGCAATGTCAGCATCAATGGCGTTACTCAAGGCCGGCGTAGCCATAAGGCTGTTCGACCAGGGAAGGGAGGGAAAGATTCTGAACCAGCGGGGAGGGAGCATGGGAGAGAGGAAGCAAGGAGATGACGGAGAGGAAAACCCTTAGTGGGAGGTCGAGGGGAGGGGGCAACAAACAACACAAAGCCAGGCCATGGTTGCGCGCAAGCTGCTAGGATTTTGAAGTTTAATTTTCATAAAAATACAACCCTCATTAAAAATTCTTTATTATTGAAACCATGCGATACTTATTTGGCTTAAATTCCTTTTATAAAACATCACCAATATTCAAATTAAACAACACAATATTAATTTTATAAACCACGAAATATTAATTTTATAAAGCCTCATCAATAATAAAATTCAACCACGCGATACTTATTTTGCTTATATTCCTTTTATAAAACCTTATCAATATTCAAATTAATAAATATAAATTTAAAAGATTTCAAAGATGAACATTGAAATCGCTGAATGTCATTTTGAGAGACAAAGATTGGAGTAGGAGAAATTAAAATTCTAATTCATTAGTATTCAAGTTTGTGCTTGTCCACTCAATCCGTTGCAAGGACTTATTCTATCTACCTTTTAGATGTGCTCGTATCACATCTATTCTTTGATTTACTTTCTTATGGTTGTAGAGGAGTTTTCTCACTCCTCTCGTCTAATCAAATGTTCCACAACACCTTCAAATCAACTAACTAGAATACAACACCTTTAAAGCAAGTAACTAGAAATATCGAGTCTCATTATTCTCAAAAGCCCTCGAGAAAATTAATCTAATTAGAAAGCGAACGGAATCGACAGCATATTAATCGGGCACGAAGTATCCCGGAAAAAGTTACGGTGATCAGCCATCAACGATAACTCTCAAAGCCTTTCCTCGAACCCTAGACCCCGTGTACCTCAGGATCTGATCGTTCCGTATAATCCATTTCTCGTGGGTGTTGTGAGTCTTTTGGTTTTACCGAATTCTGAGGCATTTGCGTAAGCTTCGGGCGGAAGAATGATGCAACCCACAGCAGGCGTCGGCCCTCCTTTCGCAAACCCTAATCAGAACCTCCAGCAGCAACAATGGCTTCAACAGCAGCAGCAAATGGCGATGCAGATGCAGCAGCAACAGCAACAGCAGCCGCCTCAGCAACAGCCGAACCAGGCCATGGCGATGCAGCAACAGCAAGCTCCAATGATGGCGCAGCAGTACTATGCACAGCAGCCTCAATATCAGCAGCAGCAGCTACCAATGGTGATGCAGCAACATCAGCCGCAGTCGAGTGACGAGGTCAAGACTCTTTGGGTGGGTGATTTGCAGTTCTGGATGGACGAGGGCTATTTGCACACATGTTTCTCCCATACTGGAGAGGTACGTGGCTATGAATGTAACTGCGAATTTAGGGTTGTGAAGTTTCAAGTCAGGGGCTTGGAATGATTCTACTGAAATAATTGACGCCCAAATGAAAAGGTGTTACATGGTTGTTAGAAAAAATGCTTAGTGTTAGGGTTTTATCCAGGTGAATTGGCGGTTGAGATTTTTCTAGCTGCCAGGGTTTCTTGCGAAATCATTGATTTATAGTAAGTTTGGTGGTCTATCTTGTGCATTTCAGGACATCCAGGGAAGTACCGAAGTAAGATGTTACTCTGGAAACCCTTTAGGTCTAAAATAATTTACATTAGCTAGCTCGTCGAGATTTTAATTTTTATCTTGTTTTTGGAAGTGTTTCAAAAGGTACATTCCTAAGGTGCAGTATCTCAAAGAGCGGACTTCCTTTGGCCCAGGTTTTTTTGAAGGTCAGGCCTCAAACTTAACTCTGTACCTGTTAGGCCCCCAAATTCTTCACCTTAGGTTGGGAGGTTGGGATCAAACACTGCATTTTTTTACCATTGCAGTTTCCACACTTGCAATTTTGCTTAAAGCATTGCCAGTAAACCTGGGTGTTCTAATGCCTTTCACGTAAGGAGGGCGTGAATGGTAAAAGCCTGTTAGTTTGCCTCTGCACTCCTTACATGCAGTCTCATTTGTAGTTGTGCTAGGCTTGAGGGGTATCTATTCTGCCAAAGTTGCTAGGATCTTGCACGACAGGTCTGATGGGTATATATTTTGCTAAATCTGCCTGAGACTTTGTACACGGCCTCATTTTTTGAAATTGATGGCATGCAAGTGGGTTAGACTAGAGCAGAGATGTAACCTTAGTGGATGGCTTAACAATCTATCAACCACAGTAGTGAATCATGGCAAATGTTTTAAATCTTTGAACAGGGGAATGCATATATTGGTAGCAAACATTCAAAGTAAACGAACATTTTGATATAAATTATGTAAATACGGGGATAATTTCAGGTTTTACCATGGAGTGTGTAAAACACAGTGATTATGATTGACTGTTGACATGTTTTGGCGATGAATTGTTCACAAGAGGCTAGAAAAATAATTGACAAAATTATGAAACAAGATTTCCTAGTGAGATGTTATACAAATTTTGAGTTGAAAGTAACATATGGTATGGTAGTTGGTGTGCTTAATGAATGATTGAAAGACCTTGTAACTTTCCATGTGAAATACAAGTAATTTGAACACCTTTGAAAAAATTATTTGTTTCAATTGTGTTTATTTCCTTCTATTAGCTTCTCTTTTTCCTAGATAGATGATAATTCTGTTTGATAGTGGTGTATTCTATGAATGTGCAATCTAACTCGTGGCCTATGGTCTTTAAGTGTTGTTGTTTGAACCAATGTTACCAGACTCGGAATCGGCAATAAATCGGCGAGGCAAAAGAGTGAAGACTTTGAATTGGATCGGGAAAAAATCGACAAATTCAATAAATAAAGATATACACATATATTGAATTAAAACAACTATTTCTCATTGATATTCAATAAAGCCATGTCCAAACAATGCATAATATCAATAGATGTCCAAAATATCATGAATGAATAAGTATCTCATATATGTTATGAGTCCATACTCCAAACATGATCCGAGGTACTGAGTCCTAACCAGTGACTACATAGAACCAGAAGCATATGCTTCTAAAAGTTTACAAAATACTGCCAAGCAAATCAGTAAATACTAAAAAATCAATAACTGAGAGTCGAAGACTCTAAGAGTGAGAACTAGAAGCGATTCCTCCCACTCCTTCACTTGCTTGACTCTCTAAGTTCTCCAAGTCATGTAGACTTAAAAGAGGAGGCTCCTCCTCTAATTGGACCCAATCTGATGCATTTGTAGTTTGCAGATCTATCTCCTCAAGGTCGATTGGTGAATGATCCAAACCTGTCATTATCATGAGACATTGAAATGTAAATTAAAGTTTGAACTTTGAACTTTAAAGTTTAAAGTTTAAATTTTAAAGCGCAAATCAAATTATAAAAACTTCAAATTCAGGCTCTCACCTAGTATTTGCTTGTTGCGAAGTCGTAGATTGTAATGGACAAATACAAGGTCATTTAAGTTCTTTTGTGTCAATTGATTGCGCTTCTTAGAATGTATTTTCTCAAACATGCTCCAGTTGCGCTTATAACCAGAGCACTGCATGATTGGTTTTAAGATTCGAATGGCGAATCTCTTCAACTCTGGCGTATCACTACTAAAATTTTGCCACCAAAGACCTAGAAAATGCCAAGTGTTTGTGAGTAGTAAGTACTAAATACTAAAAACTTAAAAAGAAAACAAAATTTAATAAAACATTTAACATACAAAATAAATTTTAAACAAATTTAATGAATTGATGAAGCCTTCAAGGTACCTGGCAACATCTTGGTCCTTTCTCGTATAGCACTGGTATAGGCAATTAATTTGGCTGGCGTCCTATAATCTTGTAGTTGGGAAAAGACACGGCTTTGAAATTCTGGATCAGGGGAGCACCTTTCAATGCATGTCATAAGTTTTCTGCCAACCTCCCCATCTTCATTAAATTTGCTCTTATCATAAAAATTCTGTGGGTTTAAGAAGTACCCAGCATCATGTAAGGGGGAATGCAATTGCCTATCCCAACGTGCATCAATAATATCCCAAAGAGGCAAATACTTTGCCTCCTCATCGCCATATCTTTTTTTGATGGCCTCCTTTGTGAGATCCATCGCCTCATAAATGTAACCCATAGCAGGTTTGTCACCATCAACCATCCTGAAAGTTCAAGCTTTCAAATTTAATGAAATATGAAACTTTGAAAATAAAAAGAAGCTTGAAATGAAATTTAAAAAATGAAAAATTTAAAACTAAAAGACTTGAAGTACCTGAGAACTTTGACAAGGGACTCTGTCACAGCAATAATCTCTTCGGCATCTTTCCAAAAACTGTCATTAAACACAAGTGCAACAATTTCAATGCCTTCAAGGGCCTTGGAATGCTTAGATGCCATCCACTCAGGTCCCAAGAACATCCTCTGCAGATTTATCTTTTGCTCAACCATAGATTGCAAAGATATGAAATTTGTTGCAAATCTAGTCACTGCAGGTTGAACAATTTCTTTGCCTTTAGTGTATTTTCTCATGGTGTTTAGGACAATAGTGTGGTTGTACAGGTATTTGGTTATGGATTTTGCCTTCTCCACAACCTCATGTATCCAATGAAGCTTACCAATGTCCTCAAGCATTAAATCTACGCAATGGGCAGCCCAAGAGGTCCAAAAAATAGTGGGGTGCCTAATCTCAAAAAGTCTACTAGCAGCCATATAATTAGCTGCATTGTCGGTGACAATTTGTACAACATGTTCTTCTCCCACTTCTTGAACGACTTCATCCATCATTTCACAAATAAGTTGGGCAGTCTTAACCTTTTTTGAGGCATCCACTGATTTGAGAAACATTGTGCTTTCTGGACAAGATACAAGGAAATTTATTAAAGTTCTATTCCTCTGATCAGTCCATCCATCACTCATGATGGTGCACCCTGTCTCTACCCATGATGAACGAAACTCAGCTAGCACAAGCATGACATCTTCAACACTCTCTAACAACAAATCTGTCCTAAGGCTCTCTGATGTAGGGGCTTTGAATCCTGGACCTGCAACAGCCACTGCATCAATCATAGCTTGCCAATAAGGACTTCTGGCACAATGGAAAGGTATGTCAGAATAGAACCAAAAGTTAGCAATGGCCTTCATTGCCTGTCTATGGATATCTTTTTTCCAACCAGTGGCATCCAAGGTAGGTTGGGAACCAGGTTTTGTGCGGGAGAAAAAAAAGTGTTTATGTTTCCACCTCCAGTGTTGAATTCAGGTCGATTCATCTGGGCTTGAGTTTGACTTGGACTTGGAGGCATGTGTGAGAAACTTGGGAATGGCATTGAGGACTCAATAGAAGGAGATGAAAAGGGGGTATTGGAAGAAGAAACGTCAGCTCCAAGAGTTCCTATTTCTTGTTTTTGCTTTGCTCTCTTAGCATTATGCTGCCTCAACATGTCAAGGGCCAAGGTTGCTTGGTGTTTGACATTATCGTCAACCTTGCTGCAGAGACCTATATCATGCCCAAGTATCTGTGCAAGGTGGTACTTGAATCTATAGATGCCTCCACTACATTCTGTTTTGCAAAATTTACAAAGGAGCTTGGGGCTTCTGGGAATCTGGGAATAAGCCCAAGCAAAATCCTTCTCCCTCGGCATTGTTGTGGTTCCTAACTTCCTGCAAAATAAGAAGGCAAAAAAAGTAAAAATTAAAAAAGGAGATATTAAATATTTATTTTCAGGAATCTGAAAATCTGATATAAATTAAAAGTTTAATTTTAAATTTTTAAATGATCATTTTAGAATAATCAGGATTCAGGTTTGAGCATAACTTCAAAGTTTAAATTTTAAAATTTATGTTTATTGAAAATTGAAATAATTTAAGTGGTGCCAGAGATGGCGTCCACTGGGTATTAAAAGCCCTAGGACCAGAACCGGGTGCAGCAAAAGGAACTGTTTTAGAAATCGGCAAAGCAGCTTGCGACGATCCCATGCTTGGAAACTGCATAACATTTTTAGACATCAAGCAATCTCAGCACATGAAGCATGACAAATCCTAGCATTAACAATAGTTACAATTATTTAACTTTATAATTACAGTTTGAAGTTTGTACTTTGTAACTATAATTTATTATTATTACAGAATTTAAATTTAAATTTTATAAAGTATTTAATTACTAGTTTATCGTAATTAGATTTTGCCTGATTCGTATTAGATTTTAGCTTCTGCTCGACGGCCAAACTTTACCTGATTTTAGCTATATGCTCGGCGGCCAAACTTTAAACTTTATCGTATTAGATTTTAATTTTTAGTTTATCGTATTAGATTTTTTAGTATTTAGTATTTACTGATTAGTTTATTGAATACTTACTGATTTATAAAGATTAGTTTATCGAAATTCGAATACTTACAGTTGTTGTTGAACTCCTAACGATGCAATTGGACACCAGCGATGGCAACACTCTCGCAAATTTGAGTCTTCGACGATGGCGGCAATGTGTGAAGACTACGACAACAATGCGGCAATGTGTGAAGACTACGGCAGCAATGCGGCAATGTGTGAAGATGATGACGACAATGTGTGCACTGTGAACTCCCGACAGTGGCACAGTCGGCGACACAACAATGTGTGAAGACGATGGCGGCACAACAATGTTTGAAGAGTGCGGCGACAATGGCGGCATAGCCGGCGACAACTCCAGCGGCGACAATGGCGGCACAGCTGATCACAGCTCCAACAATGTTAAAACTTAAAACAACAATGTGTAAATAAAATAGCGGGCATAAATAAAACTACTTCACATGCAAAACCTAAAAAAACAGGCTGGTCGAGTAATCGGGAAAGTTGCATTAATCGCCTTTGCCCGAGTCAAACTCGCGTTGACCACGAGTCAAACTCGGTCAACGCGAGTTTGACTCACGCAAAGGCAACTCAGATCGTTTGGCCGCCGAGCAGATTAGTAATTGCGACTAATCGGCTAAGTTGCCGATTCTCGTTTCACTGGTTTGAACATAATCTAAGTGTGAGAGAATCCAATTTGAGAATGGGGAATTCCATGAATACTTGAATCTTTCAAGATGATGTAGAGTAGTTTTCGAATCTTAAAGTTAACAATTGAAACATTGTGCTGCTTTTTGAAGTGTATTTTCTTGTTGCTCAAATTTGTTAGACTTCAACATTCCTTGCATGATACTCATGTAATCTTTCATCTATATTTGGTTGTAAACGGGAGTGTTAATTTTTCTTATCCTAGATCTGATTTCTTTTACTTCAAAAATTTATTAAAACCCCAAGAAATATTTATCTCGAATATTTTTGAACTTGCTAAAAATAAATACACTGGTATATTAACTAAAAAATGTAGGAAAAATAAAATGAAGAGATCAATCACACCAAAACAACAAAGTTACACCCAACACAATCTTCATTAAATTTATTGGGAAAATTATGGCTTAGACCCACAAAGAATAGATAGAAAAATACAGTTGCTAGGCACCTGGAAACTCGACACCACTAGGAAGTTAGCCTTTGAAAATCGAACCACCTGAAGCAAGTTAGCTTTGGAGAATTAACCAATCTCACCAGCAAATTGACCTCCCTTTCTCACTATCTCATATGGCTCCTTTGCTTTAGAGAAACTAGCCTCCTTGGATAATTAGGGCATTGCCACAATTCGACCCTCTTCTTCAACAACTTAGCCCCCTCTTTCCTGAACTCAACCTTTTTGAATTTCTCCCAGATTTTCCTACTGCACTTCTCTCCTCAGTTTTCTTCAATCTAGTTTGACCATCTCGCTTTAGAGAAAACTGCTTCCTCCATAACTATGTTTGTGTCTTCACCTCTCTTGAAGGTTTATTTTAAAATTTTATTAACCCAAAATCCCTAACCCTAATCTCCTAAGTGATCAATGGCTAGGATTATATCCTAAGCCTCACTTGAGATTCTTTTTAAGTCACTTAAATAATTTTATTATTTATCCTTAGAATTTTGGACTTCTAGTCTACAATAGTTAATTAGATTAATTATTGCACTTTTCCTAAGTTAACCTTAAGAAATGAATTATAAAACCACTTACTCCTCTAAGCAAGCACCTAAAGAGGCAATTAAATGTCTTCTACATGCTAAGACACCAAGCCTATGTAGAAGACCTTTTGAAGCTACAAAAACCTCAACAAGTGTATGGATTTTTTGGTTTTTATAGCTGATTTGTATTTCTCATTCATAGGATTGCACCACAAAAATTGTTGTTTTGGACTAGAGAGTCCAACTTTCTATAATGGGTCTTATTTTACGTTGAGATGTATTGGAATGCACCAAAAAACACCATTGTTCTATACTAGAGAGTCCAATTTGCTACATTGGGCCGTGTGTTACAATTTATATATTGTTGTTTATTTATTTTTTAATTCTTTTTTTTTGGGAATCTAGAGGAATGAACAACAGGGGTGGGCTTGTACTTGTGTGACATGGGTTCAAGTTCGATTGCTACCATTATAACCTTTAGGTCAACCCATATGCGTCCCCATGCATGACCCACACAGTAAACCACAGGATTTGAACCTTGAACCTCAAATTTCACAAAGACTTCATGTTGGCAACATGGTGTTGGCATTGATGTCAACAACTTTGGATGTGTGTGCATGATGTCTGATGTATGGCAAAGGTGTTTTAGTGTTGCAGGAGGTTAACGTGATGCTTAATGATGTGATGATGCAAGTGGTTCCTGATCTAGGTTGAAGAAATTTGAGTTTTCCAAGAATAACATCTGCTTTGGCCTGTCTCTTCATCCTCAGACAGAGTGCGTAATCTGTGTTGGCTTGCCTTTATGTGCTTGCGCAAATCTCCTTTGGCTTGCCTTTATGTGCTTGTGCAAATTCTTGTAGGCGAAAAGTTTGCGATCTATACGTGCACACAAAAACCATGGGCTTTCTAAGGGTATTTGGCCAAGGTTTTGGAGGCATTGAGTTGATTTGATATGGTCGTAATTAACTACCTTGATTTGGTCTACAAAGATGAAGTGGAAGACAATTATTGCATTGGTTTGATCCAATTTGTGACATGGGTGAATTAGTTTAAAATGCTATTGTCGTGGATCTAATTGGGTTTATATGTTGTGGTGTATTGATAGAGTTATGTATGCACGGAGGTAGTAGATCTAAAGATTATGGGAATGTGCAGAAGGTTTAGAGATTAGATCTGAAGCAATGTGTTTTACTTGATGGCTAGTATGTGTTGTTGTTGTTATGCTGCAGACAACGTTATTGTTGCTATAGATTGTTTGCAGAGAGAGTATGTTGTTGATATTATATTGTTGTGTCTTATAGATGCTGTAGATGCCTTGCATTGCTATGCTATTGATGTAGTGTGGCTATAGTATTTGTATGGTTGAGCTTGTATGTTGTAGAGAGTTCATACTGAAGAACAATGTATGTAGTATTGCTGCTGATGCCATGTGTATGAGAGGACATAGTTGATGTATTGCCTATGTTGATTTATTGATTGATATGCTTGTTGTTGAGAACTTCCGGAAACCTGTGTATTCTGATCGAAGGGCTCAATGTTTCGGGTGAACACTTCACCCATCTTCAGTAGCAAAAAGCTTGATATGTGATAGGAAGAGTGATGGACCAAATTATATAGATAAGAGGAGAAAATTAACCGTTAGCTAGAAGGAGAATTAGGGAACGATGATAAATTGACTAGGTCAAAGAGATAAAAGAATTATTTAAATTTGAAATCAAATTTAAAATTATAATTAAGTTAATTAATAAATAAAACTAGCCGTTAGAGAGGAGAAATTTGTGAACGATCGCAATTTCTGGCTTTTCCTAGGTTCTTACCTTCTCCTTAAGTTTATTCCCCCCCTCCATTGCACCTTTAATCTCTCTAAACTATTTCTTGGATTATTTCTCTTCTATTAGTCAATTCTTCTTTAGTTTTAATTAATTAATTAATTTCAATTTAATGCAAAAATCCCCTCTAAATTCCATCATTATCATTTCTTTACCATTTCATTTATTTCCTAACTATGTAATGACTCATAGATTTAATATTTAATATTTAATTACATTCCTTTAATTGAATATAATAAGCTTAACATATTATAAATCCAACATAATAATTATTTAACCCAATATTGAAATTTGACCAAATCAATTCAACTCAATTTATTCTATTAAAATTATTTATTTCCAATCTTTATAATTTTCTTCTCTTTTTATAAATCCAATAATCCTTGGTTATCTCCTTCTAAATAAATAATTTAAAAATTCTAATTTTAATTCTTATAATTAAAAATTCATAATTCATAATTTTAATTTTTATATTTAAATTATTATTATTATTTTTTAACTTATTTATTATCGTTCACAAATTTCTCCTCTCTAATGGCTAGTTTTATTAATTAATTAACTTAATTATAATTTTAAATTTGATTTCAAATTTAAATAATTCTTTTATCTCTTTGACCTAGTCAATTGACCATCGTTCCGTAATTCTCCTTCTAGCTAACGACTAGTTTTCTCCTCTTATCTATATAATTTGGTCAAACACTCTTCCTATCACATATCAAACTTCTTGCTCTTGAAGATGGGTGAAGTGTTCACCCGTAACGTCTGGCCCTTCAATCAGAATACACAGGTTTCCAATAGTTCTCAACAACATGTACCTGACGGTGGAAACATACACACCTTGATTAATATGCTGCCGCTAAGGTGTATTGAGTTGTTTGGTGAGCAGAGAGAATATGACATGATGTACTGAGAGAGTTTGTATTGCTGTTGATGATCTTATGCTAGTTTTGCAGAACAATAGTCAGATTGTTGAGTTAGCAAAGGCATTGTATTTCAGAGAGATTTTATGTTTGTATTGATACTGAGTAGAGATGGATCCAATATGGAAATTGATGAAACGTGGTCCACAGTTGTTTGAGAAGGGATTCATGGGCCTAGTATGAAAATATATGAAGGGTGGTCCACAAGGGTTTGAAGGTTGGAGCCTTCAGTGGCAAGTGGTGGCTTGCAGGTATAGGGAATAGTGGCTTTCTTTAGGTGGTGGTCTGAGAAATTGTTTGGGGTTCAGAGCCTTCAACAAATTAGTATTTGTAGAGCCATTTGGGAGTGCATGGTTCCAAGCAGATGGGTGCTTAAAACTTATTGGGGGTTGGTGCTCCCAACAAATGCGTGTTTGTGAGTAGTTGCGGAAGTGGTGGCTTCCATCAGGTTGTGGCTTGGAGCAAGTGGGTGCTTGAACACTGTTGGGTGCCAATGAATGATGTAAATGAAAATTTTATCATATAATAATAATAATAATAAGAAAACAAATGTACGATTTTTTTTTCTTTAATTTATTTGTTCTCTCGGAAGGGTTCCCACCTAATATCTGGTGTCCTCATGTGCTGTTGATGGTTTGTGTTGACCTTATGTTTATGTGCTTTGATGTTCTATATTCTGCTTATGGTTATGCATATGTTATCTGTTGTTTAGATATTATGCTGCTGCTTAATGAATGATTAAGTTAATGGTCTGTAAATAAAAGGTAAAAAGAGATTAAGATGATCCATTATGCATTATATTGATTCATCCCCCCGCCCCCTCTTAGTATAGTCAAACTCCCAAAAATTGGTATAAGAGCGTGTGCTTTCAGTTGCAGTTAGATTGATGGAAATCGTATCTAGTAATTTTTTTTTTGATGGATCATCAAATTGTGCCTCTGCTCACTGCTGCAAATTATCAGGTATGGAGTGAAAAGGTTAAATCTGAATTGTTAGATTGTGGATTTGATGTTTGGATGTTGGCTTGTGAAGGCTATGGTAAAGAGCCTCCTTCAAAGCAAGTGCAACAAAAGAATGCTCAAGCAAAGTGTGTGATCTTCAACAACCTTCACATCAAAAATCTCGAGAAAATAATGGATCTCAAGTTTGTAAAGGATATATGGTACAAATTGCAAATCTTGTATGGTTAAGATATCGATAGTAACAATGGATAGAAGAAGAGTAAAAAGAAGAAAAATAAGAAGGAACCTTAGAAGAAAGATTCTCAACCCAATGAGGTCCATCCCCCTAGTGCAAATGCAACTGATCATAAAGAGGAGAAATCAAAAAATGAAGGTGCAAGAGAACTAGATGTAATGCAACAAGGTGGATATGAAGGTATGAATGAATGTGAGTTATTTCTCAGTAATACATTAGATAGTTTTGATGGTAGCCATTTTGAGTTGCATGATCAAGATGATGATTATGACATAACGTAGTCCTTGAAGCTTAACTTGATTAAGCTATGGTTGTAACAGAGAAGTTTACTGCTAAAATAGAAAGACTAACATTTGAAAATCAAGATCAGAAGAGATTGATGCAGATATTTGATGAGAAGGAGAATGAGATCAAGGAGGAATTCATTAGCTTGAAGACCGAGTTGGAAGAAGCGAGAAGAATTGGAGATGTGATGAGTAGCTAGTTAAAAGAAAGTGAGGGTTGAGTTGAAAAGCTAGAGGTTGAATTTGTCATAGCGAGAAAGGAGCTTGAAAATAAAGACAAGCAACTGAAGTTGGAGAAGAGTACCAAGCTTTTGGATAACATGCTTAGCAGTCAGAGATCTCCCTTGAAAAAATATGGTCTTGGATTTCACAAGGGAGAATTTAGCTCATAGGCATGTGGAAACAACAATGAAGAACCTAAGAACCTTGTAGCAGGAAAAGGCAACGACGCGAGCAACAAGAAAGGAAGCAAGTAGTAGAACCAACACTCGAGGATTGAAGCAAGGAGAGTACCTACATCAAGAAAATCATTTGCTTAAAGAGAAGAGTATGGTAGACTACAAAGGAGGAGTAATAACCCCTTTGCTCCTCTAATGGGTGAGGGCGAATGCTATATTTGCCACAATTTTGGACATGTTGCAGCCAACTGTAGAAGCAAATGGTTCAAATCCTCATCAGCAGAATATGCAGTAGTTTGGTCATCAAAAGATATCAAAAGCCTTTAGGGATATGCATTTATTTTATGGTTATTGTTTTTCATGTAACCTGTTTGGCCACAAGGTGGTTGATTGCAGAGGCATGGAATGGAAGTATGATCAAGGCAAAGTTGATATATGATGTTAACAACAGAGTGTTTGATCCTCTAGCCTCATATCTTGTTCACATGAGATGCTGTACTTGTGACAATCTTGGTCACATGGCTAGAAAATGTAAGCTATCTAGTTTCTCAAGGCAGAGCAGGCAAAATGAACAACTTATCTAGAGCAGGCCTAGCAGAAAGCTAGAGGAGAATGCACATACTAGACAACAACCTATTAGTAGAAAGCTAGAGGAGAATGCGCATACTAGAAAACAACCTACCAAAGTGTGGAAGAAGGAGCAACAAAACAAGTGAAGTAAGAGAAGCTAGTCCCCACTGCAGTCGTTTAGTCTCAAATTTATTCACATGAAGATTGCATAAGAGCAGTATGGGGTGCATAGTCTTAGGGGGTATGTCAGCAGGGTGGGAAGCAAGAGGGAGAGTTGCAATAGAAGCATGGTGTGATTGAAAGTATAAATGAATAATCAGGCTCGGAGGATCAACAAGAAGCTTGGAAGGTAAATGAGCTTAATGGAGTTGTGCATGAGGTTAGGGTTTCAAGTGTTTGCATATTATTTTTATATTGCTTTCACTCCCTTTTGTAGCTATTATCCATATTGTAATTATGAGTGGAAAGTTGTTAAATTAGCGATATTTGTACATGCTTATCATTTAGTAAGTTGGTTGTGTAACCTTTTCTTTAAGCCACACATGGGAGAGAGTCTATTGTTTCCTTGTTTCAACTATCAATAGGAGATAAACACTTGTTTTAGGCATGCATACCAATGATTCATTTGAATCAGCCATGTATGCACCTTGAGTGTAAAAGCTGTAGCCCTGTATCTCGATTATTAAGCCTTGTACTTTCATGTTCATCATTTTATCATGGTATGTTAAGGATTCATTGGTTTGTTGAGTAGTCTCTTGCATATTGCAAGGAGGCTTTGATAAGAGCAACGACAAATTCTTTTGAACAACAACCACAACGAGTTAATTGTTGCCCTAATACATGTTCAAGGGGATCATGTTCAATAAGAGGAAGGTTGTGGTGTGGACATAGATGACTTCACGATACATTGTTGTAGGAACCACATGTGTGAGCAATTTTTTGTTTGGATTCTAATGCTTGTTTTGTAGGAGTGCTATAGCTGGTCATAATGCTTCATCAAACTATCTATTGTCAACATGGTGTCCAGAAGAAGTTGTGGAGAATGAAACTAGCCAGAGAAGAAGATAAATTTGTGTTGTGGTTGTGGTGTTGCCATCAATGCCAAAGGGGGAGATTGTTGGCAACATGGTGTTGGCATTGATGCCAACAATGAGTCAATTTGTGTTGGTATTGATGTCAACAACTGTGGATGTGTGTGCATGATGATTCGATGTATGACAACGGTGTTTTGGTGTTGCATGAGGTTAACATGATGCTTAATGATGTGATGATGCAGGTGGTTCCTGATCCGGGTTGAAGAAATTTGAGTTTTCCAAGAATAACAACATGTGCTTTGGCTTGCCCCTTCATCCCTGCACAGATTGCATAATCTACACTGGCTTGCCTTTATGTGCTTGCACAAATTTGCTTTGGCTTGCCTTTACATGCCTGCACAAATTTGCTTTGGCTTTCCTCTATGTGCCTGCGCAAATTCTTATAGGTGAAATATTCATGATATGTTTGCGCACACAGAAAACCACGGGCTTTCCCAGGGTATTTTCCTAAGGATTTTGGAGGCAATTAGGGCTTTTGATATGGTCACAATCAACCACCTTAATTTGGTCTCCAAAGTTCAAGTGGAAGACAATTATTGCATTGATTTGGTCCAATTTGTGACATGGGTGAATTATTTTATAATGTTGTTGCCGTGGATGTAATTGGGGTTTTAGACATTATTGTGTATTGATAGAGTTATGTATGCAGGGGGAAGTAGCAGATCAAAAGATTATGGGAATGTGCAGAAGGTTTAAAGATAAGATTTGAAGCAATGTGTTTCGCTTGGTGGCTAGTATTGTGTTGCTGTTGTTATGCCACTGATAGAGTTGTTGTTGTTGTAGATTGTTTGCAGAGAGAGTATGTTGCTACTGGTATATTGTTGTGTCAATATATGTTGTAGATGCCTTGTATTGTTATGCTATTGATGTAGTGTGGCTAAAGTATTTGCATGGTTGAAATTGTGTGTTGTAGAGAGTTCATACTGAAGAACAATGCATTTAGTATTGCTATTGATGCTATGTATATGAAAGGACAAAGTTGATGTATTGCCTAGGCTGATGTATTGATTCATATGCTGCTGCTAAGGTGTATTGAGTTGTTTGGTGAGCAGAGAGAGTATGACATGATGTATTGAGAGAGTTTGTATTGCTGCTGATGATCTTGTGCTAGTGTTGCAGTTTGACAGGGTCAAATTGTTGAGTTAGATAGATTTTATGTTGTTTGTATTGATAATGAGTAGAGGTTGATCCAATATGAAAATTAATGAAACGTGGTCTACAATTGTTTGCGCAGAGATTTGTGGGCCTAGTATGAAAATATATGAAAGGTGGTATACAAGGGTTTGAAGGTTGGGGCCAAGTTGGGGCCTTCAGTGGCAAGTGATGGCTTGCTGGTATAGGGAGTAATGGCTTCCTTCAGGTGGTGGTCTGAGAAACTATTTGGGGGTTGCAGGCTATTGTATTTGTTTCTCGAAGGAAGTTCTTGGCTGTGAAACTGGGTCAAGAAACCAACTCAACCAACTGTAGGTCCAAGCTGGCCCTCAAACTAGAGGGGGCTCCCTCAAGTGTTACAAGGCTTTTGATGTTGTTCACTGTCACTGAACAACAACCTATGAAGCACAATGGCCAGATCTAGGGTTTGTTGTACAAGTGGTTGCTGATGAATCACAAATTCCTGCTTAACAAATAAAGCCTTCTCTTGGAGAGGTCTTATCAAAGTGCCAACATTCAACTATATGACATAATAACATAGCTTGAATGGTTTTGACAGAGGAATATAAGAGAAATTAGATAATCAAGTATCCTCCTTGAATACCTGATCATCTAACAAAAACATAAATGTGTAGAAGAACCTCTACAGTGAACAAAAATACATCTAAGTATAACATAGAAGCAACATTCTAGTGATTTCCTGGGTAGCCAATTAAATAAATTGTTCAGCCTTTTACTCAGTGGAGAACATAACTTTGCGTTAGGGATGTCAGGGAGGTTGACATTCAACGTATCCCTTCCCAATGTCTTACACTACCTCAAACAAATGCAGAAATAGAATGTGTAATTACAGGAAAAGACATACATAAGAAACAAATTCTCTCATTAACTGGAGTCATCAGCCCTTGATTAAACCTTTGTAATAGCAAACTTCACAAAAATCACAAGGTTTCAGCATTGAAAGCCCTCCTTGTACATTACAGATTAAACAATATATAGAAAAATATATCAAGCTAATTGTGTCTAGCTTTATGGAATAAAAATCTAAACAATGTACTAAAAGTAAGTAAAATCTCTAAACAACATACCAAAAACTTGGAGCTGTTTGCAAGAAATAAAAAACTGATATCATTTGCCTCCAAATCTAGAAATTGGTTCATTGATTCTGATTCTTTGCCTTGAAATCAAAATAATACCATTTGACTGTTGATTTTTTTTCTTCAAACCTGGAATTGATTGGCTTGTTGATCCTCTTATGCCCGGATATGCTCAACCATTCCTAGATTTTTGATATTATGCCTTGAAATTTGCAAATTGTTCTTCTTTCTATTGGTGTTCTGCCACTTGTCTTTGACTATTGATATTATTATTTCACTTCGACCTAGATGTTCTCACAAGATATTATGCCACCTAGAAGGCACCTGAGATGTGGGAATCAATCCTGATTTTATCATAGACATAATTTCCACATCGAAACAACTGTGTAGGTTTGGATGGATGCAGTTGGAAATATTGCCCTGATTGATAAATGATCTCACATAATTATAATATCATCTTTCGTATATTCTTTGTATTTTCTATTAATTTATGAAACAATGGCTCACGACCAATGAGCTCTTTGTATGTTCCTTCTTAAATCAATCTCTATGAAAAGCATAAATAGCAATCAAATAAGAGCTTTGGAAAATCTTGAAGCATAACTAACAACACTCTAAGTGTGTCTTTGTATTATATTTAGCTTTTCAAAGAAGCTAAATATCATTGTGAAGAACCTCCAGTGGCCTTATATTGAATGCCCTTCCCTTGATCTTTCTTCATTTTCAATCTGGAAAAAGGCAACAATAAGTTAAGGTCTTAAAACACACATATTCCTAGTTTAGATTGTGTTGTTTTCTTCTTTCTTAATCTCCAACGACTATAAATGATTGTGAGGCATTCAATCTAGGGTTACAGTGAGTGTAATATCTTGGATGCAGAGCATCAAGTTGCGAGGCATTCAATCTAGGGTTACAATGAGTGTAATATCTTGGATGCAGAGCATCAAGTGTCATCAATCTATCTCTGTATCTTGCAATGCAACCTCTAGGTCCTTACACCTGCTTTGGAAATTGAATAGTTTCCATAGTTTGTAAATATTTTACCATGTTTCCACTAGCCACCGAAGCAACATTTTTACCAGGTACATTAACTAAGCAACACACCTCAGTGTTGCTAATATGAAAGAAAGCAAAACAATGCCCCTCGCTATGAATAAACCCCACAATTTGAAATCAATACATGATCATCAAGGATATTCTTTTGACTTTTTCAAAGTACCATCATTGCTTAACATTCATCTACAATTGAATTCATCCAAAAGCAAGACTGAAGATATTTGTTCCAAGCATCTATAACCTCTAATTCAAATGCTAAAAATGTTCCATATGGGATGGATGCCAACCCTCATCCGTTATGCTAGGAAAATTTAGCTAGTTGAATCATACATAAATGGCATCCATCAATCAAGGCCAACTAGTTGTAATTGTTAATCAAAACCACAGTTTCAAATTTGTTCAAATCTTTTTTCAAATATATCTATCAAATAATCCATTGAAATCTTTACAAAATAAATCTACTCCCTTGAAGTTGAATGGAAGATGTCTCATTTCAAGATTTGAACTCTAGCTTTCAATTCTACAGTCACCCTTTTCTTCCACCTGCCATAAAGGTGACTTTTTATGATTGACCTATGTTTTATGTTGAAATTCTACGTTGTTGTCACAACAGTACCTTGGGTACTAGGATATTTTATCTTTGGAAGAGAAGACACCGTGTGAAAAGCAATGCCGGAGAGAAAGTCACTTCGGAGAGAAAGATGATACAATTCCTTCAAGAAAGCAAGGGCCTAGCAGGTTAGATCTGAAATGTAAGTGTTTTCCAAGTCTAAGATTTCCAAGTGTTGAAGTTGTTGCAAGGGAAGCTAGTGAAAATTGTGGAATTGATTCACTTTCTCCTACATGAATGAAACCTTTAAATTTGTGAAGCTCAAGCTGATGCTACGCAGCGCAGGAATGAGACCCAAATATGCAGGGGCATTATAATACACTAAGTTCATGGATGAGCCTGTCACTCCAGTACAACAGAGATCTAGGCACTCAAGCCTATCCATACCAGCAAGGAAAGATACATTGTCTATAGATGATCTAGACAAACCCAAAAAAGTCAAATTTCGAGCATGAAAGCTAGAAACCAATCCATCAAGAATAGATTTAGTGGTCCATTTGCTCATGTTTAAAGATCTAAGAGGAACCAATGCTAGAAGTTGAGTGACATTTGTCCATAATCATTGTTGTTCATGGAAGGCACATTATTGTTTGCAATCAGAAAGTCACAGATGTCTGCAGGTTTCTCTTGCATGCAAACTGTGATCTCAACTTCCAATAGAGCTTCACTTCAATTTAGGCGCAAGCTCAAGTTTTATCATAAAAACATAGATACCTTGATCTTTCTTTAAATGGGCAACGCTGACCTTGAGTTAATCCCACTTTGTTCAAATATGGCCTTCAAGTATAGGCTAAAATCAAATTGATTTTTGTTAAAGAAGCCCCTTGAAGAAATGCCTCAGCCTTGAATGTCTGTAGCTTCTTGGATGAGGTCTCAATGCTGAACTGGAGATGTAGCCATGAATTTAATCTTGGCCAACTTTGCCAAATTGTTCCCTCAATCCCAATTTTAGTTTCGTCCACCGAATGCATGAGCAGATCACATTGCAACTGTCAATATGAGAGAATGTGGAACTCACAAAACATTTATTCAAAAAGTCCAACGCCCTTTAAAAACCAGTCTTATTGTAAAAGCGTCTCAAGCTATTGAGATCCTCTCTAATACAAATTCTCGAGCTGCTACAAAATAGTGATGTCGTTAGATAAAATCCAATGTTTTCCATGTGAATAAATCGACATGAACTGTATAAGATTGAACCTCATTTGTTCTATCATACGCCCCCTGCGTGAAAGGAAACCCTCGAAATTATAAACTGATTGTAGAGGGGGTGTATAACTATACGTGGTTTTTGGTGAGGGGGGTGCACAATTTTCATTATGCTACCGCGTTACAAAATGTGGTTTTGGAAAACAGCTAATGGTGGAGGCCTCTTCCATATTAAACTTCGATCATGCTTGGGGTCCGCAATGAAACAACAACCATTGATTTCACAACTCGTGACAAGGTTTGGACACATATCATCTTTGAATCTCACAAGTGCATAGTTACTTCAACCTGCCAACAACACTACCATTTTCCGTGTAAATTGGTGCTTGGACTCACACTTGTTTGCCCTCAGTATTGGCATGAGCACTTAACTTACTGTAAACTCGTGGATTTTCCCCTTGGTGCTTAGTGATTCTTCCTGACACATGGCGTTGAATTCTTTTAAACCTTGAGAAACTTGGGAGCATGGGTCTTTGCCACCTGGTTGTTGTTATAGGCTTTTCGTTTTCAAAATATAAGATATATCACACCTTGCTTACATAAAGCTCTCTGTCCTACTTTATATATTCAGGTGTACATGACCATTATCGACGCATTGTGCAATATGTAGTGCTCCTTGTGGGCTCCTCCCTTGGCTTTCGACTTGTATATCGAGCTGTCTTGTGACATGGTAGTTGCTTGGTAGACTTCGGTTTGAAATAAACATGTAGATTAGGTGACAAGCCCAATACTTTTTATAAAATTAAATTTATTTAAAAATTAAAATCAATATTAAAAAATAACCCAACTGCTTGTATAAAGACTTTTTTGTCACTGAAATTGACATATGCGTGAGAGTCTGGCCAGGAAACTGGTTGACACATTAAAAAAAATTGTAACATTTTTAAGGGTTAAAAAATGTTACAACAAAGCTGCCAACAAATCAGTATCTGTAGAGCCATTTGGGAGTGGGTGCTTCCAAGTAGGTTGGTGCTTGCAGCTTATTAGGGCTCGGTGCCTCCAACAAAAGAGTGTTTGTGAGTAGTTACGAAAGTGGTGGCTTCCATCAGGGTGTGGCCTAGAGCGAGTGGGTGCTCGCATATCACAATTCAGTGCTTGCACATTGGTGGGTGCTAATGGATGATGTAAATGAAGATTTCATTATATAATAATAATAAGAAGAAAACAAACATATGGTGGTTTTTCTCCTAGAAGGGTTTCCTCCTAATATTTGGTGTCCTCATGTGCCATTGATGGTTTATGTGTTGATCTTATGTTTATGTGCTTTGTTGTTTTATATGCTACTAATGGTTATGCATATGTTATCTGTTGTTCATATATTATGCGACGACTTAATGAATGGTTCAATTAATGGTTTGTTAAGAAAAGGTAAAAAGAGATTAAGATGATCCATTGTGAACTATATTGATTCATTCCCTCCCCCCCTCTCAGTATAGTCAAGCTCCCAACACTTCATATCATAATGATCACTAATTGAGCTACATCCCCGTGGGTGAGATATTGTTATTGTTATTTGTTGTTGCTTTGTGTGCATTCGAACTTTACCTTTTAACTCTTGCATTTTCATTCAATTTGATTTGCATTTCTTCTTGCAAAACATTGTTTGGCCTAACGCATTAGTTGGTTTTCTCTCTCCCCCATAGGATTTACTTGGCTGAGGACATCACTTGACGTTAGGTGGAGTAGCTGAAATGCTCTAGGGAACAAGTAGAAGTAGCATGACAAGTAGGGAAATGGGAAATTATTAGGGGTCTTTAGGTAGTGATTTGAGATTCCCCTCCCATAGGGTGAACTTGCCTTGGATTTATCAAATGATGACCCCTTGGTGGGAGATGTGAGATTTGGGTGGTTGCAATAGGGTGTTGGAACCATGGGTCATTTTGGTCTTCCCTTGTAGTTTTCAATGCACTTAGACATTTGGATATTCTCTTTTTCATCAAGACACACACTACATCACAAGGCTTATCGAGCTTCAACCTTGAGGTTCCAAATTTGGTGAACCATTTTTTTTTTTTGAGGTTTGACGAGCCTCATAGTTATTGACCAAGTCCACAACTCAAGAGCATAACCTCGTGTCACAACTCAAGCTTGTAATCTATCCTTGCAATTTCCAAGTTCACCATAACATTTTTGATGTTTATTGATGTTGATTTCTTCCTATTTTATGTTATATTTCATTTTAAAATTATTATAGAAAATATATATAGACGAGTCATGAACCTAATGGAAAACCTCATTTGATCTTGATCAAAAGATTCAAATTCGTATTGAACGTAATCATTATCGAACTCGAACTCCAACCTGAACCATGTGACTTCGAGCCTTGTTAGGCTTATCTTGGAATATTTGAGATATCATTGCTTTCCATGTTGTAGATAGTAGACTAAAAGCATGAAGGGTGTGCGAGTTTCACGAGGCTCATCTTGTCTTCATCGTGATTCCCTCTAGGGCAAAGCTATCGTGGCCACAAAGGATGAGTTTGCTAGATTCATGTTTGTCCAAGTTATTGAGTTTCCCCATGTAATGCCCCTTATGAATTAATGGCCTTCAGAAGGACAAAATAACCTATCCAAACTTGTAGGTTGTAGTCTTGATAAAGGGGTAAAACCTAGTTTTTCCAATGTTGGGGCAATTTTGTGTAAAAATTGGGTTGGCTGGGGCAAAAGAGCACATAATTGGGGGTTGCTTACATAACTCTTCAAATGTGGAAGCTCATGGAGGAAACTATAAGTAGAGGAGAGTTGGAATCAAATAACATGATTGAATTGGATCAATTATATCTGTTTTCTTGAGCTTTGGCTTTGAGGGTTTCAAGACCCCTTTTCTCATACTAATTTCGGTGGTGAAAGATTCCACCTTAGTTAGTAATCCTATCTTTAACTTTTCTTTATGTTCTGACAAACAATGAAACTATCTATTTGAAGAATAACAAAGTTGTTGGTGGAAAGGTGAGGCAAGACAACCAAAATTCTCTGAGGCTACGCAGTTTGTTCTAAAGCAAAGACATTGGTATTTCTCTTGAACCATACCAAGTTTTTTTCGGAGGCTAAAGGAAGACCTTTTGAGTAGTGATAGAACTCTTTCTGAGGTTATTCAGGGGGTTAATTGCACCCTGTGTCATACTGTAGTTACCCTAATGCCGACCCAGTAAACTCGTCCATATTTGCGGCTTGGTCTATGGCCAATTTGAGTCTGCAGCTAGGTTTCTCGAGCCTACTCTGAGGCAAGTTCGGGCTTGTCTGCGGCCTAACATCTGAAGTATATTTTCGGTGGCTCCTGTGGAAGAGTTTCAGGGGTATCTGAGGCATCCTATAGCAAAGTTTTGGGAGGTTCTTGTGGATGATTTCGATGATCTTCTAATGCAGAAAATTGAGACTATCTTACGCAGGAGGTTTGACCATCATCTCTAGGCCTGTGGCCTTCAACAGATGTGTTTCTTCCCAGATATAAATTTGGTTTTTTGTATAGTAGATATATAATCTGATAATGAGTTATTGACAAGTTCTGTGTAGGAACAAAAATAGATTATTACGAACTTTAATAGAACTATTGGATATTGGATCAACTATGTCAATTACTATGTCTGTGACAAACTATTGCTTGTGAACAGTTTTGAAGTTGTGAACAACACATACTATTATGTGAACAACACATGCTATTATGTGGTAGAAATTATTAGCTAGCAATCTTTATGTTTATGGCTTGCTAAGCTTATGTGAAGACACCACTATCATTGTATGAACACCTGATTTCTATTGCTATTTGTTGAAGCCCTAAATTGAATTGAAACCCTAGGACACAAAAAGAAAAAAATAAATTTCCCTAGTACATCACATCCCATCTCTTAGGATTTGTATTTTACAGTCTACTACTCCCACCCTACCTCCATTTGTTTCCCCCTTCATAAAGATTCAGATGGGACCCATACCAAGAATTGTACATTGATATGATTCAATATTCTACACTTGTGGAGGTCATCCTCTTGGGGGACTTCTGTGCATGTACTAGGCCCAGGTAAATTACCCTTCATTATAGAGTAAAAGATGCTTTTTATTTGAGGAGATTGAGCTAGACTTGGTTTGCATAGGTTGTCAAATGATACTAGTGGACCCTTCTCAACCCATGGTAAGCATCTTTTGTACCTTTGTGACTCTCATGACTCCCTGATCAAAGATCCTGAATGATATCCCATATTTCTATGTTTCTAGTGATTTTACGTGCTTCATGTTTCCCTTGTTCTTTTTTGTTTTGTTTTGTTTTTGTCTTGGGGAGGGGGTGCTAGCATGGCAGACTACATCCTAGCTAACCAAAATATGTTTTGGTACATCAACTAATTTTTAATCACTTGGATACTTGCAACCATTCATGCCTTCCTCTCATTTTCTCTTTGGGTTGAAGCCCTCGACCTAAGTTGCACTGAAACAGATATGAAATTTTTTCAAAAAATATGGATGCGAAACGACAAGGAAACAACATATATATATATATATATATATATATATATATATATATATATATATACAATAAAATTTTTATATTATCATTCATCTTTTAGTCTGTAGAATCTAGATTCCATATTTAAAAATACATAATCATCATCACAAATTCAACATAAACAATTCATCATCATCAATTCAACATAAACATCGTCATCATAATTCAACATAATTCATTTTTAAAAAGTTTAAAACATCATCATAAATTACATTTACATGTCATCAAATATGTCTTTATCCATGTAACTAAGATCCACATCCTCTCCAGGAGTGGGAGCATTGTTGCCATGTCCACTTGAAGATCCAACTATTGGTGCCTCTTCATCAAACAAAGTCATATGAGACATGGCATTCAACGTCATATCCAAGTCAGGCAACTCTGGTTCCACATCCCAAAGTTTGGTGGGCCCAAATTTGTTTATGTCACTCTTGTGTGACAAAAGGTGAAGGTTCGAATGAACATACACTAGTTCCTCAGCCTTCTTGGAGCCCAATTTGTTTCGCTTCACCAAATGGACGAAGCCATATGTACTCCAGTTCCTTTTTGCTGAAGAAGAACTAACAACCTGTCACAAGATCCTAATGGCCAATTTTTGGATATGTGGAAGTTCCCCACCATAGTAATTCCACTAATCAATTGGACTTAATTTGGTCTTGTCCCACATAGAATCAAGATCTGCACCCAAACTCTCTGATCCCACAAAATGAGCAAACTCAGAACGAATCTGAACCCCAATATTAGGATCTACAAATAGCTTTCTAAAAGCTTTCTTAAATCCTTGTGAGACTTCTGGGTGTTTGTTTGGTGCGGTTCTTTCTGGATCACTTAGCAACTCTGCAAAATAATATTTTGGATTCACTGCATAGGCCAAAAGGTGTAATGGGGTGGTCATCTTGTTCCACCTTTTAGTCAATATATCTTTTAATTTTTTGTAAAAGGCTTTATCTAGGCTCTTCTCCTTGGCATTTATAACCACCATTTTCTTCTTTATCATGGAGTCAATGCCCTCATACACCTCTCCCTAATTAGGCATATCTGTGTCAAAAATGCGTAGCAAATCCACAATTGGCTTAGTAAATGCCAAGAGGTACTCTACCTTGCCCCACCATTCATCATCAACAACCAACCTTTTCATTGCTTGTGCTCTTTCAATTGGGATTGCCTCCATTGGCCAAAGAGAACTACATACCATTGATTGTAATGTTTCTTTCACCTGCAGAAGCCTTGTTAAGACTATGTTGTGAGAAGCAAAACAATTCTTAGCAACTTGCAAGTGCCAATGTTTCAATAAATCAAAAATCATAATTGATTGAATACGTATTATGATTCACAAATCATGACATTTGAGAATCCACAATTAGGCATATCTGTGTCAAACATGCGTAGCAAATCCACAATTGGCTTAGTAAATGCCAAGAGGTACTCTACCTTGCCCCACCATTCATCATCAACAACCAACCTTTTCATTGCTTGTGCTCTTTCAATTGGGATTGCCTCCATTGGCCAAAGAGAACTACATACCATTGATTGTAATCTTTCTTTCACCTGCAGAAGCCTTGTTAAGACTATGTTGTGAGAAGCAAAACAATTCTTAGCGACTTGCAAGTGCCAATGTTTCAATAAATCAAAAATCATAATTGATTGAATACGTATTATGATTCACAAATCATGACATTTGAGAATCCAATTTACATATTTGAATTTAGAGTCATAGAAATTAGAATTTATGAAATAAACTTCAAAGTTTAGGTACTTGAAAGAGCTCCAACTTTGCAAATTCCCTGTAGATTCCTTGGGACATGTGGTGGTTTGTGATGAATGCTTGAATTTCTTTTGCCTCTTAAAAAATAACTCGAATCCACTCAATTTGCTTCCCCATCTTGGTCAACATGAGGTTCAATGAATGTATAACACAAGGGGTCCAAAAGATGTGATGATATTTGCCTTCATTAATTAGGCTTGCTGCTCTACACACTGTTGCATTGTAAGTTATTACGTGGACAACATTTTTTGGCCCCACCAATTCAATTGCTTCAATCAAGATGCTAGTAATGAATTGAGAATCTTTCAACTGCCCCTCACAATCCATTGAATTAAAAAACATTGCCCCCTTTGGCCTTTGAGCAATCACATTGATCAAAGACATATTCCTTTGATCTTTCCATCCATCAGAAATGATGGACACCCCTGAAATGCGCAATGAATTACGAATGGGGCTTAAATTCGCCTTCAAATCTAACTTTTCAACACTCAACAATGCAGTGCGGACATTCTCGTATCTAGGGCTATTGTACCCTTTTGGGGCTTCATTCAGTACTTTGATCATCTTTGCCCAGTAAGGAGATCACATAAGGTTAAAGGGAAGACCATTTTCATAAATGCATTGACCTATAACTGCATCTGCCTTCTCTCGGGCATCATTATTAAAACTCTTTTCAAGCGGTCCCAAATTAGACTGCTTTCAACAAGGGTAGCCAATTCCATAAGAGGGAAGTGGAGGCTTTGATGAGGATGATTTCAACCTTGTTGGCTGTTTGAATTGAGAGGCAGGATTTGTCTTATTTGATTTAGCATCTGCCTCATCTCGTTCTTTCTGATATTTTGCAAGTTTTTCCTTGCTTAAACCTTTTCCCTCTGTCCCAGTCTCTTTAGGTGGGCTAGTGCATATTTGAATCCCATTGCCTCTTAACCCAAGTAAATGTGCTTTAACCCGAATGTATGATCCCTTAAACTCCTTTTGACAATCATTGCAAACCCATGCCAGTGATCCCCCACCTTGGATCTTCCCTACAACAATTACATATTTTCGAAGTGGTGGTTTTGGATCAACTTTAGGGGCAAATTCAATTTCTTGTTCCTCATTACGAATGGATGAACTTGAAGTTGCCATGATAAAGGTGTATATGGAAACTGCAAAATAAAATTAAAAAAATTCTTGAAACTATAAGAACAATTATGCAAGTAATAACTAATAAGTCCTCTACCAAATATCACATTGCCAAATTTGTCAGAAACATGATGCTAACATTATAGATAAATACAAGTACTTATCGAAAATCTTGTACTTAAGATAAATGCAAAAATACAAGGTAACATAATCAACCAATGTTCGTATCCTACAAATGGAAGAATAAAAAAAATTCTTGAAAATTATAAAGTAATTGAAATATATACCATCAAACCACATCTACTTTGCCTTGGCTTTTGTTGGTATCCCTCTTGCATTTACACATCTGTTAAACATTCATATTGTTTTTTTTGCCTATTTTCCTAAAGGCTTGATAAAATTATGATGTTCAAGTTTTTAGTGTTTGAGTGGGCAAATGTAAAATTTTGAGTGTAACATCCTCACTACTGTTGGTCTCATTGTATAAAGTTGACAATGTTGGAAAATTACATGGTATGATTTGGATCACCAAGGAGATAAATGCATCACACTATGAGTATTGAAGCATTTTTTTAAAGAATTATGGCAAGCTAACTTGTCTCTTATTCTTTGAAATAATTGCCATATTCAAGCATTGAAGCAATTTACTCTTAACGAAGGACAGAACATTAGCAAAAACTAATTGGCAGCAAAATTAGAAGAGCCCTCAGGTGGAACCCGTAAGTGGAAACCTTGTGACTCTTAGCCCCTAATTTAGGCGAACAACCTCTACTCGTAAGTGGAAACTTACCTATGTTGCTGGCTGTTGATCTGCTATTCGTATATGCCCTCCAAATGAGTGTAAAATCCTCACTACTGTTGGTCTCATTGTATACAGTTGACAATGTTGGAAAATTACATGGTATGATTTGGATCACCAAGGAGATAAATGCATCACACTATGAGTATTGAAGCATTTTTTTTAAGAGTTATGGCAAGCTAACTTGTCTCTTATTCTTTGAAATAATTGCCATATTCAAGCATTGAATCAATTTACTCTTAACGAAGGACAGAGCATTAGCAAAAACTAATTGGTAGCAAAATTAGAAGAGCCCTCAGGTGGAACTCGTAAGTGGAAACCTTGTGACTCTTAGCCCCTAATTTAGGTGAACAACCTCTACACCTAAGTGGAAACTTACCTATGTTGCTAGTGGTTGATCTGCTATTCGTATATGCCCTCCAAATGAGTAACGCAATCTCCAAGTAGTGACCGATCGATGGTGACTCCAACTCCAAGTTTGACATATGATGGAACTATAACACCTGGGCCTCCTCCAACTCCAAGAAGCGACGAGTGGCCTCCTCCAACAACGATTGCCTCCAACTCCAAGTCGTGCTCATGGTCTTAAACTCAAACAATAAAAGGCATTCATTGAATGGAATAGGGTTACATAGGTTAAGAGGGGGTTAGGTTGACCTTTCTCGAATCTTGACTTCTCCCGGTTAAAAAAACATGAACCATTCTCGACATTTACCTTTTGTGGGTTTCAGAAATGGATCCAAATAAATTCAAAACCTCCAAAACGTGTCCAAAATTGGATTCAGAGTTTTTGAAACTTTGATACGGTTAAAATATATTTTGACAACGTTTTCCAAAACGTGTCCAAAATTGGATTCAGAGTTTCTAAAACTTTGATACGGTTAAAATATATTTTGACAACGTTTCATGGTGGATCGTACGTGGATCGTATCCATTTCCATTTTGGAAATGGGGAACGACATTTTAGGCAATTTCTCCAGAGGTTTCCAGTAACTTAGCCCACAACCCTCTCTTCCTCCTCATGTCCTCTCCACACCACTATATTTTTTCATGACAAGGATTGAGATGTCTACATTGCGTGTCTTTACGAGCTCGTTCGCCTACTCTTCAATTTTGAGTCCCTTAGGTCAACCTCCTCCAAGTATGGTTGTCTTTCCTTGATTATTTGAGATGCATCATTTAGTTTGTAACCCCACATCACCAGTTGCGACACTTGATTTTCCAAGGCTAATTTTGGTTCTATGAACAAGTGGTATGATTAGAAGTGCAAATCCTTTCATAAATACCTTTGTTCGACTATCTTCCATAGCCCAACTACCTACATGTTCATGTGGAAATCCCATCAATCATTCCTTCATTGCAAGAAACGAATCTTCATAACATAGAGCAAGTTGGAGTACTATTTCGTCCCATCATTCAAGATTATTTGCTGATCTTGATTTTCAATCAATGTTCGCTCGTGCCGTAGCCCTTTAGGTTATAATTGGTCAACCTCTTATCTTGGTCACATCTCCCCATCTTCTTGCCACATGTTATACTATGCACAGATTAGGGTAGCAATGAGGGAGATGATCACTAGTTGGACTACAAATTAGGAGAGGTTTCAAGTGGAGCTTTTCAAACATGGTATAAACCAATTGGTGTATTGCACTACTAATTTGTTTAACCAAGTTGTTCGCGTAGTTTCCCAATAACTTGGTCCCATCGTATCATCCACCTGATTCATAAATCAAGCCTCAATGCAAATTTGATTAACTGCAAAATGATCATGGTTGGACATCATCGCATCTTTGATGGTTGTGATTGGACATAAATTTTTGAAACTTTATGCCGCCAGTCTTCACTTATAGTTATTTGAGGAGATTGAGAGGTGAAACCTTTTGCGTAATAGCCTTTCAGGTAGGATAATAGATGGTGGATCATATCCTCACTTTATGGGCCATCATTGAGGAGGCAAGGCACCACTTTTTGATATTTTTTCATGGCTTCCTAGATTTTCAAAAAGCCTTTGCCATAGTATTGCAAGAGGCCATGTTTTAGAGGATTAGAGACATTGGTATATTGGAGATACTTATTACTTCTACTTCTACCAAGCAATGATTGTCTCCTTCACATTGTCTTGATCTCCATTGTCCTCTTTGTCGTTGATGTGGTCCTTTTGGCCTCCACATTGGAGGGTTTACAAAGACAATTGGATGCTCTCACGATATTTTGCGACATTCGAGAGTTGACAAATCAACCTTGGGAAAACCAAGGCAATGATTTTCAATTGCTTTAAGAAGTCCCTTTTGAGCTTTGAATTTTACTTGAGGAGGAGGTTTAGGTGATTGCTATGTACATATATCTAAGAGTTTAGTTTTCAAAAGGATGAGGTAGACTCTCCAACCTTGAGTAAACAAGGGGGTTGGGTCCTTAATGCTTATAGAGGCGGTGTTTCTAACACCATTTTCAAGACAGCTTGTACAAATTTGATATCATGGGCTCCATGTCAAACCCACAATTTTACAAGGTTTAGAGGTTTGGGGGTTGAGTTTCCTCGAGTTAGATTCGGCTTCCATGGGGAGTTTAGACCCTCCTACCACGTTGCACCATCAGTTGCAAGAGAATGGTCTCCCAACACACCATCTAGGCAAAGTTTGTGGCACACCCTATTAGGATTTAGACTCTATCATACTGATAGAGTTATTGCATTGCCTTCAGCGATTTTTTTGACTAGGCAATAGGGAGAGATTGCTACCCATAGATGGCCAACTCTTCTTCAAGGGCCATCCCTTGTTTTCCACACACCCCCCCCATCATGAGAGCTCGTGGTTGGTATTCATAGGTCTCATGTTTCCTTTAAACAATTGGGATAGATTGTACCTCCTTCTTCAGGGGCCTTACGGATGCCCCTCTTGCCTAATAAGTAGGAGATGAATGCGATTATTGAGGAGGATATTTTTAGAGAATATGTACAAGTCATTTTGGTCCCTTCCCCCTCGGGGGTTTGAGATCCAAGATGCCCTTGTATGTAGAGCACTTCCTTGATCTTAGAAATGACCTGATAGTGTTCCCATTGTAAATGTTTCATCATTAGATGCATGGGATTAGGATCATCTTATGTTAGTCTTAGAGTGGGCTTTCATTAGTTTTGGGTGGAAGTTGAGCACTGAATACCGTGAGAGGATATATTATGCCCAATTTTCCATAATCAAGAGATAAAGATAGAGGAACAACCTACATATAGATGCCTATGCTACTATAATATACGTTGGTAGTTCCATTGGCTGTTTATAGAGTTTAACTCCCTCTTCACCTTCTTTTGATACCCTAATCAATAGTGCCTAACCTTGTATTTGGGAGAGCCACTTAGGCCCAGAGCTCATATCCTCTTGCCTCCACATGATTGGATGCCACATAGTGGATCACATCTTTCTTCTTGGTGCTTCAAGTGGATAGTGGCACCAAGAGATGAGTAGAGTGTAGCACCATTCTAGCCCCTAGATCGATGAGACCCCAAGGTCAACGCAACTCTCGATTGTGAGACACATGAGGGGCTGTCATATTAGGCTTTGGGTTTGTTCATGCTTGACTAGTAGGGCAGCCTGCTCCACTAGATCTTGATAATGGGTCACCTCTTTTGTACAGAGAGACGTACCTTTGGCCATACTCATCTCATCTAGATAGATTTCTATGCGAAGGTTCATTCCTTTTGCCTTGGATGGTAGGATCATTCCTTTTTCCTTGGATGGTAAGAGAGCTGTCTTCCATCAAGGCTTTCTTGTACGTGGTTCTAGACTCTAGAGCATTATATTTTCCTTTCAGCATTATGTTAGTTGATCTAAGAGATCAGCGTTGTTTCTTGCTTTTATAGGAGTTACATCTTTTGCACTCCCACTTCGTATTGGCACATATGTATTGAATAGTCATGTTGACTTGCTTTTAGTTATTTGTTGGATGTTAAAATATGTATATCCCCAAAGGCATCATGCATCAAACGTTTACCTTCTATAGTCTTAATTCCCACACATGGGTTCAATGATTAATCTTCCATCAAAAGCCATTCTTCACTAGAGGGTTTGGAATCTGGATTAGGACAATCCTTTGTTTTGTAACTTGGATAACTTTAATTTGATGGATTGGTGTTAGTCATATTTAGAAGATGGTGGTCTATTTAATAGTTAGACATATTTAGGACTGTATAATAAACTTTTTATTGACAAAGTGATTTAATAATGAGCCATTTAAGCTAGTAATTACTATTGTAGTTCATGGTTAGATATTCGGGAGTTATATAACTTATTCCTCTTCCCCTACTATTTAATGAGCAAAGATACATGGATCATGGGTGCAATCGGAATTGATAGAAGATTTTAATGTGGCTTCAGTGACCATCCTGAAATTAGGAATCGACATGTGAACCTTAATTTTTCTCAGAAATATGTATTTAACTTGTATGTTGTAAAAATACAAGAAAGTTGTGGAAAAACATTAAAAATTGATATTATACTGTTTCTAACTTCCTTATTCAGACATGCATAATTCAGATTCTAGATTTGGATTTCATTATTCATAGAATCATACAAAAACAAAATTCCATTATTAAATTTATTGATTTCTGAATAATAAACTATTAAATTTCTAAAAAAGATGAGATTTCTATATAAACAAAATGTAAGATTTCCATTTCAAAATGGCAAAATTAGGACTGATGAATTACTTCATAGATTATTATCATATTATAGAAAGGAGGGTTTTATGGTTGAGAAAGGAAATTTCCAAAGATGTTGCACTCTCGAGTCTAAACCCACCAAATGAAAGCGCTGTTATGGCAAGTTTGCTCTCCAAATGTCTCCTATCATGTTGTCACTGTCATTGTGTCAATGCTCCCCAAATCCTTGTTACTGTTAGGGATTTTAAGTTTCAACTTCTCACAATTTGCTAATGAAAGTGAAAAATGATGTTGTTGAGATTTAGGTTTCGGTTTTCTAGGGTTTGGGTTTACTTCCAGTTATTGTGGGCCTTGCCATACGCCTTTCATTTTTCCATGCGGCTTTGCATTTTTATGTTTTTTGGCTTTTTCAACAAAGTTTGTTTCTTCTTCTTGGAAATGGATCCATCACATTTTGAACCTTTCCATGTATGACTCTGATATGTCTGAGATTCCAGGATTTTGATTCGGTGCTTTGACATCTTCCCTGGAAAATTTTGGTAACTAAGGTAATGAGACATTATATCATCTAATATATGAATTAATTCAATTTTTGTCATTATTGTGTGTATTCCTGTCCAGACTTGTGTGTGAAAAACATGGTATTAGAGCCATGTCGATCAGATGTTGAGCAAATGAATGATGTAGCCAAGGGACTGCCGGAATCAGAGAAGGCACTGAGGGACTGCTCTCACACAAGCAGAGAGATGCTTTCAGAGATAAGTTAGTAAATAACCTGATACTTGTTTAGAGTTGTGGATTTAGAGGACTTTTCTAAGTTTTGAGTACAAGACCATTGAGGGTTGATTCAAAGTCATTGAAAAGAGAAGCTCATTTGTAGACTGACATAGTTAACATGAGAGTTCAACGAAGGGCAAAGGAAAACCTGTTTGTAGCTGTAGTCAAATAAAAAGGTTTTTGCATGGTACTGCCAGTCCAATGAGTATGAGGAACCTGTTTGTAGCTGTAGTCAAATAAAAAGGTTTTTGCATGGTACTGCCAGTCCAATGAGTATGAGGAACCTGTTTGTAGCTGTAGTCAAATAAAAAGGTTTTTGCATGGTACTGCCAGTCCAATGAGTATGAGGAGTTGCCATCAAAGAGAATAAGCCACTGGATGATTGGATCCCCTCAATGATTAGTGTGCCATCTGGTATATACGCATGAAGAAGTTGCTAGGAGATTGGGTTGACTGTGGGTTAGCGAAGGTATATTTTTTATATATAAAGAAGTGTATATGACATGGTATAAGCGGTCACATTTTAGATTGGGCCAAATGGTCATATTGAATAGGAATGGGTGATGCCATAAATTTGATGTTTTTTGTCATAGATTGGTAAGCTACTAGCATGAAGACTAATAGGGTGAGTTTTTGAAGGAGAAATATCTGCCATTTATTGCAAAATGATTGGTCATGGTGAAAGAAAGGGTGACATTGGGCGACAAGTGTACACACCTAAGGCGCAATGCTCAGAGTAGGGGCTGTCACTCTGATCCCTACTCACTCCGTTTAGACTCTCTCCTAGCTAAGTCAAAGGGGTAGTCCCTGTAGGTGGATGGATGATGGGAGACCTGTTGGAACAACAGGGTCTAGGAGATCTAGGGCAAGGCAACATGTTATTTATGTAACTGAGCAATGTTAATATAGATTCAATTAAGCTTGATTAGGCAAACCACAAAATAGACCAGTGTCTTTATACAACAATGTTCAATGATAAATCAAAGTACTTGCTAAGAAATAACATCAAGCTACAAAATAACAGTGTTGCAAAGAGATGCTAGTATGAGCAATAAAGATGATGATCTGCAACAGGGATAATGGAAAAGTACTGCCACTTAAGGAGATTACAGTGATGACAATGCTTCATAATAATTGACCAGGACAAGCATAATAATTGCAAGATGCCAATGCTTCAAATGAGATGAGTAAGTGCCTCAACAATTTAATCAATAGCCAGATCAATGACAATAAGAGTGCAAGGATCAATTCTTAATCAATAGCCAGATCAATGACAATAAGAGTGCAAGGATCAACTCTAAACACAAGAAATATAATGATGAAGGGAGAACTTGGAATTATTCAATGAAACATTATTTGACTCCACAATGATTATGCTTGCAAGGTTTAGATGCGTTAAGATGATGAAGCCTTAAGGCTGCTTAACGATATTATGACAATAAAGACAACGCTATCAAATGTCTTAGTTATTACGCTTATTAGGACTTCCTCACTTATATGATGTATCTATTGGAAAACAAGTGAGATTTAAATAATGCAAACACAGAGCTAAGGACATAAGCGATTAGCTAACAGTGATAAAAACAACTAGGAGTTAGCATCTAGATCATTAAATACCTCTACCACCAATCAACTTCCCCGGCAACGGCACCAAAAAATGTTGTCGCCCAAAGTGTACACCTAACGCACAACGCTCAGAGTAGGGATCAGAGTGACAGCCCCTACTTTTGGCGTTGCGCCTTAGGTGCACACTTTAGGCGACAACAAGACCATTGTGTTAGCTGATATTAGAAACAGAAATGTTGTGTTGATAACGTAATTAAAGTGTAGAGTGAGTTCATGACTGGGGATGAAACAAGTTGCTGAATTCTAAGCCTTATATTATGAGAATTGGGATTGTTGATTTGGATAAAGTGAATGTGATGTGAAGGAGCTGCTCTGGTGAGTTGTGTTGTTGACCAAATTGCTTGGATTATAATTAGGGAAGTCATCTTGTTGCTTGAAAATTGTATGACGTGACTGAATTTTGAACAAGACAAATTAGTGCTATCTTGCATTTGCAATTTGTTTTGAACAATTTTGGTTTGTGTAGTGTGTTTTGTTCAGGATAGAAGTCGGACTTTCAATTGCTAAGCTGTAACATTGATTTCGTAATTGTTTGGTGTATTTAAAACCTTAAAAATGGTCCATATAATGTTGAACAGAAACAAAAAGTTTAATGGTCAGAATATTGAGTCATGGACACACAAAATGCTTACCATATTTGAATATAGATGTTTATATAGACATGTATTGGGAAAATAATTGCAAAGTAAGGTCAATATGGATGCCCAAGCAAAGTATGATGCAAAGAATTGAGAGGCTGTGATGCCGATCAAACTGTCACTATAAATGATATACTTGCAGTTCAAGACATTTATGATGCATTTGTCATGTGAGGGAATCTCTAATATCCCCCTGTTTACCCCTACTCTTTTAAACGTAAGCAGTGATGGCCACATCAGCATGGAGAGAACAATGATTGGCCAAAACGCTAATTAATTTGATATCAATTATTTACAAATTGATTTAATTAACACAACTGAAGGCTGGACTGCCTTACGGATCCTTGGTCTGAGGGAAAATTGCTGAGTTTTGCTTGTTACCCTGAAAAAACTGCAATCTTATCCGCCGAGCCAACTACCAAACCCTTTACAGTTGGGAAAAGCCAACCCCTGTTCTGACCAGAATAACTGTAGAAGGCACATTCATTATGAGTTAGAGGGCTGGGAAATTTTCGAGTACGATAAAACTCTTACATCATACTAGTATTGTAATCAAACTTGCAGCATGATTGGGTAGTGTTGATGAAAAATAATAGTAATGTAAATTAATTATCATGATACCTTCATATCAAAATTTACTAGCCAATTGTCTTTGGGGGAAGAAGTCGAGTCGGTTAATTTAGTGAATATAACATAATTTTAAGTAAATTATAACCTAAATAGAAGGTTTCTTTGCATCAACAGTGTTTGTAATTTCAAGTAACTTAAGTATCCAACAATCAATGAAGGTATAGCTTGAGGTAAATTCCTCCAATCACCATGTATTTAACTTAGATATTTTGCATTCACTGGTAGCGTCTTACTCCCATTTAGTACTTGTATATTACCTCGTAGGGTATGTTTAACTGATAATGTAAGATTTTCAAAAAAAATATTCTGACAAGATATTTATGATATTTGCAAATTTATGCCCTTATTTTCAGTGACTGGTTAGGCTGCGCCAATGTTCTTTTGTTCTGGCCTTAATTAGCTTCGATGCCCCTATTGGGTAGATATGAATTTGAATTCTTCCCCACGATGTTACAATGAAACACGTTGGTTAAAAAATTTATATCTATAAATGGTGTGAAGAAGTTGGAAGTCGCGATTGGAAGTTACCTAGCCGATTCATGAAAGGATAGGTTAATATTGCGTTTAATATATATTTGTCGAGTCTAGGGAGCCATGCATGTACATACATACATACATACATACATTATGATTTGGCAGGTTGATTATGCTCGAAATAATACTTATTATTCACTGAATTTAAGTAGTCATGTGTGTATATATTCAACTTGGTTGTGTTACTCTTTTGCTGCCTACACCTACTTACAAGGCAACGAGAAAAACCTTTAACCCCACAAGGTGTGGTTGGTGGCAAGGAACTAAGAGGAGGGGCTGTCGCACTAATCCCAACTCTCTCCGTTTAAGCTATTTCTTATGTTAGCTATGGGGGGTGGTTCCTAAAGGAAAATTAAGTTAAGATGTGAGGTTCTAGGAAAGTTTTATAGTGAAATTGTATTACTTTTAAGAATTTATAAGAAAATATGATATGAGCAACTTGAAATAACAATGACAATAGTTTAACATGAGAAAACCATAAAACCAGTGCCTTTATAAAGAATTTGCTCAAAAATTGAAAGATATATTTGTTTAAAGTGAAATGTAATGCTCTAAAAAAATGAAAGCAAAGTAACCCTGAAATGCAAACAGAGGATTGTTAGCACAAGATATTGCAAGATACAAAAATGCCTTTGAGATAAGCAAATTTAAGAATCAAAACATTGAAACATATCTTGCCAATACTCCACAATTAGTAATTAACTTGGAAAATGTGAACAAGGAAATGCCAAATGCAAAATGCGAAATTAGACTTGAAACATGAAAATGAAGCACTTGTTAAGAGAATTACATTTCTTGCTTTTGGAATAAGCTTTGCATATGAAAACTCAAACCATCAAGAGACAAGTAAAGTAAATGTGATGGAATAGTGCTCTTGGTTAATTTTATTAGTTACCTCTACAACAAGATTGCAAATGAAGTTTTCAATTGTCAGACCTCACCCTCGCCCAAAGATGTGGATCTCACAGTGAGGATTCAATAGAATAGAGGGTCCCTAAGATGTCTATTCAACCAACTTATGTTGGAGTTAAAATTTTAGTAAGACTTGGAGCCTTTATATGCAAGTTATGTTGATTGTTCCAATTAAATTGCTACATGCAATGCTTCCAAAGAAATAGAAATGAGTTAATGCTCATTGCAATAACAAATTAAATTTGAGAAACAATAATGGAAATAAACTCATGTGTGTTGCACCAATAAAATGAAGCTAGGCAAGTTAAATGAAATAGATTTTCTTTAAGATGCAATTGTTTCAAGTGAGAGATAATGCTCAAATAGTTTCCAAAATATGTAGCATAAATGGACCAAAAAATGAAGCATGTGCCTAAATAACCATGGAACAATTAAAACTTACCAATAATATAAATCGTTCACAGTGCACACATAAAAGAGATTTGCTCAAGTTTGTAAATTTTGGAACTTATGCATGTTAGATTATTTTTTTAGACACAAGATTTAGTGAATTGAATGTGGAGTCAATATGTTGTTAATTTTAAGCATGCATGCGATGGAAATAAGCATAAAGAAACTAGAAACAAAGTCAATCCATCCACTAAAGATCCTTCCTCTTCAACCGAGGAAGGGGGATGCCATGGGAAAATTCCAAAGCTCCCTCAAGCAAAAACTTTCTTTTATTAACAGTTACAATGATTAGAAAAAAAGCCTCTAAGAGGGTTGCCTAAGAAATGAGAGATCTTTACAAAGATAAGCTTGGAAAAGCTAGAATCTCCTCCTTGAGTAAGACAAAAAAAGCAAATAGAAAAACTCTCTAAATTGGGAAGTTTGAAGCCTCATGGGCCCACGACGTAGATAACTTGCTGCTGTCCTTATAGAGCTCACGATCTCCCTACAAAATCAGTCCTTGAGTTCGTAGAAGGTCCTGCATGCAAGATGATTAGTAGTTTTTCGACACCTCTTCCTCAAAATTTTTGTTGTCCAAAGATCAAACCTATGGGTTGCCAAAACAAAATCAATTATTAGTGTAAGAGAGAGCAAAATAAGGAAGATTATATTACAAACTAATATACAAAACACTAGCTCAAGTAATGGGAGTGAACCCCCATACTTGCCTAGCTTAGAAATTGCTCTTGAAATAAATTGTATAACTTTGAAAGCTCTAAAAGAAGTATGCTAAATTTTAAATGAAATAGATGATCAAGTAGCTAGAGAACAAGAAAATCGTCGGATGAAAGATTTGGGGCGAAAAATAACCGAGTCTTGGATCGCTTTGAAACTAGGAGTGAGTTGGTCTATGTGAAACTTCTCACACACCCAGATGGTTTCCTGCACACAATACAAATAAATCTTCCCTACACACTTGAACAGGTATTAGTTTGCGAAAAGATTAGAGCATCATAACGAATAGGATAAACCAAACATTCCTCCGAAAATGACTTGGCAAGCTTATTTCTAGAATACTACTCTAAATCAATGATATGTGCAAGATAGATTGCACACATCAATCCAAGTTACATGAAAAATATTAGTAAACTAATATTGATCAAACATGTAAATGAATTCAAACACAATAGCAAGATTATGGAAATAAATCACCTCATAACGCCAAGAGAACACCAGCCAAATAGCCCCAAAGTCTTGATTATATTAATTAATATGCAAGTACAAAATGGTAGAGTTTCCTTAAGCCCAATAGCTCATAACATGATACAATATGAAAGCTCATGGTTCTATTATGTTGGGAGCTAATCCCAAAGAAGAATGCATGTGAGAACTGAACTTGGAGCAAATCCCAAGGAAAGATAAGCCAAGTTCGATGTGGAGAAGACAGAGACACCATAGCAAAATCGAATTCCTTATGTGCACCTCAAGGGAAATTGATTTTCATATATGGCCAAGTGAACTCATCCATGAGTGAATCAGAGTACTGTGCTACCTCCAGTCAGCCACTGCAAACTCGAACTAAGTGATGTCCTATCTGTAGATGATCCCAATGTAGCTCTGCGTTGGCCCCTAGGAACCGTGTGATTCCTCTAGTGAAGTGCGCAGTTTGGCCCAAAGGAAAGTCGTAAATCCTCCAATTGAAGCTCTATGTGTTGAAACACTCCAGATAACTTGTGAGAAGCGGCCCCACATAATCTTCAGTCCAAATATCTTGTAGAATATTCCCTCAGTGCATCAACTCCTCTAATTAATTTGATATTCCACATGTGCAACTTTTGCTTTATCTCTAGGAAATTCGATTTTATGAAATAATGGTGTATTAATGATGCAGTGTGCTTAGTCATCCTCCACATGTTTGTTGACTCAACTCTTTGACTTAGGATAATTTCCAAGTCATTCTGTCACATGGAATAATTTATTTCTCTATTTTATTTAATTCTAGCGTAATTAATTGCCACAATTTCCGCTAAACTTAGGAAATGTGGGTTTTAAGGGTCCAAAACACATTATTAATCCCTCAAAGTGTGTCGTAGTAGAAAGTTGTGGGCGAGAGGTGTAATTTTGATTACTCATATCCCATACAACTTCTCTAGACAATACTTATTACAGTTTAATTACAATTTTTATTGCAATTTTTAACTTGCGAGAAATCTAAAAAATTAAAAGCTGACTACCTAGACTTAACCAAATTCCACAAAATTTTGTCTGATCTAGCATGGTAATATACATTGACTCTAGACAAAGGACTCACCTAAGTCCTCACCATCAAGTTGTACTCCGGCTTTGGGGTATTTTTGGAGGAAAAAATTCAATTAATTATGAAGTCTTGGTAAGGAGATGATCATTAACTAAGTGAAAAAAACCTCCCAGAGTAATATTCACTTGTTGGCAAGGTCCCAAGCTACCTAGGCTTGTTACAGACTCAATACTGACTCAAAACTCATCATTACTAGCATCACTTATTACAATTCCCCGTAGGGCGTGGAATATAGGTACAAGAGAAAATGATGAGAAGTAGAAGTAGAATTTAAAAACTTTGGTGATCTGATGATATTTGATGATATTTGATGGACAAGTGTCATTTGGTTCATCCTTGGGCATGGAGTCTTCATATAATCATCAGGTGTCACTCCAGTGGTCAAAAGGTTGCAATTGATAAATCTATGGAATTGGTCTCAACCAGGGCACGACGCTTAACCAAATCCACATTCCAGAATTGCCGACACATGTGCATATTAGATCGCTTGGTATTCATGTGAATCCATCATAATATTATATATATAGGGGTTGGCTGCAAGCCAAATATATGATATGGGTGTAGGTGAAATCCCAATTATTCCCCCTCACCTCGAATAGGATGGTGGTCGCTCTGAGAAATTCCCTCCACCATGGTCCAAACAAAAGAGGTACCAATTCTGGAGAACATGAGAGCCTTCTTACCTTGCTTGCCCTGTCGCTTGTTGCTTCAATCCTAATTTCCTACAACTACTGTAACGATTATGGAGAGCAATATATAAGTGTGTAGTAGAAATGTCGATCTTCATTGATTGAATTGTAATGGGTCACCTTAAAATATTTGTTTCAATATTCCTTTTTGCCCCTTCAAGGGATTTTCATAACTGTACATACCAATGTAATGTTGTGTGTGTGTGTATAAACTCCAACATTTGATTTCACTATTTTACATTCTTGTACGATATGAATCCCAATGCCTTGATTTTTAAATCCAAGGGCCTTGATTTATGTACCATTCCACAGTGTTGCACAACCTAAAATTGGAATTTGAAATACCGCCCTGATTCATGCAAGAAATTGGGCTCTGTTTTATTACCTCAAATAATGTAGTTCAATTTATTCACATTTTGTGTGAAGGCAGAGCTTATCATATTCTGGATTGGTATTTTGCTGCAGTTAGCACCTCATGTTATGGGGCTGATTATAGCATGGAATCTAAATCAGGATGGCCTTGTATGTTCTTGCTTCGGGAGTGCCCAGTGTGCGTAACACTTAAGTCCCACTAGGTGCCATATTCAGTCCCAATGATGGCCCTACAATGAGGATTCGTTGGTATATACATGTCGATCATAAAGGAACCCAATGCGCGCTATTAATTCTAGTTGATGGCCAAGAGTTTATATAATTTGCCATGCCCTAGGATACACAGGTTTATGACCAAGTGCTATCATATGCAACATGCCAATACTATACATATAATTATAACTAGTGTTGTTGCGAGCCTTCCTTGAGTAGTGGGAGGTGGTAAAGTGTGAATACCATACCGTGGGACCTCTACCCCGATGGGATAGAGGGTGTGGGTTACGTCGACCCATAAACACGAGTATGCCACAAGTTACCAAGTTCTCATTTGACTTATGTATAGTTCGAATAGACATGGGTATATATATATATATATATATATATATATACATCATCGAATTAATGCCATGGTCGGTTATATATATACATCATCGACTGTGGCATGAATTCATATATATATAACCTCGCAGCACATGCCCTTGACAATGAGTGACCGTGGCATGAATTCGATGGTGTACAGTGCGGTGAGACTTTTCATTTTCAATGGATTGAAAATGTTTATATACATATTTAATTACACATATAATGCTCATTTTATAACTTTGTTTGCACGTATGCATATAAGTATGGAATCGTGTATGTTCATTTATGAGTTATACCTTCCACAACTCGTAATAACTCAAGGGTGTGGTAAGTAATGTTGTAGAATCTACATGAGATGCATGGAACCTCAGACAAGGGGTGAGTATTTTTACTTGAAAACTTGTTATTCTAAATTAAAAAGAGGAATTTGACTCCTTGCAAGATCATCTTGCTAAAAGTCAAGGAGATTAGAGATCAATTAAAATCAACTGATAGGATTGCGAAAAAAATGGCGGTTATAACTTTGAAGTTTGAAATGGTTGCCTTCTTCCCATGCAAATTTTATTTCAACCTTGAAGTTGAACACTACTAGTATTGATAAAGATTTGACAAGTGAGCAGCTAAACACTGAGTTCTTGCAGCAAGACAGATGGAACTAGCAATTTTTGAATAGTAGTATGAACGAGTCTTATGAGGTGGCACTTGCATTAAAATTTAAGATAAGATAATTTTATTAATATCTGACTATAGTAACAAAAGTAACAAATAGAGGGAAGAAAATAATGGAGATAAATCTTTACAGCTGGTCCTCTTATTTATTGAATATCCAGTTGGAAGAGTCAAACCCAATATATCCTACCTGGCTAAGATAACATTGATTATCCAGACTGGAAGCTAGGGTGATCCCCATTGCATATCAAATGCTTATTAATGCTAAATATGCCCTGAACTTATTGATTATGTCGGATTAGTTTTGGGCTGTTTTATTTTGATACTGTTTACATTTAAACTATTTGGATGGATTGATGTCAAACTCGAGTGAATGCATATGTTATTGTTAATTGTTTTGACACATTGCTTTTGAACAGCTTGTTTCTGCCAAGATAATCCGTAATAAGTATACTGGACAGTCAGAGGGTTATGGCTTTATGGAGTTCATATCACGTACAGCAGCTGAGAAGATTATGCAAACTTATAATGGGACGCTAATGCCCAATACTGAACAGGCTTTCAGAATGAATTGGGCATCATTTAGCATGGGAGAAAGGCGTCTGGATGGCGGTCCAGATTATTCTATTTTTGTGGGAGATTTGGATTCAGATGTCTCAGATTTGGTCTTGCAGGAGACTTTCCAAACTCGATATCCATCAGTGAAAGCTGCTAAGGTTGTCATGGATGCAAACACAGGGCGTTCAAAAGGTTATGGGTTTGTGAGGTTTGGTGAGGAGAGTGAGAGGGCCCGAGCAATGACAGAAATGAATGGTGTATATTGTTCTACTAGACCTATGCGAATCAGTGCAGCCACCCCAAGGAAGTCTGCAGGAGTTCAGCAACAGTATTCAGGAAGAGGTATGTTGGGATTCTCTATGTTCTGCTACAGTGTTATGTTTGTGCTCTTTGGATAGTATATAATGTCTGATATTTAAGTTGATTGTGTTTTACATTACACTGTAAATTAATTCAATTATTGTTTTAAACTCATCACACTGGAGTGAAACCCCTGAAAAACACTTTTACTATGAACTTTCTCATTATAAGAAGGCAGTTGAGGTGCTTATATCTCTCATTGTATGTGATTCCTGTGCAAGTTGTGTACCTGGTTTCTTTGGAATGATATTACCTCAGGACTATTTTGTTGCCTCCTAACTCCTTTCCGAATTTGCGAATCAGTATTTGACTAAGTGTTCCTGAATGGCCGTTGGGTAACTTATACGAGAAAGGTGCTTTGAACAACTTTTGTGTTTTGTTGGGTCCATGGATTTTTATGCTGGTGGTTTGGTGAATTAGCTACTTCAACAGAAATGGAGTTGCTTTCAGTCAATCTGCAAAAGTCTATTTTCCTATTGCTTTTCCTTTTTCAAAATGGGCAAAATTTGAAGCTTAAGGTTTTGCAAGCTTATAAAACTGTCATTGTCTCAAAGCAGGATGCCAAGAGGCTTTGTTGACTTAGGGACTTGGAACAAAACAAAGCAGAAAAAAGAACCTTTATAGTACTTACTGCGTGGCCTCATTTAGGTCAGTTTTGCTTGCTATGTTTTGAATTCATTTTACCCTTCATTTGACATTTCTGTAGCATTTTCATGCTACTGTCAATTGGCTCATTTCACGCAATATGATTTTCAGCTGCATTATTTCTTCCTTTGCAGAATCTCGTTTTGTGGGTCATAATTAGGTTGATGGTTTTATGGCATTGCTTGGACCTTCAGAAAATAAATTGCTCCTTAGTTTCATATGAGATAGTTAAACTATAGCAAGACACTTGTAATATTTTATATTTTATTTTATTATTATTATTATTTTTTTATACAAGGGGGAATGGATAACTATAACACACTATCATCCATGCCACTAGATATTGCATCACACACTATAACCCCTTGGCTCGATATAATAGCCCACAAACCATACTGGGTGGTTTAGCCAGGCTATGAACTGAGGTGGGTGGCATTAACACCATTTATCCAACCACTTGGGCAACTCCTGACAGGAAAGGCACTTGTAATATTTCAGACATGAGGTTTGTTAGAAGAATTTGGTGTATTCAACATTTTTATTAGTGTGGTTAGGATTTCTGTGTTAACTCCAACATAAAATGAAAGGGCTAAGTCTTGCCAAATGGAAATTTTCCATGTGGGCTGGAGGCATGGGCATACCAGAAAAAGTTACATTCAACCTTCTTAGTACAGTGATATGTTCTGCAGAGCTTTGCTCTATTTCCAATTACATAATCCGGTTTAGTCTTCCTCTAGGAGAAGCATTATTCATGCCAATGTTGCAAACATCGTGATCGCTATAAAATCAGCGAGGGTTTGGAAAATGAAAAAAATCGTAAAAGTCAGGAAAAAATCCGTAAAAATCAACAAAACATCGGCAAAATTAAAAAAAATACAAAATATTCATTTTTTTTCAATTTTTTTAGTATCTAAAGCATCCACAACATAAAACAAATGCATTGACACATAATCATGAAAAGAGAACTAATATATAAGATGTGTAATATATCTAGTGCTACATCACACACAATAGTGAATCATGTCTTGAATCTTCAGTCCTGACTCAACCTTGTTAAACACACATGGTATCAAAGCCACGATGTGTGGCCTTCTCCCACCATTAGTTATGTGGTCTTCTTTAAACTGGGTGCTCTGTCATTCGACCGTTAAATATTCGACACCTTGTGCACTGTCCTTCCTGCAGAAACGTTACATTTACCTCTGAGCGAATCCTGTCAGCTATATTCTAGTCGCGATTTCTGCCCAGTTCTGTAGTAGCTTTGAGAAACACCAACGGTGACATATCAATTCACCTGAGCGATTGTAATAATTATCAATCCTGGCATACGCTCAGGCCTTTCATTTCTCAGTTTTTCCATTACCTCATAACGCTCCATTAATTTAGCCCCTGTCAAGAAATCCGTTTGTTTCCTCTCTATGCAACTGAGGTAGAGAGCTAAAATCGATTTTGATTTCAGACAGTGTACACACTCAGTCCCCCTTCTCTGTGCATTGATTCATATCCTCTCTGCAAAGTTTCAATCTGTTAGTGCATTGGTTGAATTCGGTTGAGTGTATTATATCCATTAAATGCTATTGGGCTTCAAAGAATGTAACGATGAAGTTGTGAGTCCTTTGTGTTATGCACCGATGAATAGCTTGACTGGTATGCACATTGAGCCATGAGTCATTTAGTGGGTAGAACTGCTGAAATACTGTGTTAAAACTCCAGGCGTAGTCGATTTTCTGTGCATTGGGTTTCGAGTAGTCTGTGAGTGTAAATTCCAGTGTCTTTTTGTGTAACGGTTTCCAACCTCCCTTGTTCTTTGATCTTTGGCTTTAAGCCAGGGAAAAATACAATCACAGCCAGCCTTACCCTATTCAAAAGCCTTACAATCACTGTGAAATATTCTTCGTGGGTCGATGGTGTAAATTCCTCAAATTCCCACTGTTATTATTGATGTTCCTGAGGAAGCCGACAAGAAATTTTCAGCCCCTTCGCAGGGATTATGTATTGCTAAAAGCTCCGATAATGCTGAGGTCAGGGCTGAATTTGCAAGCGTGGATTCTCTATCGACTGGTTTGGATATAGTCACGTTAGATACTGGAGGTTTAAATATTTTTTGAATTTGTTTTTGCTGAGAGGCCCATTGTTAAAACGGTTCGAGTCTCCTCAAGTGAATTGTGCGTGCCTCCTAGCTTTAGTAGTTTTGATGGATGTTGAGTCTTGATCAGATTAATTCTCGAAATGCCCGCGGTGTGTTTTTATTTAAATGCAGTGTTTTCTGAATGCTAAGGTCAACCGGAAGTGAGGAGCAAGAAATTAAAAAAATATTGGAAATAGTGGAGCAGACGTAGACTAAACAACTTGTGTGATCGTTGTCCAAAAGGGATTGTGATATAAATTGAGAATAAATTTTGCATTGATTTGTAAGTTAAAATACAGAGACAGTAGCAGTTGTACCAATTGTGGAGGGACTGTATTATATTGTTTTTTATTGTTGAAGACTTTGTTAGCCCCATGACAAGAGGAAATCATTACTGCGTTGTTAATATGTTGTCAATGTTTATATAACTGAGATGTATGGTTATATGCATACATTTCCGATGCGTAGCTTCAATTCCTGTGCACTGGTTTATATAAATTGGTACATCACTGTTGGCTGCCTTGTATGGCATTGTATATTCCGCGTTGAATGTCGCGTGCTATGATACTTGTGGTATGGTTCTCATATGCAAGGAAGCAACTATTATTACAGTTGCAATTGAAGTAGTAAGTGCATTGAACAATGAGTAATTTATGCCTTGTTTTGTATTGGTGTTGAATTATTTATATATATGCGCACTTTGAAGGTCAGGAGTCCCTTCTATATATGTATTGGTTCACATTAGTTTGTAGTTTGGGAGTGCATTCAACATTTTAAATCATTGGAAAATGGTTGATGGAGTACTGGAATTACTGAACAATCTAATACATTCTACTGTCGACATTACAGTCATGATTGATAAAGCCATTCTCAAAGATATTAAATTCTGTCTATAAAATGCACAAGAGAAAATTGAATTTTTGCAGCTTGAAGGCAGCTACAACAGGAGTTACAAAAGCATAGTCATCATTCTGAACTTGCCTTTGTTCAGGAAAATCTTCTCTTTGAGACTGAGACAAAATCCCATCAGCAGTCGGAAGCTAATCAAGTCATTGAAAAAGCAGATTTGCATGCAGATGCAAAAATTCTGCCTGCACTTCCCAAATCGATCATCATACCTTGGGAAGAGCTTGTCAACAACAAGCACAAAACAGGGCTTGGATACGATAAAGAGGCGTCCTTTCATTTTCCAGATTACTCAAAGCCCATCAAATTTCAGAGTGCCAGATTTCTTTATGGTAGCTCACATTCTCCTATTCCAGATTCTGCTCCACACATTCGCAGCCAAAAGTTGTCAAATGCCAACATTGTGACTGAGTTGGCCATGTGAAAGATCATTGTTTTGATCTTCATCCATTGAAGCATTGTGGCCAACCCACTCATTCTTCAAACAAATGCTTCAAAAACAAGCCTCCTGCAAGAACAAAGATTCACCTTGGATGGATCACTTCTTGGCAATGGGCTTCAACAACCAAGAAGATATTTCAGTCATATGTTAGAATTTCTTCTAGAGTATTAAAAAATTTTGCAGTTGAGTTTTCTTCATCTTCTCACCTTGTATCTGACAAGTGGGAAATTGATGGTCATCTACAAGTTTCAAAGCCACATCAAGCGAGCTTGAGCCACAACCTGAACCTGCTGCCTGAGCCTATAACCATAAACAACCATACCCAGATTCAGAGTTCTAGCCAGAGACGCAGAAGCCCCTGAACATGCCTATGGTTGGTTGCCTTCCTTAAACCACCCCAGGTTGCAAACCTCCCTTTTGCAGGCTGAAAGTCTTCCTCTCCAAAGCATTAGGGACACTTCCTCTAGCAGAAGACTTCAACTTCTTGCTAGATTTGGAAGAGTTTCGGGAATCACACTAAGCCCTCATTTGGTTGGTGGCCTTCCTTAAACCATCGCAGGTTGTAGACCTCCCTTTTTCTAGGTTGAAGGTCTCCCTCTTCAAAGCATTAAGGAACACTTCCTCTAGTAGAAGACTTCAACCTCTTGCCAAATCTAGAAGAGTTTCGTGAACTGCACTAAGAGTTCCATTGTTGGTGGTCATCCTTAAACCACCGTCGGTTGAGACCTCAAGTTCTCCCACCTTATGTCATCATCTCAAAGAGCACATTCAGGTTATTGCTATCTTGCATTGTTGTATTTTTGTATTAGAGCTCTCTTCTTGGACTCGTATATACTCCTTCAGATTAAGGGGGGGAGGGGATGTTGGACACCTAATCCTCTAAGGGTTGGTGTGATGGAAATGTGAACAGTCTAAAGGAGTCCAAGAGACCTTGGAATACGAAACCAAGAGTCATATGAGTGTAATATAAATGTATATCATTTCAATAATAAATGCATCTAATGTTCCATCTTATCTTTTGTCCATTCCACAACTTGTCATTCTAAAAAATGAACTAAGAACAATGAATATGACAAAATATGATATTGTATCTTCATATTTTATGAGGATCTCCCGAATAAGAGATGAGCTCCAAGCCATTAATGAAGTTATACTAGAAAAATAACTTGTGATTTTTGCATTATTAGGTCTACCAAAATCATGGAGCTGTTTTGCATCAAGTATCAACAGTTGGAAAGACATACCATCCTTTGAACAAATGTGGAATGCATGCAGTGAAGAAGAAGCCTGCTTCTCATTAGCAAATAATAAGAAGGAAGAAGATGAGAACAACACCTCCAATGCATACTCTGCTAATCACAAGAAGAAGGGAGAATACAAGAAATTCAAATGACCAAAGAAGAAGGTTGATCTATCAAAGATCGAATGCCACAATTGTCATAAGATGGGAGATTACAAGAGACAATGTCCTGAAAATCCAAGGAATAGAAAGAGAGAAAGAGAACATGCAACTGTTGCTGATGAAGCTCCGCCAAAGAAGAACAAGGCTGAAGAATCCGAAGTCAAGGACTTATTTTCTTAAGTCTTTTAGGGATGCTATCCCTTGCATATCCTTCTACCTTAGCTGTTGTAATGTTTTCTTTTATGTTTTGATTTCTAGAATTCATAGATCTAATATGACTTCTTGGAAGTTCCTGAATTGTTTTATAAGTTGTAGGTATCCCTCAGAAAGATTGGATTAAGAGGGAGACTTCACCATTTTACCAAAAGATAAATATTTGTTGTGTTTCCTCTTTCATGTTTGATTTCCTCCACACACCTTGATTTATTTGTATTGCATACTCATGATCTTTTATTTGTATTTTCCTTAGTAGGAAAGCTTGCAGGAATACACAAAGGTTATGGATGAAACTTCAAGAAAAGACTTGTGTCATGAAAGTAATCTTGTTGCTAAAAAAATTCTACAAGGTTTGTTATGTGAAAATTTCATCTATTGCAGTAACCGGAAATTATTCTCCTAACTATAAATTTAATTATGCAGTTTATCTGCTACGACAAACAATGAATAAAATCACAACTACAATTTTCATCATAAAAAGACTGCGAAAAATAAAATACTGGAAACTGAGAAATTCTAGTGTGCACACAAGAAAAACCCAGTGCGGGAAAATCAGTGCAGGAAATGAGGGTTTTATCATTATTCTTCAGCAACAAATCTGAGTACAATAATTTGGATGCCAAAACGACAATCCAATCTGAGAGAAGTATTGGCAAAATATCTGTGAGGCAAATGCCTCAACACGACAACTGATTCTGCTCTGAAACTTGGCCAAACTGGGCTGTACGAATTGCCCCTGTGTAGTCCTTGCGCAGGGTCTTTCGGCTCTGCCTCCATAACTCACCGAATCTTGCAACTCTCCCTATCTCTACCTCGAGAAGTGATTCGCCAGGCTTCTTGGAATTTATCCTAGCCTCCAACAATTGAATCAACTTCTCCTCTGGATGAATCGAACTCTCCCCATAAACCCTCTGTGCATGCTTTGTGAACTCCTTGAGGAAAACTCATCCCTCTCTCAACTTATTCTTCCAGCACTGTAAATCTTCTCTGGAAATCTGACTTGCAACTCGACCTTTGACTCGATTTCTCCTGCTGAATCCCCTGCATTGGAAAAATCTAACTGTCTAGATTACTAAGTATCTGCCATCGTGTGTTCTCCATCTACCCATTGACGACTTCTTATAATCCTCTGTTGGAGCACCATAAAACCAAGATTAAAACTTAATCAAGGGCTTAGATTAATTCCTTGTCAATCTGTGTGAGTTTCGAGAGAGTGCTCACCTTGACTTAATTAATTCTAATTAATTAATCTAATTCGGTTATTAATCTAATTAAGCCATCTCTAGGTGGAATTTCTAAAAACAATTTCTGGGTTTTGGAGATCTCATGTATTCTAGCATCTCCGCCAAATTTCGTAGCTAGAACACTTCTAATGCTACAAAAACTAACATGTTAAAGAATAACTCAAGTTATGTTTGATTTGATTTAACTTATTGCAGAAGAAGGTATGAATATTCTTCATTTTGAAGTTTGCTTCATATTACTAACTCTCTCATGTCTAGTGTTTTGTATCACAAGGATTCTTGTTAGCGTGATTAATAACTAGATGTAATCTACGTTTATCATTCTATCTCATTCTATTTTGTTTTGAGAAAACCCTATCCATAGGGTTCACTATAAAATCCTAGCCTTTCGATGCTTAGGGTATCCTAATGATGAAACCCTAATCTTCTTAGGGTTTATTGATAAAGTTTAGATCTCTTGTCAAAATCCTACTCTTAATGTTTAGGGTTTTGGTTATGTTATGGTAAAACCCTAGGCTTTTAGGGTTTGTTGTTGATGTCTAGAAACACTAGTTTGCTTAGGGTTTGATATATTAGGGATGATGACTCAACTTTTGTAATACTCAATATAAAATCCTAGAAATGGATATCTGGGTATATGTGCTTCCATATAACTTAAACCCTAGCGTGGTCAAAATTTGATGTATCTAATTTTGGAGTTTGATGTTTGTATCTAGGGTTTACAATAAAACCCTAGTATGAGACTGATATAAGTTTATAGGAAATAATAATGGAACCCTATAGATGAAACACTGGTTTGCTAACTTGATTGTTGATATTCATTATTTAGTTTTTGAAATCTAGGGTTTGTAACAAAACCCTAGTAGATATTGATATTCTAGCTCATGATAATGAAACCCTATATGTATAATGTTTTCGATTATTGATATGATTTAGTTTTAAAATCTTGGGTTTGTGACGAAACCCTAGTAAATGTTGGTGGAAGAAGTCTAATGGATGAAACTCTTGATTGATTGTAAAACCTAACTAGGTTTATAGGTCTTGAATGTCTAAAATATGATTTACTATGTTCCTATTATGACAACATGCTTGACTTCATGCTCTTGTACATATATATTTATGTTTGGTTGTACTTTTTGTTGAAGGTTTACATGCACATAGTATTCAAGATGATGAAGATGCTTACCTCATATTTGATGATAATTTGATGATGATGTGGAGCATGATGGAAAGAGGGAATTGTGAGAACCTCGATGACATTAAAGTTCGATAGATGGTTTTGTTGCCATAATGAAGTTTTGGAAGGTCTAAATTCTCCAATGAATTGTTCATGCAAAAAGGAAGAGACTGTGGAACTGGAAGAATAATATGGTTGATGGACTTGTCCGCTAGTTACTTGGATAAAGGAAAGTGTATATCTACATAGTTGAGAGGGAGCTTGAAGAGGAGTGAATGACTCGATGAAAAAACCATAAGGATGTTTGAAATCAGAGAATAGATGAAGCACTATTAATGGTTATTCATAATCAATAAAGTTGTGAACAAAACTTGGATTTTTTTGAAAGAAGTATTGAAGCTAAGTTGGGTGATGTTGAAGAAGTTAAAGAAGATAGCTTTTGACGAAGATGCTTTTGGATAATATGATGACCTAAGCAAGCATCAATATATTAGAAAATCCCAAAGGTTTGTGTTAACTTGTATATATATTGAAATTTTGTTGCTAATTGGGATTGTGATTGTTAATGATCTCTCCATGAAAAGGTTGAAGGTTGAAGCATGCTTGGATTGGTGGATATATTTGGTTTAGTTGATAGGGAGAGATGAAGCATCTTTGGGCGACAAGACGCTTGGTCGGACATCTAACCGACTGTGATGATGTCTAGATCTCAAAGTAGAGGGGGTGGCGTTGGTCTTGGAGGTTTGACCTTGGATACACACCTAGATCCCTGGGTTGGTGTTAGAGCTAAACCCTGATGGTACCTAGAGTGGCTAAAGCTTGGAACACACCTTAGTCCCACTCGGTTAGATACCCCAGTCTGGTATCTAAGCTGTAACACTGTGTGTGCTGTGACTCTTCATAAATCATATCATTTGGAGATCTTCCATGTACCTCCGTATATATGTAATTATGAATACCTCCCTAGTTAAAAGGGAATATTGAAAAATGTAACTAGTGTCGGACTTCATAATTATATTTGAGTCATAATGTAATATATTTGTCAAAAGAAAGAAAAAGGAATATTATTGTAAAATAAATTATCTTATTAAAGCATGGGTTTCATGCTTGGGTCAATGATTAATAGGTCAAAGCCTCCATTGTAGGATTCTATGGTTTATGTCAAGAGTCTTTGTCCATGTCATCACGTAATAGACGATTCTTGGGCTTTGTTTAGCAAGAAAGAAATTTATTTTGATGTAAATTGAGTCATTTAGGCCTCCTCCACCAAGTCGGCCTCAAAGAAGACAAGTCGACCTCAAACATGAGCCAAAAATAACTATAAATAGACAACTACTCGACCTCATTTGGACATTCACTCACAAAAGTTTGATCCGCAGTTTGAAGAAGAGAAAAAGGTGCGCCAAATGCAAGAAGAGAAGGAGAACCTAAAACAAAGAAGGAGAAACCCCAGCGAAGGAAGAAGACCATTTATCTTGTCTCTATCCCACACGAGCGAAGTTTCTGGGTTGCAGGAAGGCTGAAAACTTTACAATTGCAGGGGGGCCGAAAATCTGGAAGCTGGAGGGCTGAAATTCTATGTAGCTGTTGGGTTGAAGTTGTTTGACTTGAAGAAGATTATTGAAGTTTGAAATCATTCTGGAAGGCTGACTTGGTGGAGTGAGGAAGGGCTTTTGTTCTAGTCTAAGGTCTTGGTTTGTCTCAATTTGATTTGTATATACTAGTGGAATAGTTCAACTGGTTTTTCCCCTTTTTATGGGTTTTATCCCTTGGCTGAATGCCTACTTCTGGTGTCATTGATTTTCATGCTTTTGATTTGATGATTGCTTGATGCGAAGAAGATAAACAAGAACATAAAGAAAGCTAATAATAATATAAGAATATGACAAGTAATTGTGAACATAAGAAAATCTTTCTGCCTTTCTGATTTTCTAACACAGCTGTGGGGTTGACTGTAGAACCTGATGCTGAAGAAGAACCATTCTCATGGTCACCTACCACCATTCCCACCCCTTACCATTTGAGTCTTCATAGCTTCCTTGTTCAGTTTGGCTGAGTCCATATCTTTTAATGATTTGAGGGATCTATGGATGATTTGTGGAGTTGCATTTGGGCAAAGTGCTACTTCATGTGCCGGAATTTCTGCAAGGTGGAATTTCAATTGGAATACTCCCCCTTTCATATGCTTCCCACACAATTTGCAACTCAAATTTGATCTATCATTGGGTTTACCAAATTCCCAAATAGGATTTCGATTGTCTTGGCATGTTTGTTGAACTGTTAATGTAAGACTTGAACTGAGGGCACGAGAAAACATAATTTTTTTTTTATCAATCAGCATTTTCAGTTCTTGACAATAAAAAACCCTCTCTACTTAATGAAACAATAATGGCAAAAAAATACAATCAAACCCAACCTAAAATCATGGAAAAAGCATGGGTGACCGAAACCCAAGGCAAAACAAGAAAACAACAAAATAAATAGGCAGAAATTGATGCCCATACCTGGAATCCACGGTCTGGTAAAAAAACTTGGTCCAAAATCATTTTTTTTTATGATTAGGATCTTCAATAACTTCGGTTTTCTCCTCTTTCTCCCTTTAGAATCTTTCTCCTTCTCCTTAGCTCTCTCACTTGCCCTCTGTTTGCAAAATGAAATGAAAAAACCAAGTCAAAAACTTTAATTAGTTGCTGTTTTGCAGGCTGGTGATTTTTCGAGGTTGAGTTGTGATTTTTTGGCGATTATAACGATTTAATCATGATTTTTTGATGATTTTATCGACTGATAAAATCGCCCCCGCGAAAAGATCACGATTCAGCAATAAAATTGCAATTTTATTGCGATGTTTGTAACACTGATTCATGCCACTTCTCAAATTGCAGGATATTAGGGTTGGGGCCTGGGTATAGTGCTAAAGTGTTCCTTCTAAAATATAAAATATTAATGGGTCTTCATGCATTCTGTGTACTATTCGATGCTGTATTGGTTCTGTGGAAGCCTTTTTAGGTCTCTAAATTCTAATGTGATTCGTTGTATTGTTTCTCAGCCTGTTTTTTGAAACATTTGCTGTTTGTCAGAAGGAAACATGGTGTGAGTGTTTTTATTTTGGTAAATTAGCCACTTAGCTACTTGTATACAATCTACATCAGCATTTGCAGTTCTGCCTCTTTTCAATCTGTCCTTGTTCTTGATGGCTTGAGCCTCTTTTCTTACAGCTTCTGAATATTGTGTCTAGTAGAAGGCAGTGATGGTTGCTGCCACCTTTGTCCTCTTCTTGCAAGAAAAGGGTCCTCCTTTCTCCTGGGGTGGCATGCCACTACATTTTTTTCCTCGTCATTTCTCTTCATTGTGTCTGGAGCCTTGTAAATTGGCTTGCTGTAATCCATAGTGTTGGCAGAGCGCTGGCCACCTGAGTTGTAAACCTCCTGACACCGCCTAATCCATAGTGTTGGCAGAGCACTGGCCACCTGAGTTGTAAACCTTCTGACACTGCCAACACTCCCGATGAGTACAAATTACTGACCCTTCTGATTTCAAATATATTCTTCTCAACCTCTCTGCATATAAGTTGTTTTCATATGTTCCATAATTTGCTGCCATATCAGGGGTACCATCCGGTTGAGTGGTCTGCTGGGAGAGGGCACATTCATGAATGTCTATGCATCCTGAACAGTCCCAACTCTCCTTTCTTGATGTATTCGAGCCCCATTACCACTGCGCTCATGCCCTTCTAGCCAGGCAACATCCTCCACTGCTCTATTGCCTAAATAGTAAAACCACATTGGGGAATCATGGTGTGAATGTTGATGCTACATGTTTCCAAGAAAGTCTAAAATTTTTGACTGCTGAAGTGGTGTTACCCTGGTAGTTTGACTTGTGCTGAAAGGTGCTTATATAGTCCAGTATGGGGGAGATATTGTAACATGGGTAACACTGACATGACCATATGCTGGCCAAATATAAACATGAATGGAAATAAAATCTCTCTCTATATATATGTATGAAAGAGAATTTTCACAACATGGAACCTGCTATATAGAGAGATAAAAAGAGAGATACCAGAGTTAGACATAAATAGAAGCACCACTATATAAACAGAGATACTATATATAAAATTTACAAGGGGATATACCTTCATAAGGTATACCTAGTTGAGCGATACCGCAAGAGCAATCTCAGACAATCGAAAGGTTTGCACGTCGAGGTATTTGATTATTTTCAGTGCTTTTTTAGATCTGGGGTTAAGATGTTTCTTGACGGGTCATATTTGCAGTTACGAAAGGCATTGTTGACGCTGCAGTTATCATGAGTTAACCATTGGAAAGGGATGCTGCATGAGGCTAAGATTAGGTTGGTTCAAAGAAAAGGCTTACTTTTATGTATTGTAATAAAAGAAACAAAGGAGATTATGGTTTTTTAAGGAAGGAATTAAAACATGAAAGAGATGATTAAGTCTGACCAAAGTTGCACTTGGAGAGAATATATCATGATTGTTAAGGATTGGGCATTTGTTCCCATGCTTGGAGCTCATTTAATTTGAATTGAACATTGTGTTGTGATTTTGATTTGAAATTAAATTATGAAAGAGATGAATTAGGGTTGAGCAGAGTTGCACAGGCGAAGAATATTTTGTAATCGTTAACTTGAATCAAACTTTTGTAATGTTATTTGATTTGAAATTAAAACATGAAATAGATGAATTAGGTTGAGCAGAGTTGCACAGGCAGAGAATATTTCATGATTGTTGAGAATTATAAGGCATTTGCACCAATGATTTTAGCTAATTTAACTTGAAATGAACATTTGTGTTGTGATTTTTATTTGAAATGTCGTGCCTGTCAAGGATTGTCAGAAAAAAATAAAATAAATACAGATAACTACATTTCCAAGACCTTTTAACATATTTCTGATTTAATTAATGTTAAATTGTCCTTGCTGGCATCTGTCAACATAGTTGAGAAAAAACATTGCAGATTCTTTGTTACTGTAAATGCATTGTGACTGGGGAATAATTTTGGAAAAATAATGAATTTTTATTAATCTTGTAGGTAATTGAGAATAGTTTTACTTATCAGAAAAGGGGGATAAGGATTGATGGTGTTGGGCTACAATCATGCAGACCACATTCTTATAATTAAATCTTCAAAAAAAGGCTGCTGCCCAAAAATAGATGCTTCTTAGTGTACAATCTGTAGCTATGGCCACTTGTAACATAAGAGGATTTCACACATGGGTATGTTCATAACCAATGCTATCACCAACGGATTGGTAATCGGACAGATCGACCCCAAAATTGGGAACTGGAATGGAAACGGAACCAGGGAAAAATTGGGAAAAAATAGGTCAACCAATATATATATATATATATATATATATATATATATATATATATATATATTCAAAGGGATCTTAAAAAACAAAATTGGTTTTAAAGTGAGAAGGTTTGTTTCTTGTTTTAAATGAGTTCAAGTCTCTGGAGACATGTTGTAACTGGCCCGTTTGTTGCATTTATGAAATAGTTGTATCTGCTGTATAATAGTAGCTGCCGATCTGATTGAAGTTACCAATTCTCCAGAAATTCTCGTTCTGGTTATATATATATATATATTGTGCAACAATATGGATCCAAACCATTATACACAAATATGCAAAGTTTCTCATTTATAGCAAAGGTGCACATAGCCAAAATGCCAACCAGTGCAAACATCTGTGAACCAAAAATATATCAACAAATAGGCTCTAGAGTCCAAAAAATCATTCTACAACAAATACCTACATATCATTAAAAACATTGCCTGTGTTGGGATATTCATCATCAATATCATCCTCTAAGCATTGATATAAGATAGAAAAAGCTTAACACGTCAAATCGAGATTTTCTGATGGATGGGTACATTTAGACTAGGTTCATGATAGAGGTGTTCAACAAGCAATGCCACCAACATCGAGGTACATGGGGGGCTGGGTGTTCTTGATTAAATGCTAGTTCAATACCCTCATACACGACAGACACCAATGGAAACATTGCAATCCCCCCAATCCTGCAATCCTGAAAATTGTTAAGTAAACTTCATTTTACCTAAGGAATTTAATAGTACCATTAACTACATTAGTAGGGCTCTATTGTTTAATGTTAGGTTGCTCCACTCATATATTATTGCTTTCTTACAAAAAATTGTGTTCCAAGGTTCCTTAGTTGCATTGTATGGAACCCCAGTTCTGTACAGAACCAGCTGCTTCGGTACCAAGCCCCACAGGAACCAGTTGGTTTGCTACCAAACCAGCGTTTTCTGGTTCTGTGCTACCGGTTAGGGCCTGAAAACAGCTTGACCGGACAGATCTGTACAAGAACCAATTGGTTCAGTATCAAACCGGCTTTTTCTGGTTCTGTGCCACCAGTTAGGGCTTGAAAACAGCTGGACTGGGTGGTTCAACTGGTTCTGCTGTGGTTCTGATAATGCTGTTCATAACATGCATTTGCTGATAGTTCTACCTGCAATGTTAAGCATGCTTATACTCGGTGCTGGTTATTTTACATGTACTTATATGCATGTTGTGGGTGGTGGTTGGCATACATGCTATTGTAAACATAATTCTATAATTGACTAGTCACAGTTTGAGTGAAGATTAGTGGAATTGCGTTGTGCTAAGTTTATTGGTCATTTTCACTGGTTGCCAAATCGTATAATGTTGTTTTCTTCAAATTTATGATGGTTTTATGTTATTAGGTTTGTTATACTTTCCCTTGATTATTTTGTTTACAGCAGGCAATGGTGGATCTCACGCCCAAGGATTCCCATCAGACAATGATTTAAACAATACAACTGTAAGTTAGTTTTTCTTCTATTTACCTTTCAGATTTTGTTTGTTGCTTGTTCTCATGTTTTCATTTATGCAGATATTTGTAGGCCGGTTAGACCCAAATGCGACAGATGATGATCTGAGACAAGTCTTTGGCCAGTATGGTGATCTTGTGTCGATAAAAATACCTGTTGGTAAAGGTTGTGGGTTTGTCCAGTTTTCTAACAGGTAAGTTTGAAATCTTCGTTCAATGAGATTTTCATATTTTCAAGACTGTAGATTGAGTATTGATGGGAGTTTTCGCTGTATTTGTAGTATTTTGCCTTGTCATCAGAGCTATATTCCCACTTCTTATTCTTTGCAACGAAACATTTTAGATCCTGGTTGAATTTTGTTGGAAATTTATTTGTTCAGGGCTTGTGCTGAGGAAGCATTGCAAAGGCTCCATGGCACTGTTATTCGTCAGCAAACTATACGTCTTTCTTGGGGTCGAAGCCCTGCAAACAAGCAGGTAAAATGTGTACAAGTACTTAAACAATTATGTGCTAAGTATACATTCTTTTACTTCTGGCATGAATTTTGCCAAATTTTGGCATCTGAGAATGTGTTCTATGTTGCCTTCTGAAACAGCAACCTCAGCCACAGGGGCAACAGCCTCAGTCTGATCCAAATCAGTGGAATGGTGCTTACTATGGGCAAGGATATGAAAGCTATGGTTATGCTCCCCCTCCTCAAGATCCTGCAATGTATGCCTACGGTGGCTACCCTGGATATGGGAATTATAATCAGCAGGTAAGCTAGAGTTACAAGTCTCTATAGCTTTGGTCACACTAATGTTACAAGGGCTCTTTATTTGCCCTTCAAATTGGCTTCATTTGTTTTCAGTCTGGAGGCTGCAATTGTTTTGTTTTCTTTACCAGGTATAGCCAGGTTTTTTGCTAGTTATGTAAGCACATAAAAATTATTGCTTCATATTCAGGTTTTCATTATCTGAGATCAACAGATATTTTCCCTAGTTATATTACATATTTCCTTATAATTTTAAGTTACATGTTCCTTTTTTTTTTTTTTAATTTTTGTATCAAGAACATGCTACTTTTATGTATATGCGTATACATTAGAGCTTGGATTCTATAGAAATGATAATATTTATGTCATTAGGAATGGCATTGTCTCAATTACATGATCATTTCTCTTATACTTTTATTTTTCCATGGTACTGAAGATATTCAAATTTCATATTGATGGAGAATATGTGAAATAATTTTATAGACAAATTTGGACGACTGTTTTTGGGTAATGATCAATTGTTTTATATATAACCGTTGTTGATTTTTTTAGGTGCCTGTCTGCCAAAATTTTGGGTAATGGTCAATTGTTTTATATATAACCGTGGTTGATTTTTTAGGTGCCTGTCTGCCAAAATTGCATATGTAGATTTTCATTTGCTTATCTATACTAGAATATTTACTTGTATTAATGAATTTGATATTGTTTCACTCAAGTTCTGGATCTTGGTATCGTCAGTGTCCTTTCAATGAATCATTTGTGGATCCTTGAATCATTTATGGATCCTTCAAAGTCAATGTAGTGGTTCTTCAAAAACACTCATTTATGGATCCTTTCAAAGTCAATGTAGTGGTTCTTCAAGAACACCCCACTTTACTCTATACTGTAGAATATCCACTTGTATTAATGTACTCAATATTTCACTAAAGTTTTGGATCTTTGCATTGTCAGTGCATCCTTAGAATGAATCGTAGATCTTTTAAAGTCAATGCACTGGCCCTTCAAGAACATACCCCTTTTACTGTTTTTTCTTTAATGCCATTTTAAACGTATATGTTTGTTGGGAAGATGTACTCATGTATACATTTGAACATATAAAGTCTTGTTTACTGCAAGAAAATTGAGCTCTCATGTGCCTGTGGCAGACAGGTGAGGGTCTTTGCCACCAAATTGAATCTTTAGATTAGTCATTCTGAAGTTTAAAAGTTACTTAGTTTAGTCAATAAGCACAAATGAGATATTCCAACTACTATCATATCTCATGAAATTGTTATGATTAAACATTACAAAGACTAGCACTTCACATCATGAAAAGAAACTGAAGAGAATTTCAGTAAAATCTTGCAATAACAACTTTTCAATGAATTCACTTTCAGAATACTATTTTCTTTGTTGAGATTATCTTTTTGATGTGGTAAGGATGACTCACGAGTGGATGGTATTTTCCTCCAATTGTACAACAAACACAAATTAATTTCATTGGGGCAGAGAATGCACATCTTCTACTATTGATTCAGTTATTCCAGTGCTTTACAATTTGTGAAACAATTCTTGATATGTTGAATGCATACTGTGATGAGCCTCACCAACAATCTGCTATTATAAGATAATGATTATCATAATAGAGATCTGTAAATTTTAACAGGTCTAAAATTTGGAACTAACTGAGCATGAACAATTGTATTCAAACGGGGTAAGAGCAGTAATGCAGCAATAACCACATCGCTTTTGCCATCAATGGCAACAATTGCAACACTTGCCAACCGTAGTTTGAAAAGAGCTGTTTTGAGAACAATAACTGTAGCCAAGGACCAAAGATGCAGTACAGATAACCTGCAAATCTAATAAATCAGTTTCCCAAGAAGGTATAGTTACTAACTCTTGCCATATTATCCAACGCGGTGTAGAGTATGGTCTTGGCCAAACTTAGTCTATTAATCAATTCCTGCAGAAAGCAAAACTATACAGACCCTCATTTTCATTGCACAGACCTATAAATAGATACAAGTAACCCACAATACAAAATTAGTTGTTGGCTCGAAAAAGTAGGTCCATAATTACCTTCTCAATCAACACACAACTTATCTATAAAAATATACGAAATGGGTGGCTCTTATTTACAATATAGCTATTCTATCTACACCTAGCCAATTAAAGACACAAAACTTGGCATTAAAACTTAATTTCTTTGCTGCTGAGCAAGACAATGGCATTTTTTCTGGTACTTTAAACAGTGCAGATTTTGAGGTACCATTACAGTTTCAACTTTCTATACAATTGGCACTTTATTCCATCTTTTTTTTTTGTTTTCTATGTTTAATTTAAACGTTTTGCATTTTTTTTAACTAAAACATTTTGTATTATAAAAAGAGTATAAGTTATGCTGTATTAATAGCTCGAAGCTTTGAAATACGTGTGGAAATCCTACAGAGTGTGCGAGTAATCTACCATCAGTACTTGTGGTAGTTTAGTATTTTTAGCCCACTCCATCCTACATTCCAAGATGATAACTTTAATTTTGGGGAAGGATGCTTCAAGTTTGCTTTCATCTTCTGACAACCTGCGATGGGCATCATATACGAGTGCTTGGTGTTGCATAGGTTCAAGAAAGTTGTATTATCTTAAACTAGTTTTCTGTAGTGCTTTTTTCTGGAGTGAAGTTTATCGTCCTAAAGTCGAGGGGGGATTTTGCAGGCCGATGTCATATTTTTCTTTTGGTTTGTTTTGTCTGTTATATTGTAGTGCTGGTATCTTTTGGCCTGGATGATCTTGCAAGGACATTCTATTATGCCCTTTATGAGTGCACCAAAAATCAAGTCCGGGCATTTTAGAAATTGCTATTAGTAGTGTTAATATTGTGAAAACAGCCTGATCAATTAGTGATTTGTCTAGGACTTCCTAATCAATTTTAGAGCCTTATGGTTGCTAACATAGTTGTAAGCATTTCTCTAGAAAAGCTTGTGAATCCCAATGCCATATTCCCTTTTTTCATAGAAATAGAGGGAAATTGGGTTGCCAGTGAAAAATTTCTTGTGCAAGAGTTCAATGGAATTTGAATCTCATTTATTCATCTTGTTTATTGTTGTATGAGTATGGACACTTGAACCTCACAGAAAAGGAAATCGATACAGTTTATGCCTGCTCTGAATTGATTTTAAAAGTTCACTCTTTTTATTTTCAGGTATGTACGATGCCCAATTCTAAGGTTAATGTTATTAACCTTGATTGATGACATAATCAGTATAGACATTCTCCTGGTCTAATTGATGTAGTTTCTACATCACCACTTGAACTTGAGATGTGCTTAATTTGATTTATACTTTTTTGAAGTAGATTTATCGCCATAGATTTTTTCTCAAGGGAATTAATGTTTTATACCGCTTATTTCTTTCTATTTTTCTTTTTTTGGTTTTTTGAAGTAGATTTTATAAATTTATTACCATGGAAATTATACTGAAGGGATTAACGTTCTATGCCAGTTATTCCTCTTTTTTTTTCTGTTCTTTCTTAAATTTATTTTTTCTCTCTCCCTGAAAAAGAGCTCCATTCATTCTGGTTTAATGACACCTCAAACTTTGGAAGACAGTATCTCAAGGCTGTTTGACACTTTCAAATGAGGTCATATCATGCTTTTTCAGTTTATGCTGTTTTACATGGAGCATTCTTCATTTATGGTTTTCTTTTTTGGGTTATTTGAGGTCTACCATGCTTATTCAGTTTATCTGTTTTACAGGAAGCATTCTTCATTTATCATTTGCCTGTCTGAGTTAGTTGAGGTCATATCATGTTTATACAGTTTATGCTGTTTTACATGAAGCAATCTTCATTTATGGATTTCCTTGTCTGGGTTAGTTGAGTTAATCTTTGTTATGATGATTGAGGTCTTTGAGTGCATTTCGACTTGAGTGCAAAAGGCTTTTTGTCATTTTCAAATCATGTCATCCCTGGTATATTTTTAGGGCAGTTGATTTCATGGACAAGATTTGTGGTGTTCCCAGAAGACTTAACCGAAAAAATTCCCATACACATTTCAGGTGGGACATGCTAGACAAGGAATGTGGATTCATGTTTATTAGTGGGTATCAAGAACTAATAGGGGATAGTTGGTAGCAGGACGGATAATTATCATTGAGCAGTACTGCCAGTTGGATGATTTTTTGCTTGGACGTTTAACTTGCCATCTCCACAGAGCAGAAGAGACTTGGCATTATTAAAGGTAATGCCACCTGGAGCAGCACCTGCCCTTACCGGCTCTGCTGGTGTTACTCCAGTTGACTATTAGTCTGCCATTTGCTCTGTTGGCTTTACTTAAGGTGGGTGTTAAGTTTTAACCTGCCATCTGCTCTGCTGGCAATACTCCAGGTGGGTATCAACCTCCATGCAAACATGGTGGAGCGAGCATCTCTTGCTGATATGGATTGTTGCCTTTAGGAGCTCACTAGAGGATTAGTGTTTAATATCACTAGAGAGCTGTATTGGAGAATGCCAGTGGAGCAGCACCTGTACTGGAGAATGCCAGAATGCCAGTGTTACTCCAGGGGATTATTAACCTGCCATTTTCTCTGTTGGCTTTACTTCAAGTGGGTATTAACCTCCCATCTGCTCTGCTGACATTACTGCAGGTGGGTGTCAACATGCCGTTTACTTTGCTGGCATGGTTGTCAATCTCCATGCAAACATGGTGGAGCTGGCAGCACTTGTTGATATGGATTGTTGCCTTTAGGAGTTCCACTAGAGGTTTTGTGTAATATCTACTAGAGAGTTGTATTGGAGAATGCCCATCTCAAAGCATTGTTTTAAAAATTGAAACTGCTTTTTGAACTGGCCACCTATGAAACCAGGTTTCTAACCAGAACCAGATTCGTTAAGTTGGCTTTAAAAAAGTACATAAAATAATTAATTTTTAACGAAAATTTATTTTTTAGATTTCAAACCATGAATCCAAACTATTAGAGACAAGATATGCAAAGTTTGCTAAGGGTGATTCTATCAAAATGGCACTGAGTGCAGTACATAATCAATGAGCCACTAAATGACCTCTAGAGTCCAAAAACCATGCTACTAGCTATTGGGCAACTGGCTTACTACAAATAAATGATCAGCATGATCACTCATCAAATTCATCACCAATACTAGAAATGGGATCATCAGCAGGAGCTAAATAAATATCATCTGGCTTAGAGTGTTCAAACTGCTAAAGGACATTTGCAACCTTAGTGATGGCCGTAGTAGTAATAGGCCTAGCATAAGCAGGAGTTGGCCAGGCTGCATGACAAGTGCTTGCATTTACTGTGCTTGGTGCCTCACTTCCTTCCACTCCTAGTTCGACTATGGGATCTGCATTGGGATCAATACCCCCAACCTCCATGGTCAATATCAAAATCAAGATCAAACCCCTAGTCGTGTAGTCTCTTCTACCCATTCTGAAGTTGGATCAATATCATTCAACACAATGGGATGTGTATTATGATCTTTGTTAAGCAATTGTTGATATTTTAGTTGGAGGATATATTGCATGGAGAGATCATTTAATTGTTTTTGTTCCAATTGGTTTCTTTTCTATGCGTGAATCTGCTAAAAAACAACCGATTTGCACACTTACACTTTACAGGAACACTTGGAAGAGTTTGGCTAAGGGCTCTAAATGCAAACATTTTCATTGAGGTTATTGGCTGCCAGATGACTACTACCAATGTGTGCTGACAAGACAAAGTTTAACGTTAGTTCAATGTTCAACAATTTAAATTGTGACTTTACTAAAAGATCAAGTATTTATGGTTTGAATCTTAAACAATTTAAATTACAAAAAAATTGAATTGCTTACCTAGTTGGTTCACATCTCCTGCAATCTTTGCTAGTTTTTTCCATAGTTACTTGTGGCCCTAGTGAAAGCCCTGATCTATTGATGTATTTCTAGCTACCCAGACTCATTAGGGACTATGCACTTCAAGCACAAAGACAACCCATCTTTGATCTCCCCAGCCTTATCTTTTCCTAGTTGAGCTTTGTAATGATGCCTTGGGTTCAAGAAATACCTCGTTGGATGTATAGGGCGATGGAGTTGATTGTTCCATTTGTTACCAATGACCTCTCAGATAGGTCTGGACTTACCTACTCTATCCTTCTAGGCTGTCCGTATCTGCTCCTGTGCTTGATCCATATGTCAAAGATGTAGCCCATGGCCAATTTTTCCCCATCCACCAACTGCAACTTCTTAAAAGGAGGCTTGCCAATATTCACAATCTTTGCTGTTTTTTTTTTCCAAAAAGTGTTGCCAAAAACTTTCCTTTTGGTGTGCTTTCCATCATGTCTGTGAGCCCATCTTGATTCATTTTTAATCATCATTGGAAAACATTTTTTGCAAGGTATGAGTTTGAGAAATGAGAGATTGCTATGTGAGGAAATGAGAAATCTAGTGATGGCATGCCTAACAAGCTCCTTGCTCTCAGTGTTTTTCTTCATTAGGCTCAATACACGAGTGGTTGTAGATGTATTTTGTGCTACATCTGCATGCCGTACAATGTTTTTACGTAATCCACTTTCCCGATGTCCTCCAGCATGGGGTCTGCAATGTGTAGCACATGGCTTCCAGAATATTTTCCCCTATTTGGACTCTAGCATCTTTCCAACACAAACATAGTAGAGGCATTGTTTGTGATGACCTGCACAACATTTGCTCATCTCAATCAAAATGTCAAATAATGGGTTTTCATCTTTCCTCCTATCAGATGAATCAACTGATTCCAAAACATGGTTCTTTGAGGGAAAAAGATAGAAACTTATGGTAATATGGTTCTTTCTCAGTCCATCCATCTGACATGATAGAACAGATTGTGTTGGCCCATGACTCTTTAAACTCCAAATATTCGTCTGTTGAAAAAACACTTTTTTGCAAGAGAGATCCCCTCAAGTTATGCACACTAGTGTCTTTGAAGCCATTTCCTGCAGCAATAACAAAGTTCCACAGAGCATAGTAATAAGGGGAGCAAGTAGCATTATAGGGGATATTTATATCGTACCACCATCTGACAATGTATCCAAAAACTTCTTTGCATTGCTTTATCCAATGGGTGGTATCAAAGGCGGGTTGAGTTAGACTTGGTTCAGACTGAGAGGCACTAGCAGAGTTGGGGGAAGGTGCGAAATAGCTGTTGATGTTCCTTTTCTTTTTAGGTTGACTGTAAGACTCAAGTGGGGAGGAACATTTACGGGAAGGGGTCATGGGGCATTGGTGGAAGGAATAGAGGAAGTCTTGAAGTTCGAATCACCGATGCTTACTCTCATAACTTTACTGTCACCAAGCAAACATCTTTTGTGGAAGGGAACCCAAAATAGCATCTGAAGGCAAACGAGGAGCATTTCAAGTGGAAACCATCAAAGTAGCCGAGTAATTTTTTCCATTTAACGAGGGTTAGTTGATGTAGGTTTGGATTACGAGAAATTATATTCTTTAATTAAGAATAAGTATGATCCAACAAAGAAAATTCTAATTTAATTTTCGAACCAAAAATTGTTTGCACAAATTGATGTTTTCACCAAGCCTATTACTGCAGTTGTCATGCAAACATAGTGTTCATTAAAGCAATGCCGATGAAAGATATTATGTGCGTTGATAATAATATTACATTGAACAATCGAGCATTGCCAAATACCTTGTCAAGCTAGTAAGAAAGATGATATATATGATAAAGAATTTTGATGGGAACATTGTGTTGTATGGATAAGTCAATTGGAGCCATGTGTTATTGTTCAGAGCAAAGTAAAGGTTGACAGCATTTATACATATTAAGCTGTGCATTTTTTTATTATAAAGAATTGGCATATCTGAATATTTAAATTTGGATTTTATTTATTGATATAGTGACTTAGATTTGTTAGAATGAGAGAGCAGATACTTATTAAACCAAAATTGTGTTGACCTTTTAAACAATGTAATAATACAAATATAAATTCATGATAGTTGTCATAGGGAATAGACACATAATAGTATTTGGGACATATAATTAATCAGTTGAGAGATTATATCAACCACACTAATATGAACCACACTAATCTCGGAAGCATCTAGTTGGAAATTCGTAATAATACAAATATAAATTTATGATAGTTGTCATAGGGAATAGACACATAATAGTATTTGGGACATAATTAATCAGTTGAGAGTATATATCAACCAGACTAATCTCGGAAGCATTTAGTTGGAGAGAATTTCTCAAGTGCAACTAGATATAGTGTTTTAGAAATTAGGAATAGACTCTTTGTAAAGATGTACTCTACTTAATCATGACCCAAAATATATAATAACTATAATGTAATCACATATAAGACAAGTGGGACTTACATAATTCAACACTCCCCTTCAAGTAGTCTTAATCTTCATTTGATGAGGCCTTCAACTATTATGCAATAAATGCTTCACTGAGTTGAAGAACCTAATAGCAAAGTCTACATATGGTTGATTTTGGTACTCACGTCTCGTACCTCAATTATGCAAACATTACCAAACAGTCATCGTTCATATAAAACAAGAACCATACACCGAATTATATATGTACCTAATTATTGTAATCTTTGGTCTATTATGATGCCCTTAATGTACAAGGTTTATTAAGCTTTATGATGAACTCCCCATGAACTCCCCATGAATGTAAAACTTCACCTCTTAGAGTCTACAACAAATATGGTCCAATCCAAGTGTTGAAGAACTCTATAATACACTATAATCTACAACAAATATGGTCCAATCCAAGTGTTGAAGAACTCTATAATACACTATAATCTACAACAAATATGGTCCAATACAAGTGTTGAAGAACTCTATAATACTCTATAACCTACAACAAATATGGTCCAATCCAAGTGTTGAAGAACTCTATAATACTCTATAATCAACAATATGGTCCAATCCAAGTGTTGAAGAACTCTATAATACTCTAAATCAACAATATGGTCAATTCATAGAGAACTCAACCATCACATGGCCTACTACTCCAAGTGTTAAAGGAGGGCTACTCTTAATCTGGTCCAATCCAAGTGTTGAAGAACTCTATAATACTCTATAATCAACAATATGGTCCATTCATAGAGAACTCAACCATCATATGGCCTACTACTCCAACTGTTAAAGGAAGGCTAGTCTTAATCTTCATTTGTTGAGGCTTTCATCTCTTGAAGCGGTGAATGCTTCACTATGACTTGAAGAATTTTCCATGTAGGAAAGTCTACACATAGTTATTGCAAAGGTGGTTGTTGTACTAAAATAACGAGAGCACAAATTATAAGAGAACAAAAATTGTGTTTGATAGGATGAAAAATGGAATAAAAAATTGTGGAATGAAGATTATTTATATTAGAGAATACTACAGAGTATAATGGAGTATAATGGTGGAGGAAATGAAAAAATTATTAAAAAGTGTATCCTGCAATATTGATATGTATATGAAGACTTTCTTTTTAAATTCTTTTTATTATTTCAAATTAATAATTGTTGAGGACTTCAAACAATATTTTAAATTGATAATGGTGGAGGACTTAAACAAAATTTCAAGCATGTTGGTAGAGAAATAAAAAATATTTCAAATTGATAATGGTGGAGGAATATTATTTTTTATCAAATTGATAATGGTGGAGGACTTAAACAAAATTTCAAGCATGTTGGTAGAGAAATAAAAAATATTTCAAATTGATAATGGTGGAGAGGAATATTATTTAGCATGTTGGTAGAGAAATAAAAAATATTTCAAATTGATAATGGTGGAGGAATATTATTTTTTATCAAATTGATAATGGTGGAGGAATATATATATTTTTTAATATTGATATGTATATGAAGACTTTCTTTTTAAATTCTTATTATTATTTCAAATTAATAATTGTTGAGGACTTCAAACAATATTTTAAATTGATAATGGTGGAGGACTTAAACAAAATTTCAAGCATGTTGGTAGAGAAATAAAAAATATTTCAAATTGATAATGGTGGAGGAATATTATTTTTTATCAAATTGATAATGGTGGAGGACTTAAACAAAATTTCAAGCATGTTGGTAGAGAAATAAAAAATATTTCAAATTGATAATGGTGGAGGAATATTATATAAAAAATATTTCAAATTGATAATGGTGGAGGAATATTATTTTTTATCAAATTGATAATGGTGGAGGAATATATATATTTTTTAAATTGATAATGGTGAAGGAATATTTTTTTTTTCAAATTGATAAAGGTGGAGGACTTCAAACAAAATTTCAAGCATGTTGGTAGAGATAAAAACAAAACCATACGTGATTTTGATATTTGCAATGTTTTTATCATTCCAAACTAAGATAGGTTTATTAACCAACCATATAACTCAAAAAGTTAAAAAATAAAGTTAATTCAAATCTTGATTAAAAAAAAATTCATTCAAATCTTGATTTAAAAAAATTAAAGTTAATTGAAATCTGGATTAAAAAAAATAATAAAGTGATTTAGGATAGCCGTCATTGTTATGTCATTATTAATATCTTAATGAATTAAGATAGTACAAAGTTTTGCCCATGTTTTTGTAAGAATCTTTTAGTGAATTTAAATAGTGTCAATATTGACTAAATAGATGTACTCAACTACTCAATTAATAATTGAAAATATAATATTTCAACTAATAATTGAAGATTAGAAATATTTTAGTAAATTTAAATAAAGTGCCCATATTGATTACATTGATGTACTCTATCAATAATTAGAAAATGTTGGAAGAAATTAGTAAATTTAAATAAATTGCCCATATTGATTACATTGATGTACTCAACTATTAATTGCAGATTAGAAAATGTTGGAAGAAATTAGTAAATTTAAATAAAGTGCCCATATTCACTACATTGCAGATTAGAAAATTGTTGAAAGAAATTAGTAAATTTAAATAAAGTGCCCATATTCACTACATTGATGTATTCAACTAATAATTATTGATGTACTCAACTAATAATTGAAGATTACAAAATGTTGGAAGAAACTAGGCTACAAACTATTTATTTGTGTGATGTACTCAACTACTAATTGAAGATTAGAAATATAATATTTCAACTAATAAATAAAAATTAGAAATATTTTATTAAATTTAAATAAAGTGCCCATATTGACTACATTGATGTACTCAACTAATAATTGAGGATTAGAAAATGTTGGAAGAAACTAAGTGACAAACTATTTATGTGTGAGGGAGGGAATTAAAATAAAGACAATAACAAGGCAAACATTTTTTTTTGTGAGGGAGGGAATTTAAATAAAGACTATAACAAGGCAAGCATTTTTTTTTGTGAGGGAGGGAATTAAAATAAAGACTATAACAAGACAAGCATTTGACTTGTGTGAGGGAGGGAATTAAAATATAGACTATAACAAGACATACATTTGAGTATCTTCAAAAACTTGAGAAATATGGCTAAGATGTGGTAGAAATATTGCAATATCACATTTAATGTAGCGTTTCAATCATTTCATTTAAAACTAGTTACAAAGCATTATTGCCAAGAATATGCATAATAATTACATATTTCAATGAAACACAATTTTATAAGGAAATGCCTAAAGGATGAAAGTAGTAAAGTTGGGTCATTAGAGTAAACCAATTCAACCTACTTATTTTGGTTTTCCAAGCTCAAAATTGGCCGAAAAAGTCTTTCATAGGTGGGTGAATCCATGGATGTTAGTAACAACTGATGTCATTTTGTAACATGGCAAAAATTAATAATGAAAATTTCAAAACATATAAAAGTTGCATCGATTTATTAAACCAGTATAGATTCATTTCAATCACACATCCAACAAGCGTTGAGAAGGATCATATTTCTTAAGTTGCAAACCTTTTTTAAAGTGCAAAATTTGAAGAAGTGTTTGCCCTTCAAGAGATTTGATACATTTGAGGGCTTATTAGATCTACGATTAAGATGGATCTATACTGGTTATATATATTCACTTGAAAATTACCCAAATATAAAATAGTAAAACTATTTGAAATGTTTTAAGCAAAATTATATATATATATATAATTTAATTTTACCCAATATGGATATTGAACCATTTTATTTATGAACCACATAAATATTTTATGTATGATTCACATTAAACTTTGTTATTATTATTAATAATTTTTAAATGTCATATTTTAATTTTATATTAAGAATTAATGAATTGAACATCTTTCTCTTAATACTTTTATTGAATTATTTATTTTAATATATATGTATATGTTGCGGAATATTTTATTATAGTAAACAATTATTATTATTATTTTTTAATTTTTGATATATATATTCCTCGACGGGGGTGAGGTCCTTGCAACACGTGGTTGAAGACTCTCATGTGTGACTTCAGGTGGGGTGGGGGTGAGGGACATTCCTCTCGGTCCCTTCACCATAACGAATGTAGAGGGACTGGTACCTGTTGCAAGTTGGCAATACATGCGAATATTAATTCTGCTTTGGAGTTTTGGGGCGGCGATCAATTAAGGAGCGGGATGATGAGGGACCATGTCACTCGACTCCATATCTTGGTCTGGTGCTCGGCCGTGCGACGACTGTCGGGGAGGAAAAGGAAAGTGGTGCAGAAGGGTATTTGGTGGGAGGGGCTGGTGTGTGTTTGTTTTGGGCGCATGCTGGTGCAATTTACCCAACTAGAACCTGTGCCTTAGTTTCCTGGTTATCGATTGTTTAGGTGAAGACGAAATGTCGGTGGGTCGAGAGCCCTTTCAACTCATCCTTTCCCGACTTATGGTGAACTTGTTTGCTCGAGCTAGAAAGGGAAGCTAGACTTAGCAGTCTAGGAATATCCACAAGTGGTGGTGGAAAATTAGTTTCAATATCCAATTAAGGGACTTTTGGCATGTGAGTGAAGGTGTATGGTGGATTGCTGGTTGGTCTCTGCGTGATGAATTTGGTAGTTGGCCGCTGCCTTGGGGGTAGCTAAGCCTGGGAGATAGCTACTGTGCCTTCGCTCTTTCTCAATTGTTAGTATTGGTCTGGTGGGAGGTGGTATATGCTTCTTTTGGGGTTGGCTGTCCGCCTCTGTTTGTCGGGGGTTGGCTGTCCGCCTCTGTTTGTCCGCCTCTGTTTGTGGTATTGTGTCTCTCTAGTGTGGTGGGTGTCGCTATCGAGTTCTTTCAAGTGTGGAGTTCGATTTCTCTGGTGGGGGGTTTGGCCTGTGAAGTCAGTAAGCGATGAGTATTCCTCTTGGCGAAACATGAAACCATCGATGAAGCGAGGACGTTCCCCCTCCTCTGTCAATCTTGACCTTGCGGGCGTGGAGGATTCAACAATCGTCATGGTCGCTCCTCGCTTCGGTGGAAAGACTGCTAGATGCGCGTAGCTGGTTGTTGTGGGAGTGCGTGGAGGAGGAAAGAGGTGCCAACAGGGGTGGTGGTTTGAGGGTGCAACGGACGAGTTGTCAGGGTGGTAAAGGGAGTCGTGGGTCTGGTCGAGCTGAGGAGCTGGGAGGGAAAGGCATCCAACACTGCTGCTTGGAAAATTGTTGAGCCCTTATCAACAACCTCATGGAACGAGTGGACACAACCAAGAGAGTTCGTCGTGAGGAGCATGCAAAACAAATGGTAAAGTTGGACCGATTGCACTATTTTCAGTGCCAAAGTCCGAGAGAGACTGGTAGTGGATTGGCGAGGCCAATACCAACTAACCGAGAAAGTAGAGAAGCACTTTGAAGGGCATGTTCAGTATGACTTCTGTCCTCCACCACCTCCAGGAACAACCCCAGACAATCTTGTTTCCATCAAGTCAGACGACTAGCATGCTCTCTGGTGTTTTTTATGTTTTATTAGTGTTCTGATGCCTCTGGCCCTATCGTTTATGGACAATGTCCCTGGTATCCTTTTGTATTTTTGTCATATGGTGCAAGTTTTGGTTAACAAACCCGGTTGGGGTGAGACCACCTCTTTTGTAAAAGACTATATGTACTTCTTTTTCTAATCTGAATTTTTTGTTTTGTTTACGATATATATATATATATATATATATATATATATATATATATAGTTGATATTGAAATAGATTAATTAACATGGATATTCAAATAACTTATTTAAGTCATGTATTAAAATATATATGTTTTAAAATATAAGAATTATACATTTTTCTTGCATAATCAAAAGTGATAATATAATATTTTCTTTACTTTTAGTTTTTTTGTTTGTTTTACAATTGATGTAATATTATGTTCACATGGGCATCAAAATATTTTATTTATAGTTGTAAGAGTGAGTAAAACATTTTCACAAGGAGAGTGAGATTATTGATGTTTTATAATTTAACCTATTTTGTTATTTAGAAAAAAATTTATTTTTATTTTAAAATATACACATCAAGTTGATAATAGAAGAAATGAGCTTCTAGACACAACAAAAAAATGTTTTTTTAATAATTATTTTAAATTTAATATTTACAAAATTCTCATTATTATTATTTTAAAATCTTGTTTTAATTATTTTATTTTTTAATAATTTTTTGAATTATAATTTTTAAAAATTATAATTCTATAATTTTTAAATATAAAATTAATTTTAAAAATTGAAAAAATATATATATTTTTATTATTAATTTGCTTTTAATTATAAAAAAGCTTACTAAAAAAACTTTTTAAAAGGGCAAATAAGGATTTTAAAGGAGAAAATGCTCTGAAAAGTTTGCCATTGTATTGAGGAGTTGTTTTTTTTTTTTTAAATTTGTAAGCTCGACAAGGCTACATCTTCAACATGTCCAACATATCACTCCGATCGGGGCAGGGAATTGAACTAGTGACTTCACATCAAGGAGTGCCTTAACAGAACACCCGATCACCTTCTATCTAAGACCCCGTGGGCTATTTTTTTGTTGGTCTAACCCACAAGGACTTGAAGATTGAATCTTTTGCTTTGCATATGATTTCGTAACAAGGCGATCACCAATTGAACTACACCTCATGGGATTTTTTTAATTCTTTTGAGTTGTATTGGTTTCATTAATTTTTATGTTTGGAGTATATTTTATATTTTTTTATAAATTAAATTGGTAATACCATTGTTGTTTTTTGCTGAGTGGTTGCTTATTATATTTATAAAAAACGGGTCACAAGTTCGAATAGCAAATCATTTCCATGGATAAGTTTAAGGGGATACTACATAGTAACAAAATATAATTTTGATTTTTTAATTTAAAGTTAATTATTGCTTTAAGAAATTATTTTTATTTTATTCTATATTATTTTAATACAATTATAAATTCGCTTTATATCTATTCTTAATAGTTTCTCTAGGGGTGGTAGGAGGGGGAGGGGTTTTTTATAGCCTCGATGGAAAATTGAACACAAGTATGTCTAGGGGTTGAGATCTATAACCAATAATCAAGATGAATTGCACGACCCATTGCAAGGTTTGTTGTTGGCAAGAGCTCTTTGAGTAACCAAAATAACTATCTCCGAGTAACCAAAATAACTATCTCTGGAGACTCGCTTATTGTTATTCAATCTCTACAAAGGCACTTGGTCAAAAGATAGTTGTTTGGAAATTGTAATGAGGAGAATCAAAATGTTGTTGGAATAATACCCCCTCAAGGCTTTCTTCCATATATTAGGGAGGAAAAACATTGAGGCCAATAAATATGCTAGCCAAACATGCCAGCTCAAAGCCAAACAATTAGAAGCCAATGGTGTCGAGGGTTGGTGTAATTTACCGTAACTTTAATCCTAATTATATGGCAACAAATCATATTGAAATCTACTACACATGAAAAATCATTTCAATTCTGAGGCATAAGCTCCATGTATCAGAGTTAATTATGGGAAATCAAACCCAATAAGTGGTAGATAGATTAAACTAGGTCGTGGCATCTCGTTATTACCTCCATTATGCAGTTGACGCAAGCCACATCTTATTAAAACGTAATTTCCATGTACGGAGTTTGCAGAGCACGTAAAAAGCTCATTCTCCCCTTGAAAGCATGATGGGTGTTCGTAGCAGAGAAATAATGAACAAGCTTGTAGCATTAAATCTTGTAGGTGGTTTAACTAGGTAGCGTCCAATCATGACCACTTAGCCTCTATCTAGCGATATGAATTTGTCCCCTTTTAGTTACATTCTGGTGGATGATGGTTGTGGAGAAAGGCGCGTGCTTCAACTTTTAAGCTAGGTTGCGAGGGTGCATTGACTCAATTTCATCTTAGCAATTGCAAATGGAGAGACAATTTTAAGCAGGAGGCCTAGTATAACACCTTAACTTTGTGGTTGAAGTCTTACTAAATTGGGATCCAAATCCACAATTGGACTGCCCCCTGCCAACTTACATAATGTAGGTAGGCAAGGCAATCTAACAAAATGTACAAGTGTGGTGTCTTCTAAGGAAAATTGTTAGCGCTCACACCACCCAAGGATTCCTCTATGATGTAGTCAGGCTACCAAGCACCCTTGGGCTGATTTAGTCTCAGACAACTACTTTGATCTAGTGGATCAACAACCTTTGTGCTGTCTCGCTCTTATTGTCGGGGCATCAGGGTTAGGTTGATGGTGACGATAATTCGTGGAGCAGGAGTTAGAATGTTGAAGGGTTTTACAGAAATGGCATAAAGTAGCCATGGAATCAGGAAATTGATTTGTGCCAGCCTGGATATTGTTACACAATTAAAACAAAAGATAGAATCTGCTATGCACATTGACTTACTGGTCTTTAATCTGAAGATAAAGTATTATATGTTTTCCATTTTGTCCAAGTGCGGGAAAATAATTTGTCCCTTAAAGAAAAGCTTGCCCGACAGGATGATGAATTGGAAGCTCTACACAGTCCACTCTTAAAGCTCAAGGACCAAATCAGCCTCCTACATATACACCTCTTTGAGAATGAAGAAACAACCAAAACCCCAGATGAACAACCACTTGACCTTAACACGCCAACTTCAGAAGAAGAATTCAAATGCATCTGAAATATGTTACCATGTAAATTTAGCTTTTTACTAGGCAGTTTGTCGTATTTTTAGTTTCAAGAATTCTTTTTAATTTGATATAGTTTGGCGTCTTATTAGTATTCTATTAGTTGTCCTTAGTTCTATGGACATGAAAAGTGATGAAAAAATTGTAAATTTTCCATGTAATCATTGTGTCTGGGCATTGATTTAATATAAAACCTACTCATTTCTATTTAAAAAAAGATATTTCTTCTTATATTACTCGTTGAAATTTCACCTCCTTTTGGATTTTGAATGGTTTGTCTAAAAAACATCATCATTATGTCATATAGTATTAATTCTCACTGTTATGTATACAAATTAAACATATATTAATTATGATTAATTAGGTAGCACGATTAAAAGATCAAGGCCCTTCGTGTAAAGGCACCTAAGACTATATTTAAGCTAGGGAACTTCATCGTAAACATCACTATATATATATATATATATATATATATATATATATATATATATATATGTGTGTGTGTGTGTGTGTGTGGTATCAGAGCGGTTCAATCCTCTACCCAAGATCGCTGCATTGATAAACTAATTGTTTATGTCCGCTGCTCTTCGTTCGTTGTCCCCACAAAATCCCTGTTGCTACACCATCCATGTTAGATCCTCACATTTCATGTCCCCGGTCATGTTCCTCATCGCTTTCTCGTCACCACACAACTTGTGTTCCGTGCCTATTTCACTGTTAAAGCCATAGGTCAACTCACTACAGTCGAACCACGTCGTGCTCTTGACCATCTTTCTGCCTCCTTGCTCTTGTGCTGTTGCAAACCCGCTCGCATATGGCTCGTCCTGTCTGCCTTCCACCTACACGGTGTTTCCCGTCACACCAAAACCCTCGACTATTACACCTCGTCCACCACCGCAATAGTCATAACAATCCAAAATTAAAACCTTTTCGACGAATGACTTGTCCAACACAAAATAGTCACAATTATCCAATGAACCTTTCATTATGAATGTAATACACCATCAATGGCTCAGATAATGACAATGAACGAATTTAGTAAAAAATTGGAATATTTTGAGAAGATTCTAAACCAGAGTGATGCGAACTTTACGAACCTGCAAAATAAAACAAGAGTATATGAAATTAGCTCCAACAAAATTATAATGCCATTCAAAAGGACCACACAAACTTGAAAAACCGTGTTGGTCATAATCACAATCAAGTGATGAACATGTTCAACCTAATATTTCAGTGAAAGAATAATACGACTCAACAAGACTTAAATACGTCAGGCCTGTCAGATTCACATCAAATTCTCGAATATCCACATTCATCTACCCTACCCGATCCACAAAATAATATAATGAATCTTCAAAATACTCTGATTTTAAACCAAATTCCTTCATTCAAGCCACCGGTTGTCACAGACCAACGAAGAGAAAAACTTGAGTTATCGAAATTTGACAGTAATGAGCAACACGATGTAGCATGGTTCAATAAGGTAGATGAATATTTTGAGATTTGCAATATTGAAAATGACGATGAAAAAATCAAACATGCGTCCATGGAACTTGAAGGTGATGCATATAACTGGTACATGTGGTGGAAGAAATCATCATATGCTACCAATTGGAGTAAATTCAAATATTCTTTCTTTAAATGGTTCTAGGGTGTCAAGGAAGAATATTTCTTTACATAAATCACCAACATACAACAAAAGGGAAATGTGGACGAGTATACTAGAGAATGGGAAACACTAGCTACACGAGTACTTGAATTATCAGAAAATGCCTTACTATATCATATCTCATCGAACTTAAACCATATATCTAGAATGAAGTTAAGCTTTATGATGTTCCATCTATAGAATAAGAAAGACGAAAAGTAGACACTGGAGACAAGAAATTTTTAAAGAATAAGGTTGCTAAAAGTTGAAAGAGTATATTCAGGACGAAGGTTTCCCCAAACTTCTGACATGGAGAATACACAATATGTTCCACCACATCTATGAAGAGGAAAATCTAATATGGAGCTGCAAAGAACAAAAGAAGGTAAATGAAAACGTTGTGGTGAAAAATGAAACTCCAAACACAAATGCTTTAATGAAAATAATACTAAGAACTTATATAAATGTGAAGTAGAAAATGATTCATATAGTGAAGAAGTTGAGGATTCTCAACAATTTCCCACTGACTTGGATAATGAAAATGTTTCACAAGTATCACTACCAACGATGACAGGAATAACCCAAACCTAAACCTTAAAGTTAAAAGGGCATATCAAAATGAACAATGTATTGGTTCTAAAAGATAAAAGAAGCACTCACATTTTTGTTGATATAAATCTTGCAATAAGCTAAACATTTTCACTTATCCAATACCTAATATGAAAGTGATGCTAGAAAATAGAAAGAAAATTGAAGTAGGAAAATGCCATAAGGTTAAATTTCAGATTCATGACTACAATTTAGAATCCCAATTTTACACCGTATCACTTGGAGGAGTGGAAGTGGTCCTTTGTGTCCAATGGCTACAAACATTAGGCACTTACTCTGCCAACCATCAAAAACAATTTATAAGTTTTAGATGGGAGGATAGAAATATAAGTTATGTGGTTTTCAACCACCTCAAAATCAAATTGTATCATCCCATCAGCTGGCGAAGTTAATCCGAAAAGGGACAACAACATATATAGTGCAATGTCATCAGATGGAAATGTTGGCCTTGAAATTGATTAGAAAAAAACCACTTGAGATTCATAAGTTAATCCAAAAACACAATAAATTATTCCATGATATTCCCTCGCACATGCCCCTTGAAAGGGAAATCGAACACATAATTGAATTCAATTCAAGATCAAACCCTATCAACATCAAGCCATGCATATATCCACATCATCAAAAGATTTTCGTCAGCAACATCCCTCGTTACCAATGCTTTGAGGACAAATCATTTTTTGATGGGAATGTAGTGTTATGTATAAAAACTAAATAAGTCTTAGTTATGATTAATTAGGCAGATGAGGCACGATCAAAAGATCACAACTCCTCGTGTAAAGGCGCCTGAGGCTATATTTAATCCAGGGGCCTTCATTGCAAATATCGTCATTGGTAGCAATGGGAAAATCGAAAGGAAATCTGGACTCCAAAATGCAACGTAGAAAAATTTTGGTTGTAAACTCTACGAAATATTTTTGAAGCACTCTTTTAAAAACTTGTAGGCTTTGCGAAATATTTTTGCAGTGCTTCAAAAACTCAATTTTCAGATTTTAAAAGGAGAAATGACTCGGTTCTCTACAAACTTGACTCCACGGTCTAGCTCGACTCATAACTCAAAGAACATTCTCCTCCCGCCTCTCGTTGTCCAACATTCACCTCACTTAATTTAATGGCCCACAGTTCAATAGAAGGAACAAATTTTGCCTACAAAACAGAGACACTACAAAAATAATTTGAAGATCATAGTAGAGGGCATGCATAAACAACCACTGCTCAAAATCGACTGTTTACAATCATTTAACACTACAAAAAGGGGCACACGAATTCAGAATGTAAATAAAGGCACACACAACTCAAACTAGAGATAAGAAAATGTAGATTTATAAATAAATATGCTGCTGCACGACTTCTTTTCATTCATTCAAAATGTACATATTCAGAAGCAGGAGAAGAGCTCTCTCCTTCTTCCATTCAATGCCTTTTTTATTCACAAACATAAGGAAATGGTTCGTTTCCTCTTCCCTCCAAATGAGGGAAGTCGAAACGACACTAATGAGCTGGAAAATAACTCCCAACTCTAACTCTTCGACTTCAATTTTGCATTTACATTAAGTATTTAGAATTCCAATAAAATATACAAAATTGATTTGTTAGCTTAACATGTGACTAGTCCACCACATTGTCAAGCTCAACTACAGTTCTTCATCATGAGCTTGGTCTAATGCTCCTGCATTAGATTACCCAGGAAGGAAAAACTCATGAGCTCCTGCTCATAAGGTCCTCTACATATCAACTTGCCTTTTGTAGAGCTAAAACACTCATCCATGTAGAATCCTCCATTGGACGGTCCTTCCACTTCACCAAAAACTCCAAATATTATTTTCCCTTGGTGTGCTTTGTAACTTTGCTGTCCAAAATTCTTTAAGCCTCTAGAATATTTGCCATAAGCATCTGCTTCATCCAACTCTATTCATTGACTTCTCCACTGTTGTCATTTGTTGCAGTAACACCTTCATCACCAACTTGATAGGGACACAAATCAGTCACATTGAAAATAGGCGAGATACCTATGCCCACAAGTAATTCCAATTCCTAGGTGTTTGCAAAAAAATTCTTGAGTATCCTACAAGGTCCTACTTTCTTCATCTTCAGTGTGTTATATTCTCCCCTTGAGAATCTCTCCTTTCTCAGGTACCCTAATACCATGTACCCTACCTCAAATTTGCGTCTCTTCTTCTTAAATATGCTCTTTGTTTGTATTTGTAGCAACTATCATGTAACTTCTGTTTTATCTACTCATGTAAGTCACTCATTGTTGCTGCAAAATCCTCTTCATCAACACTCCTTTGCTAAAATTTTCCCAACTCCATCAACTCACAAACTCCTCTAGGGTGTATTCTATACAAGATCTGAAACAAACTCTTCCATGTGCTCCTATTTGGTGAATCATTGAATGCAAACTAAGCTTTAGCTAAGACACGATCCCGCTACTTGGGATGCTCACCCAAAAGGCTCCTTAATATGTTTCTGAGACTCTTGTTCACAACTTCTGTTTTCCGATTAGATTGAACTGAAGTTCAAATTTGTTTCAAGCTTCTTCCACAAAGTCCTCCAAAAATGGCTGGTGAACCTGGTGTCCCTGTAAGATATTATACTCTTTGGCAAGCCATGCAATCATACAATCTCATTAAAAAATAAATGAGCCACATGTGTAACATCACTAGTCTTACAACACAAGATAAAATAAACAATCTTTGTAACTCTATCTACAACTACAAGTATAGAATCCTTACCTTGTTACATCCTTGGTAAGCCCCAAAAAAATCCATATTCACAGAGTACCATGGTCTACTGCGAATGGACAAAGGAGTATAAAATCTAGCATTTTGACTCGTCCCTTTCGCATTTGTTCACATATTTTTGCATATTTGTCCTCATCTTTGGCCAGAATAGAAATGTTATAGTTGTCTATGTGTCTTTTCCACACTAAAATTCCCTACCAATCCTCCATTATGATTTTCTTGCATCATATTCTCTCTCATTGAGAAAAGAGGGATACATAATTGTCTGTTCTTGAACATAAAACTATCCCGCAACATAAACTCCCTCCATGGGTTGCTATCTCTGTTGATGAGGTTGTTGCATGCTTCAAAGGCCTCTCGAAAATCAACATCATCCTCATACAAGTCCTTCAAATAATCAAATCCCAAAATTTGTGCATGACACACCTGCATAATCAAACTCCTCTGGCTCAAAGCATTGAATACCTTGTTCTCTTGCCCACTCACATGCTTCAAACAAAGGTGAAACTTTGTAGGAATTCCACCCACTTGGCATGATTATGGTTCAACTTGTGTTGCTGCATTATATACTATAATGCAAAATTATTAAAGAACAAAACGAACTCCCTGGGTACCAAATAATGTTTCCAATGCTTAAAATATTGAACCACCGCATATAAATCCTTGTCATAAGAGGATTATTTCTGTTTTGAGTAATTCAACTTTTAGCTAAAATATGCTTCTTGTCTACCTTCTTGAGTCAATACTGCTCCAATGGCTGTTCCACTGGCATCACATCTAACTTGGAAAAGCTAACTGAAGTCAGGTAGCTTCAACAACAGTTTCTTAGTGATATTCTTCTTCAAGAGATGGAAAATTTTCTCCGTTGCTGCTATCCAACAAAATGGTTGTCTATCATTCTTGATTGTTTCAACGATGGGTGTGAAAATACCACTTGAATTATTGATGAACTTCCAGTAGAAGCTATCTAAGCCATGAAAGGTCATAACTTCGGAAATTTCCTTGGGTGAAGGCCAACTTACAATCGTCTCTATTTTCTCCGTGTCCATTTTTAGTCCATCCTTTGAAACGACAAAGCCTAAAAATACCAACTCAGACCTCATGAAAGTACATTTCTTCAGGTTAATAAAAAAATTATTTTTCTGCAACCTTTATAGAATATACCTCACATGTCTAAGGTGTTCTTCCTTTGTTCGGCTAAAAATCAAAATATCATCCAAATAAACAATCAAAAACTTACCGACGAACTCCTTCAAGACCTCGTTTGACCGACCACTCATATAGTCCTCTATTCGTCTTGAAAGTTGTCTTCCACTCACTGCCTTCTTTGATCCAGATATGATGGTAACCACTCTTCAAATCAACCTTTGAAAAGTAGGATGCTCCACTCAAACTATCCATCATGTCTTCCATCCGTGGAAATTGAAATTTGTATCTGATCATGATCTTGTTGCTTGCTATGGAATATGTGCACATCCTCCATTCTCCATATTTATTTGGACTAAGTACCGCAGTGACAACACATGGAATCAAGCTCCCCCTTATCAACCCTTTGTCCAACAGTCCTTGGACCCGTTTCCTTGTCTCCTCATTCTCCTTGGGCGTCATTCGATAAACAAATTGAAGGCTTGCTCTTGGTATCAGGTCTATGTGATCGTTGGTACTTATATTAGGTAGAAACTCAATGAAAAAATAATTTACCACGATATCACTAAACTCATGCAAAATCTCCTGAATCTCAACAAGTAAATATGCAATTTCAATGTGCAGAAGTATTAATTTTGGTTTGTAGACCACCGCATAGCTGACCTCTTCTTTCTCCATTTGTTGCAGAAATTATTTTCCTCCTATTAGTAGTGCGTTTGAACCACTTGTCCCAATTGTACTCTCCTCCTTAAATGGTACAAGAGTATGCTTGACACCATCCTTTTCAAACTTGTAGGTGTTTTCCTCTCCATCATGCACCACTTTCCTATCAAATTTCCAAGGTCGTCCCAAAAGAAGGTGGTAGACATACATTGGCATGATGTCACAAACTATCTTATCCTCATATCGGCCTATCTGGAACTCCAATTTGCTCTGCTCACTCACCAAGAATTGGTGACCTTTCTAAAACCATGATACTTTATATGGTGTTGGGTGCTTCAACATTTTCAATCCAATTTTTTCGACCACTTATGTGGAAACTAGATTGTCAGTGCTTCCATTGTCAATCACCACGTTGCAGCACTTTCCTTCGGCCTTACAAACAATCCTAAACAAGGATTTTCTTTGCGCTGGTTCAATAGTCTCCTTGGATGGTTTTAACAAGACTATTCTCATCATTAAAGCTTATCCCATCTCTGGTGCATTTTCTGCCATAGGAGCTTATGCTTCCACTTCCGGTTGAGCTACATATGCATTTCTCTGTCCTCCCTTCTCATTGTCAGGACACTCAAAAGATCTGTGACCCAACTTCCCACATTTGTAACACAGATAAACAATCTCCTTACCTCTTCCTCTACCTCTACCTCTTGGGTAAGGTTTTCCTCCTCTGGAGTCACTTTCTTTCTCTTGTTGTCCTTGTTGCCTTGGGTTACTTGCATCATTCTTTTGAGCTGAAGTTTTTCCCCTTCCTGTTATCTTTCCTTTTCCTCTAGAAAAACCATGACCTATGCTTGAATTCTTCTTCCTTGTGATATTTTCTTCTTCCTTCAAGGAAAACTAATATGCTTCTTCCATCATCCTGGGAGAAATCATGTTGATTTCATCTTGAATCTCTAGCTTCAAACCATTGATGTGCCTTGTTGTTTTCTCCGGGGTGTCTTCTACATTAACTGCCCTCAATTCCACCTTGTAAAACTCCTTGGTATACTCCCTAACTGTAATTAGCATTTTCTTGAGGTTATGCACTTGTATGTAGATGGATAACTGATAGTACTTCAACAAAAACTTCCCCTTAACCTTCGCTACCATTTGGTCCCAATTATTTATCAATGTTTTCCCCGACTTCCTCCTTTCAGCCTACACATTTTCCCAACACAATGCAACATGGCCTTTCAACCTAGTTACAATGAATTTTACTCTCTTTAATTCTTCAATCCAATCCATCAAATTCTTGGCTACCAAGCTACCATCATAGGCAGACAATTCAGGCTTTGGTATTGAACTTGAGCTTAGCACCGATCTCAATAATTTAACTTTTGGAGCTTCATTCGCAGGTGTTACCATTTTTGTTGTAGCTTCTTCCTTTGATCCACTCTCATCCCCAACCTTAGGGTCTTGCTTCCTACTTGTCTCCATGGCCTCTAAACGATCTAAATGGGCTTGTAGCCTCTATATCTCTTCATGGAGTTCTGCATTAGCTACGATTCTTCCTCCTCAACCTCGTTCTCTTCTTGATTGCATAGCCATCTCCCAATACCATAGGCAACAACACCAATGTCAAACGTATCTTTACCTCAAACGTGGATCTACCGCAAACGGGGCTATGATACCAAAAATTGGTGGAAATGGGTAGAATTAAAGGTAATATGGACTCCAAAATGCAACACAAAAAAGTTATGGCTATAGGCGCTACGAAATACTTTCATAGTTCTCTTTTAAAAACCTGTAGGCGTTGCGAAATATTTTTGTAGCGCATCAATAATTCCTCTGCAGACTCGGAAGGCGAAACGACTCGGTCCTCTGCAGACTCGACTCCTCCACGGTCTAACTCAAATCCTAACTCAAAGAATGTTCTCCTCCCACCTCTCCTTGTCCAACATTCACCTCACTCAATTTAATGGCCCACAGTTCACTTAAAGGAACAAATTATGCCTACAAAATAGAGACGATGCAAAAATAGTTCAAAGGTCATAGTAGAGTGCACACATAAACAACCACTACTTAGAATCGACTGTTTACAAGCATATAACACTACAAAAATGGTCACACAAATTCATAATGTAAATAAATGGACACACAATTCAAACCAAAGATCAGAAAACAAATATTTATAAATAAATATGTTGTTGGATGACTTCTTTTCATTCATTCCAAATGTATATATTCAAAGACATGAGAAGAGCTCTCTCCTTCTCCCATTCGATGCATCTTTTATTCACAAACATAAGGAAATGGTTTGTTTTCTCTTCCCTCCAAATGAAGGAAGTCTAAAAGACACTAGTGAGCTAGAAAATAAATCCTTAACTTTAACTCTTTGACTTACTCCAATTTTGCAATTACATCAAGTATTTAGAATTTCAACAAAAATTACAAAACCGATTTGCTAGCTTAACTTGTGTCCAGTCCACCACATTATCAAGCTCTACTCCAATTCTTTATCACTAGCTCGGTCTAATGCTCCTGCATCAATAATTCACACACACACACACATATATATATATATTATTTCACAATATTCTAGTTTCTCTGTAACACTCACAATATATGAAAAAGTGGCCTCCTTTCAAATTGTCTAATGTTTATCTAGAGAATAACTTCGTTATTCCATTTCCACTTAAGTCTTGAGAATCTTTTACTCAAGTTAAAGGTAATTATAAGAATCCTTCATCCTTCACGTTGATTATCTTATGCATTTACAAAAGGCTCTTAATCATAATATTACTCTCAATTAAGGAAGTCTAGACGTAAGGAGAGAGTGGTATACAAAGTAATGCTCTTATATTGAGGTTATAAATTAAAAGGAACTTACAAAGTTGATCCATTTTCCTTTGAGCTCCTACAAAGCATTGCAATCCAAACTTTTCAACCAAAATATCAATAACTTAACATTGCTTTCAAAGATATAAGTAGAATAACAATGGTTTCAAAGAGGGCTTTCCTTTAGAATCGAAAATCAACCCTTTTTGGTACTCAAACAAAACAATATTTCCACTATCTATTAACTCTTTTATCCACACTATAATTTTAGTGGAGCTTGTGATGAGGGACAATTCAAGATACTTATATAAATCATATTCTTCTATATTGTTATTTTCATAAGTAAAATTACACTAAGTAATTTTTATAAAGTTGATGATCACAAACTTAGCCTAATCAATATTTAGTAGCATACAAAATTAACACTTTTTTTTTTAGAATTTCCACCTACTTTTCAAGATTATAAGGATTCTTGAGTGCAAGAACAATGCCATCAACACAAAGGATAAGAGTGACGAATAAAAAGTGTCAAATGCAACATGCTTGTTCCAAACATGCTTTCAACTTAACATAAATTTTAAAATGTGCGAGGAGCGAGAGTTAACATTGTTTAAGCCCTATATTAGAATTGATTTCATTTAGCCCACTTTTATTATTCTTCAAGTTGGAAATAAATGTCTCCTAAACATTGTTTTGGTTAGCTATTCCATTTTACTATTGTAGTAGAAATTAATATAGTACACTCGCTTAAAAACATGAAGAATATTTGGGCGAGTTTACAACAAAGTATCTAGACTCCCCTATCAAATTAGAACAACATTGTTGAATATTTTGTTGTAAGTGATGTCAATGTTAGGGGGAGATAAATATAGATGTCGGCCTAGGGAGATTAGACATGTTGGCTCAAACAAGTTTTTCAAGTCGGCCCCATATGTAACATCCCCTGCTCTACCCCTACTCTTTGTAATAATAAATTTGACTATAATACCAACATGGGGGGAAACACAACTGACTGAAACTATGATTAAATATATGATAATTACTGATTAAAATAAATTAATTAACAAAACTAAGGAAGGTATAACCTCACAGATCCTTGGTCTAAGGGAATATTTCTTGCTCGCTTATAATGCTTGAAGCCATGACCCATACCAACTGAATTAAATGTCACAATTGCTTGTAGTTGAGATAAGCCATTGTCTGAAAGGTTTAATGTGATGCGATTGGGGCCGAAATGAGTTTTCATGGTCACTGAAAATGTCACTTATGAGATTAGACTATGGCAGTGGAAGGGAGGGTGGTTCCCATTCCCTTCTCCCTCTCATAGACCGAAGAGACAATGGAGTAAAGAGCCAAGTTAGGCTCTCCCAACTGCACGAGAAAATGCAGATAATGATATGTATACATGCATACCAGAGGAGCAAGGAGTATATTTTTAGATTCGCTTTGGTTCTTTATCTCATTGGATCAAACTAGTTCTATTTTCTATCAGAAGGAATTCAAGACAAAATTATGGGAAATGTGTAGATGTGGGGCATGGTATAGTAGATTGGGAAACACTAGAGCTTATTATTGAGCTTGTAACCTTGAGTTTGTGCTTTGTGACCTTGGGTGTCTATCCTCGTGAATGTGTTTGAGATCATGGAGATCATTTTCTAACAATGTGTGTATGAAGCCTAGTGAATGACCTAACTGTTGGTGTAAAATTCCCCTGTGCAAGCATTTCCTCAGACTGGATCTGGGTTTGGGGTGGTTAAATGCAAGAAATGTTGCAGTGTAGTTGGCCTATGGCTGGGTGGAGAATGAAAGTCCCTCCTTTAGTTGTTGGATAATTTAACTCACACAAATAAGCACATTTGAATGATGGGTGTGTATGTTTTAACCCTATAAAAAAAGTACCTGCAAACGAATACTTATAACATAAAATAAACAATGGCGATAGTATAAAACATAAAACAAATATACATAGAGATTTTCCCCTAGATCCCAAAACTGGGAATAACAGATTTATTTTTCATTATGTTCCTTTCAATGTTACAATACATATATATACATGGCGAAGCATTCATAAACCCCAATCCATTAACCCTGGATTAGAACATAACTGTAGTTCCCTTGATCGAATTTACAAACTACCATGGGAAGTAAACTATCATGCCCAAAACCATGTGTAAAACCCATGCACAAAACCAAAGGTAGGTTCGCCCACCTACTATAGAGTCAAACATATTTTTCCCGAGGCACTATCCCTGATCCCATGCAGGGGGGCTACATCCCCCTGCAAATCCCTCGACAGGGGGGGCTTCTCCCCCCTGCTGCACCTGAAACAACGAACAGGGGGGGCTATCGCCCCCCACGCGTGCGAATTGTCGTGGAAAGAATATAACACACACCAAAAATTCTCCCACCTATTGTTTTCTTTTCCACATAGGGGGTCAAAGGAGAACCTAGTCATTGGTCCAACTCTACAATGCCCATTGATTCTCTACACCAAGAAAAATTCTCAATGCTCATATTTTGTGAATGCATCTACAACATTATTCACAGTGTCCACCTTTACTAGCAACACCTTTTTGTCCTCAACCATATCCCTCACAAAGTGATACCGAACATCAACGTGCTTTGTATTTTAATGATAAGTAGGGTTCTTTGCCAAGAAAATTGCACTTTGGCTCTCACAGTCTATCCTTATACCTCGCTATATCAACCCCATACTTGAATACAATATATGCAACCAAATTTCTTCCTTGCTTGCATGAGTGGCTACCATGTATTCAACCTCTGTATTTGAAAGAGCAACTACATACTATATTTTTATTATCCAACTGACTGCTCCTCTAAATAGGTTAAACACATACCCACTTGTATATATTCTCTGATCTAGATCTCTAGCCCAGTCTGCATCATCAAAGGCACATATTTCCAAAATTATGTTCAATCGTGGTCTTTCTTAGTAGCATAAACCATAATCACTAGTGCCACACAAATACTTGAAAACCCACTTCACTGCTGTCCAATGCCCCTTCCCTGGTTTTGACATAAACCTGCACAATACTCTCACCACATGTGCAATGTTTGGTCTAGTACAAAGCATTGCATACATCAGTCTATCGACTGCACTTGCATATGGAACACGAGACATGTCCTCTTCCTCTTATTGTGTCTTGGGACACTGTTCAATAGATAATTTTACACCTACATGAATAGGAACCTTCACCGACTTACTATCCTGCATATTAAACCTCTGTAGTATTTTCTCGACATACTTCCTCTGGTTTAACAAGAACTTCTTCTTTGCCCGATCTCGTTTAATTTTCATGCCTAAAATATAGTTTGTAGCACCAAGATCCTTCATGTCGAACTTGGAGGACAATTGGGTCTTCAAATCCTGGATAATTTCTTTGTCATTTCCAATCAGCAACATATCATCAACATACAAGACCAAATAAATAACACAGTCACCAATTAATTTAAAATACACACAATGATCCGATTTGCTTATGGTGAAGCCAATTCCTAGTATATATGTATCAATTTTCTGATACCACATCCTTGGTGACTGTTTTAACCCATACACAAATATTTTTAACTACATACCAATTCTTTCTTACCGTTCACCGCAAAGCCTTCATGTTGCTTCATGTAGATCTCATCTTCCAAATCCCCATGAAGAAATGTTGTCTTCACATCCATCTATTCTACCTCAAAATCAAAAGCAAAAAAAACATATAAAAGTAATATAATAGAAGCTACCTTGCAATAGGAGAAAAAATATCATCAAAATCAATTCTCCACACCCGGGAATAACCTTTTTCTACCAACCAAGCTTTTTATTTCTCCACCTTGTCTTATGCATTCATCTTCTTCTTAAACACCCATTTGCCGCCAATGGGTTTCTTTCTAGCTGACAACTCCACCAGATCCAAAGCCTCATTTTTTTCCAAAGACGCTATTTCATCAATCATGGCCTCCTTCCAGAGTTTTCCATCCTCTGAATCTACTGCCTACTTGACAGTTATGGGATCGTCATCAGTAATATATAAAGAAAAATTTGAACAGAAAGCAGATGGACTATACCTTTCTAGCTGCCTTCTCTCTCGAATTGATCTTCTCAAAGTTGGAGTTTGTGGCTCTCCCTCTTCTGATTCTTGTTCTGCTGTAGAGTTTGATTCTTCCTCCTTTAGCTCAAACTCTATCTTCTCAGGTTCCTTTGGTAGGAATTCATGTTTAATAACATCTTTCACTTCTCTAAACACCACATCTCGGCTGTACACAACCTTCCTTGTTTCTGGGTTCCAAAGCTTATAACCTTTTAAACAATCCATATACCCAATAAAGATGCACCTTTCATATTTACTATCCAACTTGGTTCTTTTCTCTTTTGGAACATGTACATATGCATCACAACAAAATAACCTCAGATGTGAAAGAGAGGTTTTCTTACTAGTCCATATGTCAGGGGGAGTCTTATCCTCCAACGCTGATGAAGGTGATATGTTAACTATGTAACATGTAGTCTCCACTGCCTCTGGCCAGAAATCTTGTCCTAACCTGATACCACTGAGCATTATGCTTTCCTTTTTCATCAACGTCCTGTTCATTCTTTCTGCAACTCCATGTTGCTAAGTTGTGTATGGATTAGTCTTCTGTCGTGATATACCACACTTCTTACAAAACCCTTCAAATTTCTTCTTGCATAATTCTCCACTATTATCTGTCCTCAACACCTTTAACTTATTCTCTATCTGGTTTTCCACCAGAGCCTTAAATTCTTTAAATATGTCAAAGACTTTAGATTTCTTCCTGAGGAAATATATCCATGTATTCCTTGAGAAGTCATCTATAAACGACACATAGTATACAAACTTACCCAGTGATGGAACCCACACAGGTCCAAACACATCACTATGCACAAGATCGAATATCCCTTTTTCCCTCTTAGCACCAGAGGGGAAACTCACCCGATTCTACTTCCCATATACACAATGTTCATAGAAATCGAAATCCAGAGAGAAATTAGACATACCTTCTACCATACCATTACCATACAATATTCAAAGGCCTTTCTATCGTATATGTACAAGCCTTTGATGCCATAACATGGTCTTTTCTCCATAGACCACAAGGTTTTCTACTCCACTTTCAGGAACCAAAGGACTGTTGCACCTATCAATAATAATGCTACGCAGAATCTTGTACAAAGTTCCAATCTAAACTCCCCGCATCAATACCGGTGCTTCCCAAACTATCTTGCAAGTATACTTCTTGAACACTATTTTTACACCTGCATCATCCATCTTGCTTACAAAAATCACATTTATAGACAATGCAGGAATATGCAGAACACCAGAGAGTGTTCTAATCCTTCCACCTTGCAACTTCATTTTGAATTTTCGGGGTTTGATAATCCTGGCCTTCTTATCATCCCCTAAGAAGACATCACCACCATCATACTTCTCATACTCTTAGAACCACTCCCTATGGGGAGTGAAGTGAAAGGATGCACCTGGGTAAATCAACCATGCCTGATGATATACATGTGTACTTGAAGAAGAAGCTAAGTACACATCTCCACCTTCATCTGAGGTGGTTTTTTCCTCTGCAGAAGCATCGTCATATCCCTTTCCTTTATCAGGAGCTTTAGATCTGCACTCCTTTTTGAAGTGCCCTTCCTTTACGCATTTCCAGCACAACTTTCCAAGTTTTCTTGGAGATTTAGATCTCCCACTCTAGGACTTATTTTTGTTTATGTTCTGGGATTGTCCTCGTACATAAAATGCATCTCCATTATGGCCCTCCATATTTTTCCGTCTCATCTCCTCCGATAACAAGGATGAGATTATTTCATCAAACTTCAAGGTAGTTGTATTGCTACCTATTGCAACAACCAAACCATCCAACAAATTTGGTAGAGAACACAACAAAATGATGCCTTTATCTTCGTATGAGAATTTAATATCAACAGATAATAACTGGCTTACCACAATATTAAAGGCATTCAAATGCTCTGTCACCGAGTCTCCATCCTTCATCCTCAGGTTATACAAATTTTTTCGTAGGAACAATTTGTTCACCATAGAATTAAATTGGTATAAAGTCCCTAACTTTTCCCACAAAGCCTTCATTGTATCTTCCCCTGATGCATTCAACAATACTGAATCTGAGATACACAACCGTATTGTGCTCTTTTCTTTCCAATCCAACTTCGCCCAGTCTTCATCTGACGTTGCCGTTGGTTTAGTACCCGGATCTACTGCGATCCACTGATATTTATCCACCAACAGATGCTCCATATTTAGCTTCCACAACTCAAAACTTTGGCCATTAAATTTATCGATCTCTATCTTTTGAGTGCTCGCCATATTCTTTCACCGCAAGAATCAATCCCATAGATCTCCCACTGAATAAGATTTACCACAGGCCTGAGAAAAACCCCTGAGTAGAAAAGGTGTCCCCTTGAAGCTGAAACTGCTTTGATACCAAATGTAGGCTTTAACCATGTACAAAAAATACCTGCAAACGAATTCTTATAACAGATAATAAACAATGGTGACAACATAAAACATAAAACAACTATACACAAAGATTTTCCTCTGGATCCCAAAACTTGGACTACTAGATTTATTTTTAATTATGTTCCTTTCAATGTTACAATACATATATATACATGTCGAAGCATTCATAAACCCCAATCCATTAACCATGGATTAGAACATAATTGCAGTTCCCTTGACTATATCTATAAAATACCATAGGCAGAAAATCATCATTCCCAAAACCATGTGCAAAACCCATGCACAAAACCATAGGTAGGTCCGCCCACCTAATATATGGTCCATTTATTTTTTATTTTTTTTCTCAAGGCGTTGCCCAAGACCCGTGTAGCATTAGGGGAATTTTGAGGTCTAAAATGGGCCTCCTAAGAAAAATGTACAACAAAAATAAACTTTATAACAACCAATAGGATTCAAGATGATGATGTCAACCATGGGGGATGATTCACCATTTTTTAAATAAAAGGGTAAAAATATTAAAAAATAATAAAATAATAAAACTACTTTTCAACTCGTATTTTCAACTTATCTCCCAAAATTTTTACTCAAATTTCGAGTGGGAGTACTCGTTGGATGCAAAATTTAATTCCTCATCCAAGGAGTACCCATGTTGCATACTTTCGATGAACTCTACTACACAAAAAATGAGAAATACATAAAAAGCGTGATTGTAATCACGTTTTTTTATGTATTTCTCATTTTTCGTGTAGTAGGACCCATCAATGTGCAACACGTGCTTTCCTTGGTGGGGTAAATTTAAACGTTAGTGGGGCTGATGTTTTGAGAATAATTAATACGAGTTGATAAAGTTTTCCATTTTTCCCTCTAAAATTTGATGATGTCATCAAATCTTGTTGAATACTTCTATATTATTTTATAATTTCCTTAGGAGGCCATTTTAGACCTCAAAAATTCCCCTAATGAGAGCTGCCACCCCACAAACCCCCGACGGGGGGGCACATGCCCACGCGGGCCCCCTCCTGCTCCCAACGCAATGAATAGGGGGGGATTTTGCCCCCGCTGTGACCCCTCGCGTGCGCGACTAGTCGTGGAAAGAATATAACACACACCCAACAAGATGGTGATTATGTTGGTTATGTTATTAGATGATACATGGTTTTGTATGATTCATGAAAGAGTGCTAGAATCAATATATACTCATGGTTGACAAGTTTTCTTATTTATATGTGTGTGTATGTGTGTGCGTGTGTGGTGATATTGAATTTATGGAACTATGTGCTTGCTACCATCCTCATGAATTACATGATTACTTTCATGATTGTGACTAATTACCTAAAGTTTACTCTAGACTAACATGTTATCTCATAATTTATCAATCATCTTATATGTTATGAGTCTGGGTGGCTCACTGCCGTAACCACGATCGTAGGTTATCTTACTTATTAGGAGTTCAATTTATATGTTCGGTATTAGATACCTAGTTAAATTTGAGGGTCACTTAGCCTATGAATAATGTGATATTTCTATGTGTTTATGCACACTATATGCTGTTGTGACATCTTGAGATATAATATTCCAAGCTTAGTTTGTAGCTTTCTTGTGAAATCTGTTCTTTGGAGCAATCTCTATATTTTGCTCAGTCTATGGAAGATAAGCTCTGTTGGTACCTTTGAGCTCTTTTGGACATAATCTAGTATCTTTGAAGGTTTTTTTCTCAAGAACTGGACAACACGTTAAAAAATCTGGAGTAATGGGATTTTTCCCTTTATATTATGGGACCTCTGTAATTCCCCAAATTTCCATTTTTCGCAAAGCTTCAATAGAAATCCACGTCTTCTAAACCAGATTAACCTTTGCTAGTAGATCCCATCGAGGACTATATTTCCTTATCAATTTCCTTTTTATCTTGGTAGATTACCTTTCCAAGCATAGTTTGTATTCAAGCCAGATACCTTTCTCCAAGTGAAAACCTCATCCAAACATTCAGGTGGTCAAGATAGTAATTCCTCGCAAGTGGTCGAGCTTTGTTCAACTAGATTTTGCGTTGAGTTTGGGGGTTGAGACATTTGGGGGTGGTAAAGGTTTTCAAACCCTTGGAAAAATTAGATTCCTTTAGGCTTAGATAACTTCCTATTTCCTTATTGTATTGGTACCTCCTTACGCAAGACCCACAACATGCTATTTTTGATTTAATTTGGTATCTGAGGAATCCAAACATGGACGAGGGTGCATCCATTTGAGAAGAATAAGATAGGGTCAAGAACAAATTTTGTGATTTGTGGATAACATACGAGAAATACAGGATCTAGGGTGGTGAGTGGTGTAAACCCTTGTGGAGCGTAGGATGTTTTCTAAGCCAAATCTCTCCCATAAAAACAAGTGAATCTAGAGATTCAGAGGCACAGGGTGTGTTGATTGTTGCCATGCATTGTAACATATGACGTGGAGGAAACTAGATATTTAACGTAAAAAACTTGCAAAGCATGAAGGGGAAGGACTAGTGGGGCCCATGCACTAGCTTTGATGTTGTAAGCACCACAAAGACCTTGGTAGTGGCCGCATGGATGCCACGTAGAGACCTTTGATGAGATGGAACTGCTTTGTGATGACATGACATTGCCACATGGAATACACATGGGCACCACATGGTAGTAATGCAATGGCATGGACCCCACGTTATGTTGATGTGGAGGTGCCATTGTGGGCGAGGAAGGATCCATGTGGATGTCGCATGGAGGCTGAATGTTGAAGTGGCCTAATATGATTGACTAAAATTCAATCCAATAGTCAGATTGAGATAAAATTTATATGACTGAAAATATATCAACAAGCATAAAAAAATGGATAGTGATTCCACAATTGTAAAAATGGCATAAGAAGGAAGTCCCCTTAACTAAAATTGTGCTTAGATGACACACACACACACACACACACGTATTATGCATATGTGAAAAATGAGAAATTAGATAAACATATACCATTTCATTTGAAAGGTCATTTGTTGATAACTATCATAGTGACTTAATTCTTAAAATATTTTGATTGTGTAGATGGTATGAAAAAGAAATTGTACTTGCCATGTTTTGGGAAACACAATGAAGTTATTTAATGTATGCCATGTCACATGGAGTATGTTGAAAATGTATCGACCAAGGTATTATGGCTTGTGCCTTATCTAGTGATGATATTGAATTGTCCTCATGAGTTAGAATTCAAGATGAGTTATTTCCGGTTTACTGGAATAATCATCAAGTTAACATGTGTAGAGTTGAAGCTTTAGTTATATAGGAGTCCTCATCAGTTTGACTACAAGATTGAGTGGCAATTACGAGTTCAGTTAGAATGATTTGGGAATTCAGTGATTGATTGAAGGAAGGACGAGTTATGACTCCAATGATGATTGGAGAGAGAAAGAGTTCACTCTAAGTTAACTTGCCAATCAAAAATTCATGTTATAAACTTGAGCTAGCCTATTTTAACATGGATTGAATCTATAAAAGAAGGATGAAGGAACAAGGATTATACGATTGTTTTGTGCATGAAGGGTTATGTCAATACAAAGCTCATGAGTTATTGCGCGAGAGCCTTGATTGTGGAGCGTTGGAATTTTTTCCTAATAAATAGGAGCCATAAGTGCGCTAGGTTTTAGGAGCTAGTTGTGCACAAGAAAGAGGAGTTGGGGTCCTAAAAAATAGGAGCTCAAGTACGCTAAGAAATAGGGCCTAAAGTGTGCTAGGAAATAGGAGATCAACACAAGGAATACAGAGGCCAACTGTGAAAGGAAGGAGGAGCAGAATTGAAGCAAGACAATAGGGTTTGAAAAGGAAGTCAAGGAGGCAACATAGGAATTGTTTTGAGCTAGAGGGTCGAGATCAAGCAATGATATGGGCCAACCAAGGTCAACTAGATAAGCCGAGTTTGTGTGAGAGAAGTAAAACACTTTCTCAAGTGAGACAATTTGCTTTGTAATAGATTTAATTTAACCAAGACAATCAATAAAATACCACATCAAGAAAGTAGGTTTTCCCTGTTGGGGTTCCTGAGAAAATAAGTGTATCAATTTGGGTGATGTATTTTTTATCTTTGTGTTTTATTCCGCTACTTTTGACATGTTAAGAAACTCTGTATCTTGGTGAAAGTAAACTAGTTTCAGTTTTCACTTATTCATCTAAATAGTTGTAGAGTTTCCTGGAAATTTAACATGGTATTAGAGCAAAGATCAATATAAAGACTAGCACCAAATTGAATAGTTAGTGAAGAGCACAAATTAGTTAGGAAGGTTAGCATTAGAGTTTGAAGAGCAAAGCAGTTCTTTGGATAGGAGTATGGCATTCCAAGGACTAAGGTTAGATCATAGTTTAGAGGGAGCCTTGAATTTATGCTCATGGAAGGAGTGGATCTTAGTTGTGTTGGAAGATAATGAGGTGATAGAGTTTGTGAATAAACAAATAGTGTGTTATATTGGACTAATCTCTCTTGCGAACAAGAGCTATATCCCTAGATTTGCAACAAAACCTAGTAACAAGAAGACAATAAAAATATTCTTTCCCTGAATCTATCTTGCTTGAATCATAAATCTAAAAAAAGAGAAAATGAGATACGTACCTTATTGCGAAATGCTTGATGAAGATCCTCACTATGCTTCGATTCGACTCATCAATACTTGAAACAGACATGCACACATAGAAACTATTGGCATTATGGCTAATGTTTTGTCCTTAATGGAAACCTACTTGATGAGTTGTCTCTTGATGGAAACCTACTTGATGAATATGTAAATAAGATGTGTCTACATGTGACATAAAGTTTGGTCAAAGGCATAATAGTTCAGAGACAAAAGAATAATTTAAGTGATGTTTTGAGAAGTATACACACGTTCTGTGAAGTAAATCTGCGTACATACGCAGGTATGATGAAGAGAAGTCACATATACATAGGTTCTATGAAGGAAATTCACATATATACGCAATTTTTATGAAGAAAATGCGCGTACAGTTTCATCACCATGGTATTCTAAATACCAAGGGTCTTTACCAAGGTATATATGTGAATTGAGCCCAACAACGAATATTTTCTCCCGTCAAAGAATACCATCGTCATTAGTGTGGTTTTGACCTGTGGTATTGGATAAGGCCTAAGATATATAAGGAGATGAAGATCAAAGTGTTTGTGTGTGAAATTGATGAATTTTTTATGAATAGTTGGATATGAAGAAAGTATGCATGTAATGGGATATTGCTGAATTGTATCTTCTGAAACTAAGTATGCACCCAGGAATTTGATTATGGATCAAATCCAATAGATTTGAAATGACTATATTGATAATGGATTGGTTTGATATGTGATATTTATGTCTGACACATGTTTTATTATGTATGCCATGAGATGGGTTTGTTTTGAAGGTCTAATGTGCAGTGAAGGTACAGGTAAATAATTTTAGATCTATACACGATTTTTATAACTTGAAAGGCGCGTACATACGTGGGTTTCATGCTGGTAAGTAGCGTGTCAATTTTCACCTTGGACAAATTTGAACGCGAGTTTGATTCTTGAAGAGTGCATATACATGCAGAGGTGTTTTGAGGAAAGAACACATATAAGCTAGGGTTTTGATAAATAAGATATTTGATCAGTCTAATCAGTCTTGCTGTATTTCTGTTGTCTGTCAATGAAGCCTTACTTGATGATTTGGGTTTAATAGTGATGATTGAAGTTGAATTGATTGATTGAGGAGTGATGATGCTACTAGTTGTATGTGATTAAATATCTGTGATGGTTCTGCGATTATTTCATAGTGATTCATTGGTTTAGGGTGTAACACAGTGCTTGTTTAAGAATGATAGTGATTCGATTTTAGGGTTCAATGTTTTGAGATCTATACATAGGTATGCTTCAAGGAAGTTGCATGTACACATGGATTTGCTAAAGTAAAGTAGCGTATATATTTTGACATTTTATTGATCAATGTTTTTTAGTTGGTTCAGTGAGTTAATGCAATGTTTGGGTTCAGTGTTGGTATTTTGGTTACAATGATCTAACTGCTTTGATTGTTTGAGAATAAGTTGATTGATTTGGGTCTCAGTTGGTTAATGTTAGAAAATTATATATTACAGATCAATGGATCACATAAAATATGTGGAAATACAAACAGAGAAAACATATAAAACAAGAGAGACACAAATATATGTGGTTCACCCAACTTGGGCTACGTCCACTGTGAAACAACCAATCCTTCCTTTATATTATCCAACAAAATTAAGAGACACAACCTACAATAGATCCGATTTAATATCCTCTACTCTCTCATACATTCCCCCTTTCTCTTTCTCGCTCAGAATCCACACCCAATACAAAACTGCAATACAATACCCTCATATGAACCGAGGGGTTGCCTTCTAGGGAAAAAAACCGTAAATTAAACATAACTACTACTGTAGATCATCTGCCTAATGAAGAACCCAAATTGACTACAAAGTTACAATATTTACAAGGGAATTTTACATCTATTTTTAGCTTCGGGGGTACTATCGTCGTCCCCCATGACAACGATCTAATGATGGGCGGCGTTGCCACCCTGTTAAGAGAAAGGGTCCAATGCGATGATACATATAAACAAAGAAGATAATCATGCTCCACACCCAACAATATCCCACTTGGAGACTATTTGTAGCAACTCCACTGCTGCTTCATTTTCTGGAAAATTACTCACTTTGGACTTGGTTGTTTCTCATCTTCATCATCATACTTGAAGGCCAATTGAAACTGAGCAGAATATCAGTTTCTCCCTGGTTACAACTTTTATAACATATCTGCAGGATTTTGGCTACTGTGTATCTTTTCCAGCTTCAACTGTCCATCTTCCAAAACTGACTGTATGAAATGGTACTTGAGCTGCATATTTTTAGTCTTGGAATGAAATGTTGAGTTCTTTGCAAGATGAATGGCACTCTGGATGTCACTATATAACCTGCCCATCTCCTGCTACTTACCCAATTCATCCATAAACCTTTGTAACAAAATTATTTCTTTACTAGCCTTTGTAGCACCAACATATTCTACTTCCATTTTTCAAAGTGCAACAACAGTTTGCATTTTTGAAATCCAATTGACAACTGTTCCACCTACAGTAAATACATACCATGTAGTGCTCCTCCTATTATCTCTATCACCTGCCATATCTGCATCAACATATCCATGTAGAGAAATGTTTGAACCACCAAAGCATAATGCTTGATTTGAGGTACCTCTCAAATATTTGAGAATCCATTTCACTTCCATCCAATGTTATTTTCGTGGATTGTTCATGTACTTACTTACAAATCCCACTATATGTGCAATATCAGGCCTTGTGAAGACCATTGCATGCATTAAGCTTCCAACTGCTGATGCATATGGAACTTTAGACATATAATCCATTTATTCTTGGGTCTTGGGGCACATCTCCCTACTAAGTATGAAATGGCTAGCCAAAGGTGTACTAACTAGTTCTTCATTCTGCATATTAAATATTTCCAACACCTTTTGTATGTACTCATTCTAAGACAATGTTAATTTTCGTTTTTATTTTTTATTTTTTATTTTATTTTATTTTATTTATTTATTTATTTATTTATTTTATTTTTATTTTATTTTATTTTTATTTTTTATTATTTTTTTTTTTATTTTTTTTTTTAATTTTTTAATTTTAATTTTAATTTTAATTTTAATTTTAATTTTTTTTATTTTTTATTTTTTTTCTGTCTCTAGTTATTCTCATACCAAGGATTTGTTTTGTAGCTCCCAATTTCTTCATTGGAAATGAATTTGCCAATTTTCCTCTGAGCACATTGATTTCCTGCATGTTAGACCCTGCAATAAACATGCCATCTACGTACAATAACAAGATAATATAGCCGCCATCATTTTTCTTTTTGAGATAAACACAATGATCAAAGTGACATCTAGTATAACCTTTTTTAGACATAAACCTGTCAAATTTTAGATACCACTGCCTTGGAGCCTATTTTAAGCCATACAAGCTCTTCTTTAACCTGCACATTAATTTTCCTTCCCTTTGACCTCATATCCTTGTGGTTGCTGCATATAGATCTCTTCCTCCAAATATCCATAGAGAAATGCTATCTTTACATCTAACTATTCAAGATGCAAATATTCTGCTGCTACAAGGCTTAAAATAGTTATGATTGAAGTCATTTAAACAACAAGAGAAAATATTTAATCAAGACCAATACCTTTATTCTCTGCAAAACTCTTCACCACTAGTCTAGCTTTGTAACTCTGTTTTCCTCCATCTTCTTCCTTCAACCCGTAAACTCATTTATTCTGCAATGTTGTTTTACTTGTAGGCAACCTGACTAAGTCCCAAGTCTGATTATGTATTAAGGACTCCATCTCTTCTTTCATGGCTAGCTCCAACTTCTTCCTAGCTTCTACTTGCATTGCTTCTTTATAACATTCTTGTTCACCAGAATCAGTCAACAATACATAATATTACGAATGAGAGTATCATTAAGGGGGTCTACTTATCCTGGTAGATCTTCTGACACCACTTTCAGGTGTTTGATGTGCCTGTTGCTGATGTGGTGGTTGTTGTTGTCGTGGCTAATGATTTTTTAAGATGCTTTCCAGATTATCCACAGTATTGAGGAACATGCTAATGATTTTTATTATTTCAAGCACCTTTACTTTTATTGTGAGCTCATCAAGAACTGTGTATTCTTTTTCCTGTTTCTTTTCCTGCAACTGATCCTTATACAAGACCTTTTCATCGAATATTACATCTCTGCTCCTAATGATTTTGTGATTTTCATAATCATATAAGCGATAACCAAAATAATTAACACCATATCAAATAAAGGTACATTTCTTTGTTTTTGTCTCAAGATTTGTTCTATTTTCTTTATTAATGTGGACAAAGGATTTGCAACCGAAAGTATTTAAAAATGAGTAGTTTAAATTTTTACTTGCCCATGCCTCCTCTGGAATACCACCATCCAAGGAACTTGAAGGACCTCTGTTTATTAGATAAAAAACAATATCTACAATATCTACAACATCTACCCAAAATTTTAAAGGTAATATCGCGTGAAATCTCATGCACCTTGCATGCTCCATGATTGTCCTATTCATCCTTTCTAACACACCATTTTCCCGTGGTGTTCCTGGAACTGTCTTCTCTCTGTGAATTCCATGCGTTGAAAAATACCTATCAAACTATTTTTTGCAATGTTCACCTCCATTATCTGATCTGAGACACTTGAACTCATTTCCTATCTCAATATCAACCAAACCATTCCATTTCTTGAAAGTATCAAATACATCAGATTTATTCCAAATACGATAAATCCAAGTTTTTGTAGTTGCATCAACAATAAAAGTAACATAATAATGAGAGCCACCGAGAGATGATACCTGAGCAGGTCCCCGTACATCTGTAAGCACAAGCTCTAATTTTTCGGTTTTGTTTTCTTTCCCAACTCTAAGAAATCAGACTCTTTTATATTTTCCATAAACACAATTTTCACATAAATCCAAATCGATATGCTTCAAACCTAGAAAAAAATTTCTTGAGTGAAGAATCTTCATCCCCTTCTCACTCATGTGTCCGAGCCTATTATGCCACAATGTTGCATCTTCTCCCGTGCAGGTTAAAGCATTAACACAATTTGAAATACCACTGCATAAATACAACCTACCTTTTCTCATTTTTCTATTACTAGGGATGCTTTAGTGACCTTCTAGGTTTTATCTATAAAGGTTGTCACACAACCTTAACCACCTAAATACTCTATTGAAATCAATTTTTCTTCAGATCTGGAACATGCATTACCTCTTTTAATAACCATTGGTTATCATTCTACTGTTTTAAAATAACTTTACCCATCCCAAATATTTTACAAGGTTTATCATCACCCAGACGAACCTGTCCAAAATCTCCTTGAACATAGTCATGAAAATGTTTCTTATCGGGTGTGGCATGGAATGAGACCCCTGAATCTACCACCCAAGCATCAATAAATTTTTGTAAAGAAAGAATCAAAGCATATTGTAACACATCACCTGTCACATTTGCTTCATGATTGTTTTCTTGTTGTGTGTCACCTTCTTTTCCCTTCTGAGACTTACAATATTTCTTCAGGTGTCCTTTCTTCCCGTATTTCCAGCACACTATCCCCGATATGGACTTGGATCCGCCTTTCCTTGATTTACTGCGATATCATAGGTTCTTTCCTCTTTACATTTTTCTTCTCCTAGTCTCTACACTCAAAGCATTTCTCGATGTCTCACCAGAGTTTTTCCTTTGCATTTCCTCACTAAGGATAGAATTGACAACATCATCAAACTTTAAAGTACTAGATCCATAGATAGAGTTACTAATGGCCATAACTAAAGCATTCCAATTTTCTTGTAATGATCATAGAAATAACATAGCCTTAACTTCATCACGAAATTTTACCCCTATAGAACTTAATTGACTGGTGAATGTATTAAATTCATTCAAATGATCAACAACAGATGCACCTTCCAACATCTTCATATTAAATAAATGTTTCATAAGAAATACCTTATTTGAGGCCAAGGGTTTTCATATAGTTTTGCCAATGCGGTCATTAAACCATCTGTTGTTGTTTCCTTTGAAATATTGAAGGCTACCGATGTCGCGAGGCACACTCGTATTGTTCCGAGTGCCTTTCTGTCGAGAATTTCCATTCTTCGTCTCTCACTCTCAATGACTTCTTTGTTTTTCCACTCAATGGTACGTACAAACATTTCTGATACAAATAGTTTTCCATATGCATCTTCCACAATAGGAAGTTTTGGTCGTTAAATATCTCGACCCTCAACCTACCATCTTCTGCGATTGCTCCCACTCGAACCAAGAATCCTTCTTTCCTACGAGTTTATCATCCAAATATACCTTCGGCTTTGATACCAATTGTTAGAAAATTATATATTACGGAGAAATGTATCACATAAAATATGCGGAAATACAAACACATAAAACATATAAAACAAGAGAGACACAAATTTATGTGGTTCACCCATCTTGGGCTACATCCATGGAGAAAAACCAGTCCTTCCTTTATATTATCTAACAAAATGAAGAGACACAACCTACAACAAATCTATTGTAATATCATCTACTCTCTCACACAGTCCCCCTTTCTCTTTCTCGCTCAAAATCCACACCCAATACACAAACACAATACAATATGCTCATATGAACTGAGGGGTTTCCTTCTAGGGTAAAAAACCATAAATTAAATATAACTTCTACCGTTAGATCATTCGCCTAATGAACGACCCAGATTGACTATGAAAATACAATGTTTTACAAGGAATTTTTACATCTATTTTAGCTTTTGGGGTGCTGCCATCACCCCCCCTGGATCCCCCTGACAACGATCAAACGATGGGCGGCGTTGCCGCCCCATTAAGAACAAGGGTCCAATGCAACAATACATCTAAATAAAGAAGATAATCAGGCTCCACACCCTACAATCTCTCACTTGGGGACTGATTGCATCAGCTCCACCACTGCTTAATTTGATGGACAATTACTCACTTTGGACTTGATTGTTTCATCTTCATCATCATACTTGAAGACCAATTGAAATTGAGCAGAATCTCAGTTTCTCCCTGGTTACAATGGTTGTTAATATATATGCAGGATTTTAGCTAGTGTGTATCTTTTCCAGATTCAATGTATATGTTTAGTCTTGCAATGAAATGATGAATTATTTGCAAGATGAATGGCACTCTGGCTGTCACTGTCTAACCTTCCCATCTCTTGCTGCTTACCTAATTCATCCATAAAACTTTGTAACCAAATCATTTCTTTAATAGAATATGTAGCAGAAACATATTCTTCTTCCGTTGTTGAAAGTGAAACAACACTTTGCTTTTTTAAAACCCAACTGACAGCTATTCCACCTACAGTAAATACATACCCTGTAGTGCTCCTCTTGTTATCTCTATCACCCACCTTATCTACATCAACATATCCCTATAGAGCAATGTTTGAATCACCAAATAATAATGCTTGATTTGTGGTACCTCTCAAATATCTAAGAATCCGTTTCACTGCCATCCAATGTTATTTTCCTCGATTGTTCATGTACCTGATTACAACTCCCACTGCATGTGTAATATCAGGCCTTGTGCAGACCATTGCATACATTAAGCTTCCAAATGCTGATGCATATGGAACTTTAGACATATAATCCATTTCTTCTTGGGTCTTGGGGCACATCTCCTTACTAATTTTGAAATGGCTAGCCAAAGGTGTACTAACTAGTTTTACATTCTGCATATTAAATCTTTCCAACACCTTTTGTATGTACTCATTATGAGACAATATTAATTTTCAATTTTTTCTATCTCTAGTTATACTCATACCAAGGATTTGTTTTGCAACTCCCAAATCCTTCGTTGTAAATGAATTTTCCAATTTTCCTTTGAGCACATTTATTTCTTGCATGTTAGACCCCGCAACAATCATGTCATCTACATACAATAAAATGATACTATAGCTGCCATCATTTTTCTTTTTGAGAAAAACACAATGATCAGAGTGACATCTAGTATAACCTTGTTCAGACATAAACCTGTCAAATTTTAGATACCACTGCCTTGGAGCTTGTTTTAAGCCATACAAGCTCTTCTTTAACCTGCAAACTAATTTTTCCTTCACTTTGACCTCATATCCTCGTGGTTGTTGCATATAGATCTCTTTCTCCAAATATCCATGGAGAAATGTTGTCTTTACATATAAATGTTCAAGATGAAAATCTTTTGCTTCTACAAGACTTAAAATAGTTCTGATTGAAGTCATTTTAACAACAAGAGAAAATATTTCATTAAAGTCAATACCTTTCTTCTATGGAAACCCCTTCACCACAAGTCTAGCTTTGTACCTCTGTTTTCCTCCATATTCTTCCTTCAACCTCTAAACCCATTTATTCTGCAATGTTTTTTGACCTACAGGCATCATGAGTAAGTCCCAAGTCTGAGTATGCATTAAGGAGTCCATCTCTTCTTTCATGGATATATCCCACTTCTTTCTAGTTTCTATCTGCATTGCTTGTTCATAACATTCTGGTTCACCAAAGTCAGTCAACAATACATAATATAATGAATGAGAGTATCGTTAAGGGGGTTTACTTATCCTGGTAGATCTTCTGACACCACTTTCAGGTGTTTGAGGTGCCTGTTGCTGTTGTGTTGGTTTTTTTTGTTGTGACTGTTGATTATTATTATTTTCAGGCACCTTTACTTTTTCTGTGATCTCATCAAAAACTGTGTATTCTTTGTTTTCTTTTTCATGTTTCTTTTCCTGCAACTGATCCTTATATAAGACATTTTTATTGAATATTACATCTATGATCCTAATGATTTTGTGATTTTCATAATCATATAAGCGATAAACACAATCATTAACACCATATCCAATAAAGGTACATTTCTTTGATTTTGCCTCAAGCTTTGTTCTATTTTCTTTATGAATGTGGACAAAGGCTTCACAACCAAAAGTATTTAAAAATGAGTAGTTTACCTTTCTACTTGTCCATGCCTCCTCTGGAATACCCCCATCCAAGGAACTTGAAGACCCTCTGTTTCTTAGATAAACAAAAATATGTTATGAAACCAACTCCAAAAATAGAATAAAAGAGAGATCAACGCCTTAGAAATTAACCACTTCGAGGGGGAAACCTCCTTTACATTACATAAATGAACAATTCTTGGATGATTCAAATGAAAAAACCTCCATTATATATATAGGAGTCCATGGGGTCACAATATGACCCTAGCCGACCTAAAAATAATAATGTAAGGACACAACAATAACAATAGTGACTTTTTATGGGGCACAATACTAACAATATGGGGGCTATAGGGGTAGAACAATAAAAATAAGGGGGCTACACTAACGACAATAAGGGACTACACTAGTGATATAGGGACCTAACATGCCCCCTTAAAAAAAGTGTTGTCCTCAACGCTTGAGTAGCTCTGGATGCTTCTATATAAAATTCTCATCCTCCCATGTGGAATCTTCAGTGGGTAAGTTTTTCCACTTGATGAGATACTCTGAAATTAATCAATTTCATAACTGTCGAATTCTTGTTTCCATGACTGCTTCAGGTTCCAATATGATTTTTCCTTCCTCATCAAGTTTTGGCAATATTGTTCGAACCATAAGTTTTTCACCTATAGCCTTCTTTAAGCATGAAACATGGAAAACTGGGTGCACTTAGGAAGATGCGGAAGCTCCAATTTGTATGCCATAGTACCAATATTTTGCAGCACCTTATAAGGACCATAGTACTTTGGCGATAATTTATTATCCTTCTTAGCTTGCTTGAGGGACAATTGTTTGTATGCTTGTAGCCGTAAAAATACCCGGTCGCCTACATTAAAAATTCTCTCGTTGCGATGTTGATCTACCTGTCACTTTCATTTGATTCTATGCAAAATTTTGGTTATCCTTTAAGAGTTGGAGAACTTTTTGTGGATGATCGATGTGATATTCCACTACTTGAACCTTTGAATTTTGTCTTAAAGATGATGTGATGGATGGTGGATGATATCCATAAAGTGCCATAAATGGGGTCATTTTTGCTACAGTGTGGAAGGAAGTGTTATACCACCATTCAGCCAGAGGTAACCACTTGACCCATTGTGTTTGTTTACCAGATAAAAAGCAACAAGGATATCATTCCAAATATTTTTTCACTATCTCAATTTTCCCATCGGATTGAGGAGGATAAGATGAGCTATGATCTAGTTGAGTACCCAAACAAGAAAATAATTTTGTCCAAAAATTTCCAGTGAAAATGGGATCTTTATCGCTTACAATAATCTTCGTGTTTCCATGTATATTTTTAATTGTTTCCATAAATTCAGTAGTAATCGTACTTGATTTAAATGGATGAGATAATGCACAAAAGTGTGAATACATGGTAAGTCTATCAACTACCAGCATGATGACACTATTTCCTTCGGAATTAGGTAAACTTTTGATAAAATCCATTGAAAGCTCCTCCCAACGTTGACTTGGAATGGATAAAGGTTGTAGCAGACCCAAGGTCTTAATTGTCTCAAATTTATTTTGCTGGCAAACCAAACATTCCACCACAAACTTTTGAATATCATATTTAATTCCATGCGAAAAAAACTCTTTCTTCATCTTGTGGTAATTTTTTAAAAATCCCGAGTGTCCTCCTAAGGGAGAGGTGTGCAATTCCAAAAGAATCTTTTGTTTTAGTTGGGAATTATTACAAATATATAAATGATATTTTTACCATAAGGAATCATTTTTCCAACTAAATGTATTAGATGTACTGGGATCTTGCTACAACTTTTGAATGAGTGTCCACACTTCTTCGCCATTCTTCCATTCCTTTCTTGCTTCAATTATCCAATCTGGTTGGATAATATAAATGGCACAAAGCAATGCTTCCACATCCTCATCCTTTCTTGAGAGTGCATCTGAAATAACATTTAGCTTCCCTTTTTTGTAGATGATTTCAAAGTCATAACCTTGAAGTTTCTTCCCATTAGGTAAGGTCGCCATTTCTTTAGTGCATGTAGTATTGCCAACATTTCATTCTCATAAAGAGATTTCTGTAAATACTTTCCTTTGATTTTACGGCTTTCAAAGGCAATAAGTCTTCTTTATTGCATTAAAACAACACCAATTCCATTTCCTAAGGCATCACATTCCACAATAAAGGTTTTTGTGAAGTCTGGCGTAGCTAAGACTGATGATTGGCACATTGCCTCTTTAAGATGTTCAAAGACCTTAGTTGCTTCAAGAGTCCATGAAAATGCATATTTCTTCAATAATGTTGTTAGAGGTGTTGTTATTCTCCCATAATTCATAACAAACGTGCGATAATACCCTGTTAACCCGAGAAATCCTCGCAAGTGATTTATGCTTGTGGGGACTTTCCATTCCTCAATGGCTTTAATTCTGTTAGGGTCTACCTTAACACCCTTGCGAGATACAACATCACCCAGATATTCCACCTCTTGTACTCCAAAGAAACATTTGGAGGTTTTTGCATATAATTGTTTCTCCTCTAATAGTTTGAGCACCCTGTCAACATGTTGAACATGATCCTTCTAAGACCTATTGTAGATTAGTATATCATCAAAAAATACTGACACAAACTTTCTAAGGAAGAGTTTGAAAATGGATTTCATCAACCCTTGAAATGTAGAAGGTGCATTGGTAAGGCCAAAAGGCATGACCAAAATTTCATAATGACCCTCATGAGATCGAAATGTTGTTTTCTGAATGTCTTCAATTTTCATTCTAATTTGATGATATCCTGAACGAAGATCCAACTTGGTGAAATAAATTTCTCCATGTAATGCTTCCAATAATTCATCAATCACAGGAATGATACATTTATCTTTAATGGTTAGCTTATTGAGCTCCCTATAATCCAGACACATATGCCATGATCCATCCTTCTTGTGCACCAATACTACTGGAGCAGAGAAAGAACTTTGACTAGGTTGAATTTTACCAGCCTCGAGCATTTCTGCAATCATACGTTCAATTTCTCTCTTTCGGACATAAGGTTATCTATAAGGCTTGATGTTTGGAGGAAAACTTCCTGGAATCAAATGAATAGCATGATCATGATCACGAATAGGTGGGAGTCATTTGAGAGTTTCAAACACCTTGGAATGATTGTCCAAGACTTTTTGGAGATCTGGAGAAATGGATGATTTTGACGTTGGAACTTCTCATGAGAATAATTGTGCAATTACGCCTCGTTGTTATTTTTTAAAAAGCTTTTTCATGACATTAGAGCTTATTATATTTCTAGGCTTTCTTGTGATACCCCGTGATTCAACTTCATTTACTTCCGAAAAAAATTTCAAGAAAAGTTCTTGAAAATTAAAAGCTACCGTCCCTAAAGATTGTAACCATTGTACTCCTAGTACAACATCAACACTACCCATTGGAATGGAAAGCATTGGACTATTCAATACATATTACCCCATGGTTAGGTTGATATTATGGCATTTTCGAGAGCAATTTATAGGTCCTCCCTTTGCGACCATTACTTGACACTCTGGTGCTAGGTATAGGAAGTAATTCAATTCCTTACAATGAATAAAATTATGGGTGCTACCCTAATCAATCAACAATATTAGCTTTTTCTTCTTGATATGTCCTTCTATCTTGAGAGTTTTACGAGTGGTAATTCCTGCCAATGCATTATAGGATATGGTCAAACTCCTTTCTTCTTTCTCTAGGGTTGGTTCCTGGTGTATATCCTCTTCTTTTGAAGTTTCTTGTTCATTTTGTTCCTCCTCTTCACAATCTATGTAAAATAATTTATTCTCAGCACACTTATGACCTTTAGTGTATTTTCTTTCACAACTGTAGCAAACCCCTTTTGCTCTTTTTCCTTCCAATTGTTGTGGTGTCAACCTTGTTGGTTGTGGAAGTCTAGGAGTAGCAACAATTCCATCTTTATAGATGTGAGTGGTAGGCTTCCTTGTCGCCATAATTTTACATTCAATTTTTCTTGCCAACCTGAATGCCTTCTCCAATGAATTAGGTTCCCAAAGGCGAACCTCATGTTGGATGTTATCCTTTAAAGTCCCTATGAAGACATCAATCCTGTGTTCCTCTGGAATATCAACTACCCTTATATTCAATTTTTGGAGGTCCTCAATGTGCTCTACCACTGAACCCTTTTGGCCATTAAATTTCTCGACCCTAAACTTAGCATCTTTCGCCATTTCTCCCACTAGAACTAGGAACCCTTCTTTCTTGTGAGTTTATCATCTAAATAGACCTTCGGATCTGATACCAATTGTTAGAAAATTATATATTATAGAGCAATGGATCACATAAAATATGCGGAAATACAAACACAAAAAACATATAAAACAAGAGAGACACAAATATATGTTATTCAACCAACTTGGGCTACGTCCACAGAGAAAAAATCAGTCCTTCCTTTATATTATCAAACAAAATGAAGAGACACAACCTACAACAGATATATTGTAATATCCTATACTCTTTGACACAGTCCCCATTTTTCTTTCTCGCTCAGAATACACACCCAATACACATCTGCAATACAATACCCTCATATGAACCTAGGGGTTGATTTCTAGGGAAAAAAACCCTAAATTAAACATAACTTCTACCGTAAGATAATCCTCCTAATGAATGACCCAGATTGACTATGAAATCACAATATTTAACAAGGAAATTTTACATTTGTTTTTAGCTTTAAGGGCGCTGTCATTGCCCCCTCCCCCTTGGACCTCCCTAACGACGATTAAACAATAGGCGGCGTTGTCGACCCATTAATAACAGGGGTCCAATGCGACAATACATCTAAATAAAGAAGATAATCAGGATCCACTCCCAAAAATATCCCTCTTGGAGACTGATTGTAGAAACTCCACTGCTACTTAATTTGATGGATAATTACTCACTTTGGACCTAGCTGTTTCTCATCTTCATCATTATACTTGAAGACCAATTGAAACATAAGAAAAATCTTAGTTTCTTCCTGGTTACAAATTTTGTTAACATATCTGCTAGATTTTGGCTAGTGTGTATCTTTTCCAGCTTCAACTGTCCATATTCCAACACTGACCGTATGAAATGGTACTTGAGATGTATATGTTTAGTCTTGGAATGAAATACTGAGTTCTTTGCAAGATGAATGACACTCTGGATGTCACTGTATAACCTGCCCATCTCCTTCTTCTTACCCAATTTATCCATAAATTTTTGTAACCAAATATTTTCTTTACTAGCTTCTGTAGCAACAACATATTCTGCTTCCGTTGTTGAAAGTGCAACAACACTTCACATTTTTTAAACCTAACTAACATCTATTCCACCTACTGTAAATACATTCCTTGTAGTGCTCCTCCTGTTATCTCTATCACCTGCCATATTGACATTAAAAAATCCCTGTAGAGCAATGTTTGAACCACCAAAGCATAATGATTTATTTGTGGTACCTCTCAAACATCTGAGAATCCATTTCATTGCCATGTAATGTTATTTTCCTCGATTGTTCATGTACCTTCTTACAACTCCCACTGCATGTGAAATATCAAGCCTTGTGCAGACCATTGCATACTTTAATCTTCCAACTGCTGATGCATATGGAACTTTAGACATATAATCCATTTCTTCTTGGGTCTTGGGGCACATCTCCTTATTGAGTTTTAAATGGTTATCCAAAGGTGTAATAACTAGTTTTCCATTCTTCATATTAAATCTTTTCAACACCTTTTGTATGTACTCGTTCTAAGACAATGTTAATTTTCTATTTTTTATGTCTCTAGTTATTCTCATACCAAGGATTTGTTTTGCAACTCCCAAATCCTTCATTGGAAATGAATTTGCTAATTTTCCTTTGAGCACATTTATTTCCTTCATGTTATAACCTGCAACAAGCATGTCATCTACATACAATGACAAGATAATATAGTTGCCATCATTTTGTTTTTTGAGATAAGCACAATGATCATAGTGACATCTAGTATAACCTTATTCAGACATAAACCTGTCAAATTTTAGATTCCACTTCCTGGGAGTCTGTTTTAAGCCATGAAATCTCTTCTTTAACCTGCACACTAATTTTTCCTTCCCTTTGACCTCATATCCTTGTGGTTGATGCATATAGATTTCTTCCTCAAATATCCTTGGAGAAATGCTGTCTTTACATCTAAGTGTTGAAGATGAAAATCTTCCGCTAATACAAGACTTAAAATAGTTCGGATTCAAGTGATTTTAACAACAGAAGAAAATATTTTATCAAAGTCAATACCTTTCTTTTTTGCAAACCCCTTCACCACAAGTCTAGCTGTTTTCCTCCATCTTCTTCCTTCAACCTGTAAACCCATTTATTATGCAATGTTTTTTTACCTGCAGGCAACCTGAATAAGTCTCAAGTCTGGTTATGTATTAAGGAGTTCATATATTCTTTCATGGCTAGCTCCCACTTCTTCCTGGTTTCTACATGCATTGCTTTTTTATAACATTCTTGTTCACCAGAATTAGTCAACAATACATAATATAATGAAGGAGAGTATCATTCAATGGGTCTACTTATCCCGGTAGATCTTCTAACGCCACTTTCAGGTGTTTTAGGTGCCTGTTGCTGTTGTGGTGGTGGTTGTTGTTGTAGCTATTGATTATTATAATTTTCAGGCAACTTTACTTTTTCTGTGATCTCATCAAGAACTGTGTATTCTTTGTTTTCTTTTTCCTGCAACTGACCTTTTCATTGAATATTAAATCTCTGCTCCTAATGATTTTGTGATTTTCCTAATCATATAAGCGATAACCAAAATCATTAACACCATATCCAATAAAGGCACATTTCTTTGATTTTTCCTCAAGCTTTGTTCTATTTTATTTATTAATGTGGACAAAGGCTTCACAACCGAAAGTATTTAAAAATGAGTAGTTTACCTTTCTACCTGTCCATGCCTCCTCTGGAATACCACTATCCAAAGAACTTGAAGGCCCTCTGTTTATTAGATAAACACTAGTATTTACAACAACTTCCCAAAATTGTAAAGAAAATCTTGCATGCAATCTCATGCACCTTGCATGCTCCATGATTGTTTCGTTCATCCTTTCTGACAAACCATTTTCCTGTGGTGTTTATGGAAGTGTCTTCTCTTTGTGAATTCCACGCTCTTAACAATACTTATCAAACTCTTTGCTGCAATATTCACCTCCATTGTCTAATCTGAGATACTTCAACATCTTTCCTATCTCAATCTCAACCAAAGCTTTCCATTTCTTAAAAGTATCAAATACATCATATTTATTCTGAATACAATAAATCCAACTTTTTATAGTTTCATGATCAATAAAAGCAACATAATAACGAGAGCCACTGAGAGATGATACTTGAGCAAGTCCCCATACATATGCATGTAAAAGCTCTAATTTTTTGCTCTTTCTTTCTTTCCCAACTCTAAGAAATCAGATTCTCTTCCGCTTTCCATAAACACAATTCTCACAGAAATCCAAATCAATATTCTTCAAACCTGACAACAAATTTATTGAGTGAAGAATCTTCATCCCCTTCTCACTCATGTGTCCGAGCCTATGATGCCACAATGTTTCATCTTCTCCTGTGGAGGTTAAATCATTAACACAATTAGAAATACCATTGCATAAATACAACGTTCCAAATTTTCTCCTTTTTCTATTACTGGGGATCTCTTAGTGACCTTCTAAGTTTTATCTAGTAAAATTTGTCACACAACCTTCACCACCTAACTGCCCTGTTGAAATCATATTTTTCTTCAGATATGGAACATGACTTACCTCCTTTATTAACCATTGGTTTCCATTCTGTTGTTTTACAAGAACTTTACCCATTCCAACAATTTTATAGGGTTTATCATCACCTAGATGAACTCGTCCAAAATATCCTTGAACATAGTCATTAAAATGTTTCTTATTAGGTGTGGCATGGAATGAGGCCCCTAAATCTACCACCCTAGCATCAATAAATTTTTTTAAAGAAAGAATCAAAGCATATTGTAACACATCACCTATCACATTTTCTTCATGATAGTTTTCTTGTGCGTATCATTATTTTCCCTTTCGAGACTTATATTATTTCTTCAGGTGTCCTTTCTTCCTGGATTTCCAACAAACTATGCTCAATCTAGACTTGGATCTCCCTGTCCTTGATTTACTGCGATATCCTGCGTTCTTTCCTCTTTCCATTTTTCTTCCTGTCGTCTCTTCACTCAAAGCATTTCCCGATTTCTCATCAGAGCTTTTTCGTCACATTTCCTCACTAAGGATGGCATCGTCAACATCATCAAAATTTAAAGTACTATATCTAGAGACAGAGTTACTAATGACCATAACTAAACCATTCCAACTTTCGGGCGATGATCACAAAAATAACAAAGCCCTAACTTCATCATAAAAGTTTATCCCTACAGAACTTAATTAACTAGTGACTGTATTAAATTCATTGAAATGATCAGCAACATATCCACCTTCTGACATATTCATATCAAATAAAAGTTTCATAAGAAATACCTTATTTGAGGCCAAGGGGTTTTCATATAGTTTCTCCAATGCTTCCATTAAACCCTTTGTTATCGTTTCCTTCGAAATATTGAAGGCTACCGACGCCGCGAGGCACAACCGTATTGTTCCAAGTGCCTTTCTGTCGAGAATATCCCATTCTTCTTGTGTCATACTTGACGAATTATTTATTTTTGCGCTCAGTGGTAGGTACATATATTTCTGATAAAGATAATATTCCATCTGCATCTTCCACAAAGGGTATTTTTGGCCGTTAATTTTTTCGACCCTAAACCTACCATGTTCTGCCATTGCTCCCACTTGAACGAAAAACCCTTCTTTCCTGTGAGTTTATCAGCCAAATAGGCCTTCGTCTCTGGTACTAGTTGTTAGAAAATTATATATTATAGAGCAATGGATCACATAAAATATGTGGAAATAAAAACACAACAAACATATAAAACAAGAGAGACACAAAAATATGTGGTTCACCCAACTTGTGCTACGTCCACGGAGAAACAACCAGTCCGTCCTTTATATTATCTAGCAAAATAAAGAGACACAACCTACAACCGATCCACTGTAATATCCTCTACTCTCTCACATAGTCCCACTTTCTCTTTCTTGTTCAGAATCCACACCCAATACACAACCATAATAAAGTACCCTCATATGAATCGAGGGGTCGCCTTCTAGGGAAAATAAATCCTAAATTAAACATAAATTCTATCGTAAGATCATCTGCCTAATGAATGTCCCAGATTGACTACGAAATTACAATATTTTACAAGGAAATTTTACATATGTTTTTAGCTTCAGGGTTGTTTCCGTCGCGCCCCCCCCCGGCCCCTTGAAAATGATCAAACGACTGGTGGCGTTGCCACCCCGTTAAGAACAGGGGTCCAACACGACGATACATCTAAATAAATAATATAATCAGGCTCCACACCAAATATTTAACTGATTGGTTGATTCAGTTGGTTCAATGATTAAGTGATTTGTTACCGTGATCAGTTTCAGTTTTGATATTTGGTATTGGGCTTAAATGATGGTAATGGGTCCAGTCTGAAAATTTGATGAAACATGGCATACAAGTTTTGATATTTTGTATAAGGTGGATCCAATGTGAAAAATTATGAAACGTGGTCTAAGGTGGTGCTGAGGGTTGGAGCCTTAAGTGAGAGAGTCGAAGCTTCCTTCTAGTTGTAGTTGGTAAATTATATCAGGGGGTAGGAGCTCCCTTTTAGTGGGTGCCAGTAAATTAGATCAGGGGGTTGGAACTCCCTTTCAGTGGGTGCTATAGAATGAGAGAAGGTTGTAGCATTCTTTAGGTGGGTGCCTTCGTGCTGGTATGAGTCTGCGCCAATACAATATTGTAAGAAGCATTTATTTACAATAAAAAGAAGACAAAGACGACAATAGCAGTGGTTTTCTCCCACATTGGGTTTCCACCTAAAAACTTGGTGTCCATGTGTGTTTCTTATATGCGATGATTTATTCTGTTCTTATTGCACATGATTATTTTTTAATTAATTCCTAATGAAGTATTGATGCACTAGCTCAAGATAAGCAGATGATGAATTGACTAAAAAGTAAGTTGACTGGATATATGCTATTTGTTTGCATAATAGTCGCGTATATATGTAGGTTCCTTCAGTAAAGTCACATACATAAATATGAATAAGAAAATAAAAGTTTAAGTGATTTTTAAAATATTGATTCACCCCCTCCTCTCAGTATTTTTCCAAACAATTAGTATCAGAGTTGGTCATTCAGAAGAAGCTTGATCGATTGAAGGAAATCCGTCAAGATGATGGGAAATAAGAAGATAGCTCAAAGAAAGGATGCAAAAAATTGTGACAGTAATATATCAGATACAACAAAAATTACATATGTTAGCAAATATTCAAGTTTGGGAGCACCCCACTTTCTATTGATCAGGAATGAAGAAGACGGTAACAAATAATTGTCAGGTATGGGTCCATTTCCTGGTCTATGCAATAATGATGATATTGATGATGACAATGAGTCAATTAAACTTGCACTCATGGGTAAAAGTGAAAGTAAGCACTATAAAGAGCAGTTAGATTCATAAATAATGCCTCTAGAAGTAGAAGATTAAGACAAGTCATAAACAATGGTCAATGCAGATGCGCCTATGCTAAGCAAAGGTCATTATCAACACTAGAAAGAAAAGATGAAGTATAATCTAATGAACCTTGATGTTTGGTATCTAGTATGCAATGGCTACACCAAGATTCCCCCATCAGATGAGGAAGTGAAAAATAATAGTAAAGGAATTGAGTGACACCTTTTTTAGCATATCCGACTCAGTGTTGAATATGGTTATACATTATACAACTACAAATCAAGTGTGGGATAAGCTACAAGCAACCTATGAAGAAAATCCAAAGGAATATTTCTCATTAGGGAAACTACCAGGTAATCCTATTCCTATCAATGTGTCAAAGAATGAACATGATGATAAAACATCTCATATGATGTCAGATGAAGTTAATGATTCATAAGACGACAAGTTAGAATAAATCTATGATCATAGAACAAAAATTGATCTTGCTTTGAAAAATATTGTTAATATTAAAGATAAGTTGCAGGAATATGATAACAAGGATCACATTAAATCAATAAATACTGTTGTGGAATCTAACCAATATTGTGAAGGTCTTGAAGATGAGATCGTCTCTCTAAAGGTAGATCTTGAAAAATCAGATAAGCGGAATGAAGAACTAATTCAAGCATTTGAAGAACAAGAAAATGGAATGAAAGAAGAGATTCTCAAATTATAAAAAGCAATGAAGATATCATTCCAAACATTTGTTCACTATCTCAATTTTCCCATCGATTTGAGGAGGATAAGATGAGGTATGAGCTAGTTGAGTACCCAAACAAGAAAATAATTTTGTCCAAAAATTTCCAGTGAAAATGAGATCTCTATCTCTTAAAATAATCTTTGGGTTTCCATGTAGCTTTTTAATTGTTTCCATAAATGTAGTAGAAATTGTACTTGATTTAAATGGATGAGATAATGCACAAAAGTGTGCATACATGGTAAGTCTATCAACTACCACCATGATGACACTCTTGCCTTCGGACTTAGGTAAAATTTTGATAAAATCCATTGAAAGCTCCTCTCAACGTTGACTTGGAATGGATAAAGGTTGTAGCAGACCCGAGGTCTTAATTGTCTCAACTTTATTTTGCTGGAAAACCAAACATTTCGCCACAAACTTTTGAATATCAAATTGAAGTCCATTCGAAAAAACTCTTTCTTCATCTTGTGGTAAGTTTTTAAAAATCACGAGTGTCCTCCTAAGGGAGAGGTGTGCAATTCCAAAAGAATCTTTTGTTTTAGTTGGGAATTATTACAAATATGTAAGCGATATTTGTAACATAAGGAATCATTTTTCCAACTGAATGTATCAGATGTACTGGGATCTTGCTGCAACTTTTGAATGAGTGTCCACACTTCTTCGCCATTCTTCCATTCCTCCCTTACTTCAATTATCCAATCTGGTTGGATAATATAAATGGCACAAAACAATGCTTCCATGTCCTCATCCTTTCTTGAGAGTGCATCTAAAATAACATTTAGCTTCCCTTTTTTGTAGATGATTTCAAAGTCATAACCTTGAAGTTTCTTCCCATTAGGTAAGGTCGCCATTTCTTTAGTGCATGTAGTATTGCCAACATTTCATTCTCATAAAGAGATTTCTGTAAATACTTTCCTTTGATTTTATGGCTTTCAAAAGTAATGAGTCTTCCTTCTTGCATTAAAACAACACCAATTCCATTTCCTAAGGCATCACATTCCACAATAAAGGTTTTTGTGAAGTCTGGCATAGCTAAGACTGATGCTTGGCACATTGCCTCTTTAAGATGTTCAAAGACCTTAGTTGCTTCAAGATTACATGAAAATGCATATTTCTTCAATAATGTTGTTAGAGGTGTTGTTATTCTCCCATAATTCTTAAAAAACTTGCGATAATACCCTGTTAACCCGAGAAATCCTCGCAAGTGATTTATGGTTGTGGGGACTTTCCATTCTGCAATGGCTTTAATTTTATTAGGGTATACCTTAACACCCTCGCGAGATACAATATGACTTAGATATTCCACCTCTTGTACTCCAAAGAAACATTTGGAGGTTTTTGCATATAATTGTTTCTCTTCCAATAGTTTGAGCACCCTGTCAACATGTTGAACATGTTCCTTCCAAGACCTATTGTAGATTAGTATATCATCAAAAAATACTAACACAAACTTTCTAAGGAAGGGTTTGAAAATGGATTTCATCAACCCTTGAAATGTAGAAGGTGCATTGGTAAGGCCAAAAGGCATGACCAAAAGTTCATAATGACCCTCATGAGATCGAAATGTTGTTTTCAGAATGTCTTCAGTTTTCATTCTAATTTGATGATATCCTGAACGAAGATCCAACTTGGTGAAATAAATTGCTCCATGTAATGCTTCCAATAATTCATCAATCATAGGAATGATACATTTATATTTAATAGTTAGCTTATTGAGCTCCTTATAATCCGGAAACATATGCCATGATCCATCCTTCTTGTGCACCAATACTACTAGAGCAGAGAAAGAACTTTGACTAGGTTGAATTATACCAGCCTCGAGCATTTCTGCAATCATACGTTCAATTTCGCTCTTTTGGACATAAGGGTATCTGTAAAGCCTGATGTTTGGAGGAAAACTTCCTGGAATCAAATGAATAACATGATCATGATCATGAATAGGTGGGAGTCCTTTGGGAGTTTCAAACACCTTGGAATGATTGTCCAAGACTTTTTGGAGATCTGGAGAAATAGATGATTTTGACGTTGGAACTTCTGGTGAGAATAATTGTGCAATTACGCCTCGTTATTTTTTCAGAAGATTTTTCGTGACATTATAGCTTATTATATTTCTCGGCTTCCCTGTGATACCCCGTGATTCAACTTCCTTTCCTTCTGAAAAAAATTCAAGAAAAGTTCTTGAAAATTAAAAGCTACCGTCCCCAAATATTGTAACCATTGTACTCCTAGTACAACATCAGCACCACCCATTGGAATGGAAAGAATTGGACTATTCAATACATATTCCCCCATGGTTAGGTTGATATTATGGAATTTTCGAGAGAAATTTATAGGTCCTCCCTTTGCGACCATTACTTGAAACTCTGGTGCTGGGTATAGGAAGTAATTCAATTCCTTACAATGAATAAAATTATGGGTACTACCCTAATCAATCAACACTATTACCTTTTTCTTCTTGATATGTCCTTCTATCTTGAGATTTTGACGAGTGGTAATTCCTGCCAATGCATTATAGGATATGGTCAAACTCCTTTCTTCTTTCTCTAGGGTTGGTTCCTGGTGTATATCCTCTTCTTTTGAAGTTTCTTGTTCATTTTGTTCCTCCTCTTCACAATCTATGTAAAATAATTTCTTCTTAGCACACTTATGACCTTTAGTGTACTTGCTATCACAACTGTAGCAAACCCCTTTTTCTCTTTTTTCTTCCAATTGTTGTGGTGTCAACCTTGTTGGTTGTAGAAGTCTAGGAGTAGCAACAATTCCATCTTTATAGATATGAGTGGTAGGCTTCCTTGTCACCATAATTTTACATTCAATTTTTCTTGCCAACCTGAATGCCTTCTCCAATGAATTAGGTTCCCAAAAAGGAACCTCATGTTTGATGTTATCCTTTAAAGTCCCTATGAAGACATCAATCCTGTGTTCCTCTGGAATATCAGCTACTCTTATATTCAATTTTTGGAGGTCCTCAATGTGCTCCACCACTGAACCCTTTTGTTTGAAATTTATCAATTCGCTAAAGAAGGTGTTTCTCTTTGTATCCTCATAATGTGCTATCATTTCCTCCGTAAAAATTGACCAAGTGAGAATTTGTTTACAGGAGAAAAGCCATCGATACCATACACATGTATTTTTTTCTAAATATAAAGTTGCAATGCGTACCTTTTGTGTGTTTTGAACATTATTGAGATAAAAATATTGCTCCATCTGTAGTATCCATGTCATGGGATCCTTGCCATCAAACTTCCTCATATCGATCTTTGGAATATGGTGGGCCTTCAATCCAAAATTAGAGTTTATGAAATATAGATTAACATTTATTTTGTTCTCATCATGAGTTTCCTCTAATATATTTTCGCCATTAGGAATCATTTCTTGTATCAACTTTTTCAAACCTTCATTCAAACCTTCCATTTCTTCTTTTAGATCATTCTTCATGTATTCCATGTTGTCTTTCTTTTTTTCATCGATGTCATCCATCTTAGCTTCCATGCCATTATTAAAACCATCCATATTAGCTTCCACGCATTTCTTGAAACCATCCATCTTAGCTTCCACGCTTTTCTTCAAAACTTCCAGTTCATTTTTTGTTGATCTTTGCGAGAGCGAAATTTGTTGCACTCACTCTTGCAAATTTGATATATCATGTTGCACTTCTTTCTCTTCATGAGCCATAGTAGAGTATTCTGAGGGCTTAATGGGTGTTGAATTCTTCTTAGGGGAAATTTTATAACCCAATACTGATATCTAGGCTTCAATATTCCCTTGGAATCACTTCAATCTGATTTTTCAAACAAGACTTATGCAATTCGAAAAACAATACACACCTTTTTCTTGATTTTGAGGAGCTCGATATTGAAACTAATTTATCTCTGTAATTTAGGATCTCTGATATTTTATCTTTGGTCCTGTAGTATCCCTCTGAATCTTCTTTCATTTCCACGGGTCTAACCTGATTTGGATTCTTCAAGGAAAATTTATGCCCAATCTCCCACAATGACCTAAGTATGGATTATTTCAGTAGAGCTAAATTGTACGACGTGCCACATGTTACTGTTTCGTGCCACGTGTCACTGTTTCGTGCTGTCTGTGTACTTTAGGCCACTTTTTACATAATTCCAATCTAATGCACAGATAGAGAGTTATTACGATTTTACCAAGGTCACCTCTTTTAGATGAAATTCAGGAGCCTGCAAAAAGTCTAACTTCCACATATCATATCTCCGAAAATATTACGAACCAAGATTTGAAAATTTTACATGAAGTTCCTCAAGATTGCTTCACAAATGGGATTTTTTTAGCGTCTGAACCTTCCTAGAAATTTTTTTATAGGGAAAATGCCATGATGACCTGTTTGAAGTAGTGAAACCCTAGAATCCAAAAATCAGATTCCAAATGTTATGAAACCAGCTCCAAAAATAGAAGAAAAGAGAGATAAATGCCTTAGAAATCAACCACTTTGAAGGGGAAACCTCCTTTAAATTATATAAATGAACAATTCCTGGACTATTCAAATGAAAAAACCTCCTTTCTATATATAGGAGTCCATGGGGTCACAATATAATCCTAGTCGACCTATCAATAATAATGTAAGGGCACAACAATAACAATAGTGGATTTTTATGGGGCACAATAATAAAAATATGGGGGCTACAGGGGTACAAAAATAACAATAAGGGGGCTACACTAACAACAATAAGGGACTACACTAGTAATATAGGTACCTAACTAACGCAGTATCTACAACGTTTGCCTAAAATTTTAAAGGAAATCCCGCATGCAATATCATGCACCTTGCATGCTCCTTGATTTTCTTGTTCATCCTTTCTGACACACCATTTTATTGTGGCATTTCTTCTCTCTATGAATTCCATGCTCTGAACAATACCTATCAAACTATTTGCTGCAATATTCACCTCCATTGTGTGATCTGAGACATTTGAACTCCTTTCCTATCTCAATATCAACCAAACCATTCCATATTAAATTCATTCCAATGATCAACAACATATCCACCTTCTGACATCTTCATATTAAATAAATGTTTCATAAGAAATACCTTATTTGAGGCCGATGTTTTTTCATATAGTTTTTCCAATGCCGTCATTAAACCCTCTGATGTTGTTTCCTTCGAAATATTGGAGGCTACCGACGCCACGAGGCACAACCATATTGTTCCAAGTGCCTTTCTATTCAGAATATCCCATTCTTTGTTTGTCATACTCGAAGACTTGTTTTTTTTTGCTCTCAATGGTAGGTACATATCTTTCTTATAGAGATAATCTTCCATAGTGGGTAGTTTTGGCCATTAAATTTCTTGACCCTAAACCTAGCATCTTTCGCCATTGCTCCCACTGGAACTAGGAATCCTTCTTTCTTGTGAGTTTATCATCCAAATAGACCTTCGGATCTAATACCAATTGTTAGAAAATTATATATTACAGAGCAATGGATCATATAAAATATGCGGAAATACAAACACAAAAAACATATAAAACAATAGAGACACAAATATATATGTTATGATTTTGCTGCTCCCTTTTCTGGTCATATACGATGTTATGCATGTAACACGTTTGGGAATACAGAAAAATAATGCAGGAACAAAACAATGAATTGCAACGAACAACATGGCAAGAAATCAGATAAGAATGTTGATGACAAAATGACTAAAGATGATGGATCCACCAACATTCCCATTAATAAGAAGAAAGAAGAAGAGATAAGATGTGATATTGCTCTCATTCATTTGAAAATGAATATGAATGGTACATAGACAATGGATGTTCTCATCACGTGACTGGTGATAAGAGTAAGATTGAGTCTCTCAAGAAAAATCATGATGGTAAGGTTATTATTTCAAATAGTGTTCCAACAAAAGTTCTGGGAAAAGGTAGAGCCAAAATTAATAAACACAGAGGAGAAAATGATAATTTATTAGTTAAAGGACTAAAAAGAAATTCCAAGTGTAGGTAAAATGGAAGATAAATGAAATGTAATTGTGTTTACTTCAACCAAATGCAAAGTCATAGATGAAGAATATGGAAAGGTTAGAAAAAGAGGGTATAGAAATCCAGACAAATTATGTTTTTAAGGAATTGAATTCTCGCAAGTATGAGGAGGATTCAAGCTTAGAGTAAAAGAAGATGGTGCCAACTACATTTGATTGATTCTTAAAGTGACTGCAAAAGTGATGTGTGGTACATGACCTCATGAAGAGAATAAGATGATTATCATGTCTTCAGGATCAGTGATGTATAATATCAGGGGGAGCAATACATATGTTATCTTGATGATGATTCCCATGATTTTTTTGATGTTCATGTTGCTTATATTACTGACAATGAATCTGGTGTAGTGACAGATAACACGTACAAAGAGTACAGGCTCAGGGGGAGCTCTAATCATGAAGTTTCCAGTACTTTACCTTTTGTACATAGTTTCTACGAAGGAAAGATGCGTATATACGTGAGCTCTGATATGAATAATTGTGTATGTTTTTCTACGATGAAGAAATTGTGGGAAAAACTCAGGAAAAGGATCTGATATGCTTTAGACAATTATTATTTGGCTTTATTATTCTAATGATTGATGGTTACAGTCTATTGATGCTATTTAGAAGTGGGTTTTATAAGTTGTTGATGCCTTGATGGATTAAAAATTGATGAATATACTTTGATGTCCTTAGTGATATATGAGATGATATCTAACAAGTGCATAGTTGGCACAGGTTCAGGGGGAGCATTTTCTACGCTTCTAATAATGCATTGTTGGCATTATGTTTGATTTAGAATATCTTGGTACATAATGATGGTTATGAATGGTGATGCTTCTTATGTTGCTGAAGTTAGTAATTATGGTTGATGCTTATCAGATGTGGGATGATAGAAAAATATCTAGTGATGATACATGTATGATATGTTGGGTATTGTTGTGGAAAGAACATGTAGACCTTGCTATGATTATTTGACGATGATGCTGTTATGGATGATGCCTATGGTGCTTACACATGCTACATGTACATGATATGATGCAAATGGTTTTGCGAAGATATAATTATTGATATTTTACTACTATATCTGTTGGATGATGCTTGGAGACATGAAATATGCCTCGTTGATGCATGAAAAAATATTTTTTTTTGATGAACATTGATTGAGGCTATTCCAACAAAGGGAAAGAGCAAGTTGACCTTGATAAGGTCAAGAGGATGAGTTGATAGCTGATGTCTACAGAAAGATCTTATGATGTTGATGTTGCATACTTGGTCACAGGTTGATGATATTGAAAATATGCACATTGTTACTCATGTTGTTGCTAACATATACTTATGGTGCAAATCCTATTCAATATATGATGGTTGCTGATGACTATCATGGTATTGATACCTCACTATAGAGGTATATGGTATTGGTTATAAATGTCATATCTATGACTTGATGTAAAGGTCATGAAAGTACCCATGATGTAATCATTGTAATACTTATTCATGTATGGAATATTGGGGTCAAGTAAATTTGTATGTAATCCCATGATGGGCATATTGAGTCAAATATTTAACCCCACTTTGTTGGTTTATTGATAATTCTGAGTCCTTGGTGATAGGAAAAGTCATATTAATTTGAGTGATAGAGTCATGTACTTAATTGAACATCTCTCATAATATTCAGTATGTGATCAGGGGGAGCATGGTCAGTATATAGTGCAGATCAGATCTACAGTGCTCATGACTCTACAAGGAAAGATAAGCCTTCATTCAACATTGGTCAACCCTTTGCCCTTGATGTCAAAGGGAGAGAGTAACTTGGTGTTTGAAAAGTTTGGTGTGTTTTACAAGTATCTACAGGTTGTGGTGACCAAACACCAAAGTGGTTTCCATCAAGACCAAAAGGGGATATTGTTGGCATTATGACTAATGTACTGTCCTTGATGGAAACCTACTTGATGAGTTGTCTTTTGATGGAAACCTACTGGATGAATATGTCAACAAGATGTGTTTACATGTGATAGAAATTTTGGTAAACGGAATAGCATTTTAGAGACAAAAGAATAATGAAAGTGATGTTTAGAGAAGTATACGAAGGTTCTGTGAAGCAAAGAAGCATACATACGCAGGTATGATGAACATAAGTTGTGTATACGTAGGTTATGTGAAGCAAAGCCGCATATGTATGCAGGTTTTCTGAAGAAAAGATGCGTACAATTTCCGCACCATGGTATTCAAAATACCAAGGGTATTTACCATTGTATTGACCCATAGTATTGAGCCTATCAACAAATATTTGATCCCATCAAAGAATACCATCGACATTAGTGTGGTTTTGAGATGTGGTATTAGGTAAGGCCTAAGCTATATAAGAAGATGAAGATCAAATTGTTTGTGTGTGCAAATGATGAATTTTTGATGAATAGTTAGATATGAAGCAAGTATGCATGTAATGGGCTATTGATGAATTGTATGATCTGAAACTAAGTATGCACTCGGGAATTTGATGATGGATAAGATCCAATATATCTAAAATGACTATATTGATAATGGACTGTTTGATATGTGATATTTATGTCTGACGCATGTTTTATTATGTATGCCAAGAGATGGGTTTCTTCTGAAGGTATGATGTGCAACGAAAGTATAAGTCAATCATTTTAGATCTGTATGCGGGTTTAATAACTTGAAAGGTACGTATATACACGGGTATGATAACCTGAAAGGCATGTACAAATGCGGGTTTCATGCTCATAAGTAGTGTGTCAATTCTACACTTTGGACAACTTTGTACACGAGAATACCTTGAACATGATGTTGGACTTGAATCAGAATAAATTGAACAAGTATTTGCTGAATAGGTTGAATAACTTGAACATGATGTTGGACTTGAATCAGAATAACTTGAACAAATATTTGTTGAATAGGTTGTCTAGTAGGCTAAAAATTTTGGTAAATTCGTAACTTAGGAGAAAATTGCAAAGGATTTTGAACAAACGAAGGGTTCCAAGTGGTATTCATCCCTGGATAAGGAGTACCAACTAAGGGTTGTGATACAACGGGTTGACCTAAACTAGTTTGAGGTATCTGACCATAGTTTTGATAGTTTCCAGTTAAATGTTGTCCTCCAACCGTAGGATATGACCCATCAAAAGGTTTCCCTCCAGGTGGACGTGACTTCCCCCCTAAGCGGATTATAACCACCTGTTGGGTTAACTTGAGGATTACCTACACTACTAAAGACCATATTGATATACTTGTATGACATAAAATCTTGGGTAGTAGAAGTTGATATACCATTTGACACAGCATAAATTTGAGATGACGGAGAAGCTCCTAAAAAAGTCCCAAAAAGTGATTGATATCCAAGAGGAACTGACATACCACCATATAATAGTGATTCTAGAGAGACTGAAAACATGGATGTATCAGTAGGCATACTTCCATAAATCATTCCTGACCTATTAAATCTGGGCACAGAGTAATAAGGACTGTGGTAATGTGGAAGACCTTAACCTAAAAAGTTGAAAGTTGTGAAATACCAAGGATCCGGTCGAAAAGAAGCAAAAAGGTGGCCTGGAGAAGCAATTTGTTCATCGATAAAAACTGGAGTAATTGGAGTTTCTTCTTCCTTGTCTGGAGTAATATCTTCAATACTAATAAGACCATAAGGTAGATTATTGGTAATAATAAGTTTTACTTTGGGTGAATGCGGAGCAGGAGTAGGGGCTATAACATCTAAAGGAGACTCAGGTTCAGAAAAATCAGACTCAGGTTCATAAATTCATGGCTCATTTAGTTGTGTATCTGAAACTTCTACAGTATCATATTCTAATCTAACAAATTCAGTAACTAATGGTCTAGATTGCACTAAGTCTATTTCAAATTCTTGAGGTTGATTCAATTCAATTTCAGATTTTGGAATGGTATATGTTTTAGGTTGATATGAAGTCCCAGATCCTGTTGATTTTGACCTTTCATCCTTAATTTTTTTCAATTGATTCGATGTATACTCAGGGGGTTTACCCCGTGTTCTCCGCGAATGTCTTAGTAAGTCAACCACGATGAATTGCGATTAATAATCCAAACAATATAAAAAAATCACACCTAAGGCCACTAACAAGTTAAATCAAACAAATAACACACACTAACAAATCTAAGAGAAAAACACACAAACAACCTTTTCACAGTGAAATCACTAGTTGGTGATGAAATCCAACGTCACAGAAATCAAGGTGAAAAATATATATAGATAGAGCGGATGGAACTAGTTACCCTAAAAACCTTCATAATGAAACAATCTGGTGTAAGTAACTCCACTTATGCCATATCGAGTGAAGATTACCCTCTAAAAGTTCCAAGCGAGTCTAGTCAACATTTGTTCCAGGTACAGTAGAGACCTTCCCTCCACTGTCACCTTAGGTATATCCCTAATATTATGGTCACTAAGGTTACCACCTACAACAATTCAAATTGGGGGGATAGTCGCAGATCATAAGTACACGCAAGGGAAGAGTAACAAAGTTCAATCCCCTTGAAGTTTCCTCAACATGGATAATCTGAGGCTTGCCTCAAAGTGACCCCAAGTACCTTTCGACATTGTTTGTAATGCGTGCAAACCACTCTACCATAACCAATGAAGTGGGTATGATCATTTCACCGTGTCTGATATGATATCGTGCTTGAGTCCCTTGTAGGAGGAGCTTCCCAGAGTAAAATTGCAATAAATGGATTTAATCCCTACCGCAAGATTCTACTGTTTATTTATAGCTTTGGAAAGTTAACTCACTTCCCTATTCCAAAGCTCTACAACCTGATCTATGCAGGTGGAAAGATCCCTAAAAATGAAAAAATTCTAATCAATTTTATTAACATTGTGTTATTAAGTTTTTGTTTACTCAGTAGGTGATGGATGTGAAAATGATGATATTCTGAATGGACTCAAAAAATCTAATGTAGTCAAATATGAAATTGTAACCGTTTCATTCAACAAATTCCTAGTTACGGGAGAGTAAGAGTTTTATTTATTTATTTTAAAATGAAATGCAAAAACTCAGATTCCAATAATATTCTTTTCCAAAAAATGCCAATTTCACTTTGAAACAATTAAATTGTAGAAATTAAATTAAAATTTCAGTTCACTTAACAAGTCAAATAAACATAAAATATCATTTTACAAGCAATCACTCACAATTTTTCAAAATTCACGGAGAAATAAATAAAAACTTTGAAATGAATTTGTACTAATGAATGCCACCAATTTAATTATGTCTACAATGTATTTATGAACAACTTCAGTACTGAAAAAATAAATGATTTTCATTTTACATTAAAAAATGAATCAATTGCCACAAAACACTACAATTTTGAGAAAACCCCAACTTTACTAGTCTAAAATATTTTTCATAAATAATCAAACTATTCACTAAACCTGGTATGTTTGCAGGAAAAAATATAGGGAGACAAAAATCTAACAACCACCAGTCTCTTTTTTGATCAATCAACAAACAACCAGTCGAAAACCTACCCTAATTTGTGAAAATGAGTAATTTGTCAAAAATATTGCTTAACAACACTCAAACAAAATTCAAAAGATTAAATAGAGGTCAAGGCAAGTGTAAAAAAGCTTTCAAAAACCAAAATTAATACTTTGATAAGAGGAAAATCTACTTTTTCAAAAAATCCCAGGATGTGCTCAGGTGAATAGTTCAGTTCAGTGCGTGTGTGTTGAAAATGCAACAAGATGATGGAGCTTAGTGAAAAGAAGTCACCTTCACTAAGTGGCCCCGCAGGCTATTTTTGGCGCAAAGTCTATTTTTAGACTATGTCTATTTTTAGACATATGGATCATGGTCTATGAGTTGCAGGATGCTATTTATGGATGATTGGTCATGTTGGTAAAAATAGATGGACCTCTATTTTTAGACATTGGGCGGAATCTATTTTTAGACTGCCAGGCTAAAAATAGAACAGTCGAATATTATTAACCCTTAATAGTATTTAGACTATAAAAATTATCTTATCCTCTTGGAGCACTTTAGTTCGAGCTACGGATGTGGCACATGCAACTGACAGAAGGAAATACGCTTTTCCTAAGGGTTAGTTGAGCTATTGCATGGTTGACTTCAGTTAGAACTCATGTGGCAGAGTTTGGTGGAGTTGATGAGACATTTGGTGGAGTTGTGTTCGGTTTAACTTAGTTGAACTAGTTGTATTTAGTCTAACTGATAAATACACTAGTGATGAGTGGTGTCAATTAATTATTAATTAATTCACTAATTATTAACTCATAATTCAACTAAAGAATACATCAGTTAACTGCAATGCATGGACAGTTCAGTGGAGACCAGTGTTAGAGGTGGGTGAAAGGGTGAGTCTACTATCGGTTGTGACTATAGCTGTGCATGAGATTTGCACACACATTGATTGAGATTGCCAATGAGGATTGCGCAGTACAAGCCAGTGGGATTCGAACTTGGATCTCATCATTATTCATCTTGGATTGCGCAGTAGAGGCAGGCAGACGGGTGGAAGAGATTTGAACTTGTGACTTGTTCATATATGAGCTAGTTTGTGTGTAGCATGTGAGATAGTGCTGAGAGCTGTGAGGAGCTTTGTGCTATGTATTGTTACATGTTCTCTATCATTATAATATACAGATAGTTGGGGGTTTTCAGATGTAAGCTTTCCCCATTACATACTGTGTTATATGTGTGCTTGATTATGTTTTAATGTGCACATGCGACTGCTTCTATTTCTGCATATTGATGATCAATTGTAGAAGAGGTTATGTATTATGCATGAAGCTTAAATAGTGTGTAATCAGGATAATATCGGTGAATAATTCAGCAAATTATTCAAATTTCTACATGGTATCAAAGTGAAATTGATCATCGGATCTATTACGGTGACTACATTTTATTTCTATAGGCAGAGTCTGTACGAGAGCCAGGTAGCCTCCGGATCCATCCTTTCTTTGAAAGGTGATATATCCGATAAATGCCCCTACAGTCGATCTCTGTATTAGAAATAACTTGTTCTGAAGTTTAGATCGGAAGCAGTCGAGTTTGAGCTGGTGGAATTCGAATTTGCAGCAGAATTTGCAATTCGAATTTGCAGCAGTTTTCTTGGTGTCGAAGTCAAAATGTCTTTCAACGGATTGAGACTGGAGTATGCTCTTGAGGGCAGCTTGAATTATGTTGCATGGAAGGACCGGATGGAGGCGGTATTAGATGATAACGGGCTGAAGGAATTCATAGATGCTGAGGTCCCAAAGCCTACTGATGCTGCTCAAGTTGAGGCTTGGCAAAAGAAGATGGAAAAATGTCGAAGGATTCTGTTGGAGGGCGTGAAGGATCACATTGTATCCAGCCTGCACGGAAAAGCTTCTCCATACTTGATGTGGAAAGTGTTGACAGATTTATTCCAAAGCAGGAGCGACCAGAGGAAGTTGGCGCTCAAGGATAAACTCAGAAACATAAAGATGGAGAAAGGCGACAGTATACCCAAGTACCTCACGAAGTTCACCCAATGTAGGGATGAGCTGGGAAGTGTGGGGGTGAATGTAGATGAGGAGGACTTGGTTGACTTGGCTCTCCTTGGTCTTCTGAAGAGTTGGCATTCCTATCAGGACTCTGTCAATGGTCAGGAGAAATTGCCAGGATGGGAGCGACTTTGGTCGGATCTCATGCAAGAGGAGATAAGGCGGAGTACAAGGGACAGATCTTCATCAAAGGTATCTGATGAAGAAAATTGCGCTTTGGCTGCCAAAGAAAAGAAGGGGAAGAGCAAGAAAGCTTCTCAGTCTGGTGCAAAAGGCAAGAAGCAAGACATGTCCAAGGTGAAGTGTTTTCACTATCACCAGCACGGACATTATGCCACAAATTGTCCGCAGAAGAAGAAAAATAAGAAGGCTACTGGATCTGTAGTGGGAGAGGCCTTAGTCCCGGTTTGAGCTGGATTTTTCGCTGATCGTATGCTTGGTCTCAAGTGTGTTGGGATCAGTATGGTTCTTGGACAGTGGTGCGTCTTTTCACATGACAGGAGATGGAGATTTGTTTTCAGATCTGGATGAGAAAGATATTGGAGTGCACATCGAGATGGGTGATGATGGTAGATACAGTGCGACCGGTATCGGTACCATTTCCTTTGAGAGGGAGTCTGGTAAACTCTTTGTATTGAAGGAAGTGATGCATGTTCCAGGATTGAAGAAGAATCTTATCTCTGTGGCGATGTTAGAAGACAAGGGGTATGATGTTGTCTTCAGCGAGGGAAAGGCTTTCTTGCGCAGTAAGACAACTGGAGAAACCCGAAAGATAGGGGTTCGAGTCAAGAACCTTTATCAATTGCAAGTAGATGGCTGCGCAGCAATGGCATGCAAGGCAGAAGGAGTGGTGAGCCGGGATGATGGTGAGCTGTGGCACCGGAGATTGGGCCACCTTCACCATGGAGCTTTGAAGATACTGCAGCAGATTTCTACTGGGCTTCCTAAGGGCACTCTTGCGCAGTCAGATCAGTGCAAGGGGTGTACCTTGGGAAAATTTGTGAAAGCCACCTTTCACGAGAAGGATAGTCGCGCCACGACGATCCTTGAGAGAATCCACACAGACGTGTGTGGACCTTTCTCAGTAGCTTCGACAACAAAGCACAGGTACTATGTGATCTTTGTTGATGATTTTTCTCGGAAGTGCTGGATCTTCTTCATGCAGAAGAAGAGCGAGACATACTCAAAGTTCTGTGAGTTCAAGGCATTGGTTGAGAAAGAGTCGGGGAAGCAGGTGAAGGCTCTTAGGAGCGACAATGGTGGTGAATTCATCTCTAGCGAATTCAAGGACTTTTTGCGGCGCGAAGGAATTCGAGAGAGAGGCAATCGCACCCATAACCCACGTGAGAATGGGGTTGCGGGCGGAAGAACGAACGATTGTGGGTCTTCGCACGGGCGATGTTGCATGATAGAGGCCTACCCATTGGGTTGTGGGCGGAGGCATGCAATACGCGAAAGTATATGTGCGAACCGTTGTCCTCACAAGATACTTGGCATGAGTACACTGAGGAGGCATGGTGGGGTAGAGGCACAGTATTTCCCATTTGAGGATTTTTGGTTAACCTGTTTACATTCATGTGACGAAGGATGCCAGGAAGAAGCTGGAGCCGACCGCAGAGGTTGGGATATTTGTGGGGTACGCTGATACGCCCCACAACTATCGTGTGTATTTTCCAGACAGTCGCAAGACTGTTGTGCGACGGGATATCAAATTTCAGGAGGAGAAAGCCATGAAGTGTTTGCTTGAGAGGGAGCCACACTTGCATGCAGATGAGGAGCTATTAGTTCCTAAGGATGAGTCTCAAGATGTGGATCAGCCACAAGATGAGGTTCATGGAGTGGGAGAGACCACTCAGGCAGCGCCAACCATCAGAGGGCGGAAAACACTACGAGCGAAGCGGCGGCTCAAGATGCAGAGAAGGTTGTAGGACCACCTACAACATAGCGCAGACAGAGACAGTCACCAGATCGATCCACTGAATACATGGCTCTTATGAGAAAATGTGTCATGACAGAGCCATCCTCTTTCGAGGAATCTGTGGAGGATCTCGCAAGGGTAGATGCCATGGTGGAAGAGTATGATTCGATTGTCAGAAATAGTGCATGGGATATTGTCCCGCAACTGGAAGGGAAATCAGTGGTGGGTTCATGATGGATCTACAAAGTGAAGCAGGCAGCTGACGGGAGTGTGGAGAAGTACAAGGCAAGATTTGTTGCCCGTGGCTTCTCACAGATCGAGGGGATCGATTATGAGGAGACCTTTGCACCTGTCGCAAGGTACTCTTCCATACGGACGATCCTAGCTCTCTCAGCGCAAATGGGGTGGCACATCCATCAGATGGATGTGAAGACTGCGTTCCTCAACGGAGTCATTGAGGAGGAGGTGTACATAGAGCAACCCGAAGGTTTCGAGATCTTCAGCAGTGAGTCTCATGTGTGCAGGCTCAAGAGAGCGCTGTATGGGTTGAAACAAGCACCTCGTGCTTGGTGCACATGGATAGACAGTTATTTCATTGGACTTGGATTCTCCAAGAGTGAGGCGGATCCTAACCTATACCAGACTGTGGTGGAGGGTAATTTTCTAATCATTGTACTTTATGTAGATGATTTGATACTAACAGGTGAAGAACTGTTGATACACTCATGCAAGGCAGATCTTGCAAAGGAGTTTGAGATGAAGGACTTGGGCCTCCTTCATTGTTTCCTGGGATTGGAAATTTGGCAGCGGAAGGGTGGACTGTTTGTGTCTCAAGGCAAGTATGCCCGGGAGATACTGGAGAAGTTCAACATGCAAGGCTGCAAGCCTATCGACACTCCTCTTCCTGGTGGTTGGAGGAAAGAGGATGCTACATCGGCAGAGGTAGTGGATGCCATTATTTATCGACAGTTGGTTGGTTCGCTCATGTATCTAGTCAATACACGACACGATATGTGATGTCTTGTTAACCAACTGCAAGCTATGGTTCGCTTCTACCAAGCTCTTTGGAAGGTAGGCAAGCATGTATTGCGTTATCTTAGAGGCACATCGGGATATGGATTGTGGGCGCAGATAGGAGGATGAGGTGAAGCTATGTGGCTTCACGGATGCGAATTGGGCGAGGAGCCCAAAGGACAAAGAGCACATGCGGAGGGATCTTCGGTATCGGGTCGACGAGTATTTTCTTGGTACGGCGGGGAAGCGGAAGATCCGTGGCACTCAGTTCAGCAGAGGCCGAGTATATGGCAGCAAGTTTGGCTGCATGCGAGGCTATATGGATGAGGAAGATCCTGGTCGGGTTGTTCGGGTCACACTTGGAGCCTACTGTGATTTATTGTGATAACCATAGTTGCATTAAACTCTTGGCTAATCCATTATTTCATGATAGATCCAAACACATCGACATTAGGTACCATCATATCAGAGATTGTGTGCAGCGAAGAATCATGTTACTTTCATACATTCCCACAGAGGATCAAGATGCTAATATCTTGATGAAGGCGCTCACCAGGAGAAAATTCGAATACCACAGAGGCAGGATAGGGTTTGCAGATAATCCATATCTTGTTGATAGGGAGTGTTGAAAATGCAACAAGATGATGGAGCTTAGTGAAAAGAAGTCACCTTCACTAAGTGGGCCCGCAAGCTATTTTTGGCGCAAAGTCTATTTTTAGACTATGTCTATTTTTAGACATATGGATCAAGGTCTATGAGTTGCAGGATGCTATTTATGGATGATTGGTCATGTTGGTAAAAATAGATGGACCTCTATTTTTAGACATTGGGCGGAATCTATTTTTAGAGTGCCGGGCTAAAAATAGAACAGTCGAATATTATTAAACCTTAATAATATTTAGACTATAAACATTATCTTATCCTCTTGGAGCACTTCAGTTCGAGCTACAGATGTGGCACATGCAGCTGACAGAGGAATTACGCTATTCCTAGGGGTTTGGTGAGCTCATGCATGGTTGACTTCAGTTAGGACTTCAGTGGCAGAAGTTTGGTGGAGTTGATGGGACAGTTGGTGGAGTTGTGTTCGGTTTAACTTGGTTGAACTGGTTGAGATTAGTTTAACTAGCTAATCAACTAGTAATGAGTGGAGTGAATTAAATATTATTTAATTCACTAATTATTAACTCAGTATTCAACTCAAGAACACATCGATTATTTAACCATGGACGATTCAGTGGAGACCAGGTGTTAGAGGTGGGTGAAAGGGTGAGTCTACTATCGATTTGTGACTATAAACGCAAGTTTGCACACATTGATTGAGATTTCCAATGAGGATTGCGCATTACAAGGCAGGTGGATTTGAACTTGGATCTCATCATTATTCATCTTGGATTGCACAGTAGAGGCAGGCAGACTTGTGGAGGAGATTTGAACTGACCCAGGCATTCATGTCAAACTGGTTGGTAGTAGCAACATGTGCGGATAGTCTTTGAGAGAAATTTGGCAAAGACTTTGTGCTATGTATTGTTACATGTTCTCTATCATTATAATATACAGATAGTTGGGATTTTTCAGTTGTATGCTTTCCCCATTACATACTGTGTTATATGTGTGCTTGATTATGTTTTAATGTGCACATGCGACTGCTTGTATTTCCTCAAATTGATGATCAATTGTAGAAGAGGTTATGTATTATGCATGAAGCTTAAATATTGTGTAATCAGGATAATCTCGGTGAATAATTCAGCCATTATTCAAATTTCTACAGTGTGCACTCTGTTGCTAAAGAAAAACAATGCAGATCTGTGCTTTGTTGCTGAACAAAAACTGCACAAAATGAGGAACTTCAAGAAAAAAAAAATCACAAAATCTAAAGGATACCTATCTTGAAAATTCTCAGATCAGGCTATAAAAAGGGATAAAAAATGAAAAACAAGGAAAATGAAGAGAACATGACATTCCCCAACGAAGTCACCAATTTGTTATATTGGAATAATCCCTCTTGCAGACAAAAGCGATCTCCCTAGATTTCCAACAAAGCCTAGTAAGAATCAAACAATAAAACTAATCTTTCCATGAATCTATCTTGACTGAATCATAAAGATAAAAGGAGACGAAATGAGATCTATACCTTATTACGAAATGCTTGAAGAAGATCCTCGCTATGTCTCAATGCAGCTCTTCAATGCTTGAAAGAAACTTACACACATATAAACCAAAGTATCAAAGACATATGAAACATAGATAATTCAAAGATTCAAACTAATGATCAAGGAGATTAGTAACCAACATCATTTCAATGGATAAACTAACAATAAAGCAAATCATTCATCAGATCCATAAAATAATGTAGTGAGAAAAATAGATCAATTGTATTAATTCATAAATATAGAAGAGTCTTACAACCTTTTCCTTGATGTTGTGAAGCTCCTCCCATAAGTATACAATCCTTTCCTAGGATGATAAGCTCTCAAGCATAATTTGACCAACATAAGTCTACCTTCAACAACCTCCCTTAACCCTCTAGCCTGTAGTTAATTTATATGCAAAGAGGAGGAAGTTTCAGATCCATATAAAAAGGATGAGATACACTTAAGTTGGGATTAGGGTTCCATGAAGAATGGGAGTTAGCTCCATGATGGGAGGGGTTAAGATAGAATAGGCATGGCCTCGAGCTTTCAGTTAGGATATATTCACCCAACAAGGATTCTAGAATTAAATTTTTATTTTTACTTTTTGTTGGGTCATGTGCGTGGTCCATAGTGTAAGATAAAATGCAGTTCTGTGCGCGTACCAAAGGTAGGAACTACGCATGCGCCTAAATTGGCTAGGATAGCACTCAAGTCACTAAAAAGAAAGTTTTTGGCCTTATAACCCAACCCAAAACTCTTGATTTCTTCAAGGTGATTAAGTTGTTGACTTGCAACATAGTGCTTTGGAACACATGAATTGGATGGCGAAAGACCCATTCTAATGGTCAGTTGTCATTGCGACAAAATGACATGTAACAAATTCCCCCCTAAAGTGAAAAGTTTGAAAATATGTTTAAGGATTGAAGTTATTTATCATGCCAAATATTGGATCGAAGACCATGGTTGGAGACCTGCAAAAAACAATCAATGACTACTTTGCAATATAATCATCGCTGAGGTAGGCATTCCCATACTCAAAGTAAACATAGAGTCAATGAAATAATACGAAAATACACTAAGAATCATGTCAACAATAGACAGAGTATGGATGCAGCCATCGAATATGTTTCTATTTTCATAATCATGAATACATATCTCCTCGCAACCTGGATGGATGAAACTATATCCAGGGTTTTGATATCCATCACTATTGATCCATAGTACGAATCTAACCATGTGAATAAATGTCTTAAAGTTGAACATGGTAGAAACCACTTGATTATCGGTCAATGATGTGAACCGTTAGCAAGTGAAGAGAAACCACCAATAATGACAATGGTCCTCAAGGTACTTCCAGTGTAATCTATGAAGTGTGAAAATATGCCCTGAAGTCGAACACTAATAAAATCGTTCGATCGAAGGCTAATGATGAGAACCTGTCGTCGAATGTGAGAAACCTGCCATTAAGGAATGCATGTCTCAAGGTACTAAAGAGGGTTTCTATATCAACTTCATAGATAATGAGATGATGTAGATAAGAAGAGATCTGTTGTAGGAAATCCTATGAAACAAAACTTCATGTCAAGTTTTGAAGAAATGTTTTTCAAGGACTGACTCAAGGTTGCCCGACGCGATTGAATGCTACAAATTGCAAGGTAATTTGAAATGAGGTTTGACTTCTCTTGAACATATTGGCGACACGACACTTTGACTTGGAAACATTTGACTCAACGATAATACCCAAAACTTGCTGAAGAATTTCAATGAGGTTTGACTAACTGTGAGACAAATGGATTTCCCAACCCAGACATAAATGTGATGAAGTTTCATGTTCAAGAGCGATACAATGCCATAAATGAAATGCAAAAATGAAAGCTTTTTCCCAATCCCCCCCTACCATTACTGGAAAGTACCTCTTTATTTTTGTCAAGCTTGAGGAGGATAACATTTGCTTGTCTTGTAAGCCCATCCTTCAGACAAGTCCTCTGAATTAATTTTAACGAAACCTAGGAATGAGCGGTTCGGTCTTGTCATAATTGATGAGTCCTACATTATTTAAATTTTACAAGTCTAATGAAGGGGTAACTCAATTTCATTTTCATGTTTAAAGAGTTTGAAAAGACACAAAAAGAAAACTCATGTTGTCCTTTCAATGTAAAATTTTAATGAGCCCAAATAAAGTAAATCTCAACGTTTTTCAGTTTTAGGGAGTCAGGAGAAAAACATAATCAAAGTCCATAATGTTCTTTTTCATAAATTTAGACCCTCAAGTCCAAAAAAGGATAAAATAATGCAGGAGAGAACTTTATTGACCATGATTAGTCAACATATATATTTTTCGTAAATAGTCTAGTTCAGTCCGGAAAAAGGTTAAACTTATATTGAATAGATGACTATTAATTTAATTTTTTGAGTTCGAATATTCAAGTGCTCAACGATTTTTTCATGTTTAGAGAGTTTGAAAAATACTTAAAAGAGAACTCCAAAGTTTCTCTTTTCTGTATTTTTCCGAGAGCCCGAAAAAGTGATAAAAGTTCGATCAACACCAAAATGATCCATTTTTATGTTATAACCTGTTTACTGCACATTAAACCCAAAAATTTACCATATATGCTCAAAAACCATGGAAAAAACCCTAAAATTTTTGAATTTAAAAGTGAAAGGCATAAAAATAAAATTTTAATAGGCCAAAAACTTTTAAAAATTGAAAAAATAATTTTGTTTTTACTATTTGAGTTTTTAACCAATTGAGAGAAAAAAGGATAGTTTTTTACCACAAACTTCAAGCGTTGATACTAAGAAAACTGGTGGACGAAATCAAGCTCCATATTCTCCAAGTAAGAGAACTCTTCATCATCTTCATTTTTATCTGATTGATTTTGAATTTTAGCCATGTATTTGGTTTTTTGGGGGTGTTTTTCTTTTTAAATTGCGCCCTTGGATGTGAAAAATTTCCTTTCATCGGGACCACGACACTAATTTTTTTTTAGAGAGAGAAATTCATGATTTTCCCAGTTTTTCTCCTGAGAAAACGCGCAAATGCGTTGTGTGTGTAAAAGACTGCCGCGCAAGCGCCGAGGGTTTTCTAAAAAATAGGAATTATGCCCCCAAAGTTTGTGAAATCATTCTTATGTTTTTCTAACTTTCTACAATTGCTATTTTTCAAGCTTTTGACCATTCATAATTGAGTGGAGAGAGAGAGAGAGCATGAAAACAAGATGCCGAAGATTACAATCCAGCAACACTGTAGACCCTAAGAAATTGTGGCCGATACAAATTTTGGATAATTCTGGGGATGAAAGCTTAGGTGGATCTCATGACTTGGATGGTGAGCGCTTGGGATGTCCAAGAGAATTGTTTCGTATTAAGAGATAAATGTCTCACTATAGATGTTGATAATATATATTTCTTGACTAGAATATCTCGTAGAGGAACAAATATATCCTTGTATGGCCAAAGACCAGGTCGAGAGACTATTGCTACTTATTTGAGGCGATGTTGTGTTGACGGGGTCAACTCAAGGATGGTAGGATTGAAATCAAAACCATTGAGTGACTCCCTTTTAGAACCATCTCTTTTACAATTACTAGATTATGTGGAAGTGCAGTGCTTCACTTGGCCACAAAGGCCCAGATGCAGATTGTTGTATAGTGCTCACAACCCACCATTTTTAACTAGTGCAAAGGGGTAGTTGCCTATATGAAAGGGAAACTAACTAGAGAAAAAATAGGGAATATCAAGAACTTTGGATATGGTGGTATCTTGATTTATTTTTTTATAGAGCATATTCCCCTCTTGGCCCCACAACAGGATTTGGCAGAGATAGGAGGACCTCAGGATCCTCACATGCTATTGTGGGTCTCGTTGATGACTCACCATAGAGGCAATGGCCCGATGTTCAAATATACTCAGTTTTTTGGATGGTTAGAGCACCAAAACATTATGATCGAAGACTTTCCGTATGCAGGGATTGATTACAAGGGTGACCTAGGTAAAAACTTCTCACTTTGATGGTTTTTATGCTTTCTATTTTTTTGTTCATTTTTATCATTCAAAGTTAATTATTTGAAATTTTCATGCAGATATTTTCCTGACTATATTGAAGGGACTACAACATTTTGACAGACGGGGATATCCGCCTGTAGCTGTTTCAGTGCGTAACCCTAATGCAGCAGAGGCCTTGACAAAGTTAGAGCATAACCTGGAGAGGTTGGCTCTAGATATTCTAGAGACTAGACTTCATGATTTGCCTTTGGGTACCAGAGGCACGTAGTTGGAGTTCCAGGGCCGATCAACCGCCTTCTATGACGCACAACATGTGTTATAGTTTTCTATCATGATCATGATCATGGATAGTTGCTAGTGTTTTAGGGCTAGATTTTGATTTTTGGTATCAGCATGTTTGAACAATAAAGGCCACGTTACCTCATGTCTTTGGATGAATTTTTTTGTAACACACTTTTTACAGGCTATATTACCTAATGGAGACTACTACTTATCATTTCAGTTTATCTTGTTCAATATATGGATGAATATTGTTTTATTTATAAATTTTGCAAATGTCTATTTAACACATAGTTTTCCAATGCATCAGTTAGTGTGTTAACATTTCTTGGAATATGTTGATATTCAATGTAATCAAAATGTCTTTCCAAGAGATGGACCCTTAAAAAAATTCTTAGCATTGTTGAGCTTCTTACTGCATAGACACCTTTTAAATGTAATAATATGAGCTGTGAATCTAACCTAATGATCAAATGACGAATTTCAAATGAGATGTCATCAATAATAGTTCAATTACTATGCTATATTCTGTTATGTTATTCGTCATTCGACGGAGGCATACCCCATGAATAGAAGCTAAATCATTAGTGGGCGAGTAAATAACGCAAGCTGAGGAAGCAAGATTTCAAGTGCTACGACTAGCACCATCACCAAAGCCAATGTAAGTTTGAAGGAACGTCGATATCTGAAAATCAAATGTAATACATGATAAGCAGGAGAAGTAGCAGGAAATCGTAAAAAATGAAAAACCTAATGCACACACTCATAAAAATAGGACACAAGTAATGTACACAAAATATTCCCAAGATAAATCACACATAATATTTCTTTGGGTAGAAACCATTCCTAGGATCTCCCAAAGAAACATCATCATAGTCAACTAGTCCATTCACCCTTTGGCTAGTACACGTTTTACAATGTAAGGACCATGCCACATGGGTTCAAATTTACCAGCAACTAGCTTATCATGCAATTGATCATATACCAAGACTAGGTAACCTTCCGAATATGAACGAGGATTCACGTTTCAGTCAAACTGAGCCTTAACTCATTTCTTATGAGCCTCAATAGCGAGTGCAACATCATAGTGATATTCACATTAGGAGAATTTTTAGGTCTAAAATGGGCCTCCTAAGAAAAATGTACAATAAAAATTCACTTTATGAGAACCAATCACATTTTAGGGGATGACATCATCCCTAATGGTTGAGTTAAAGGTACTTGCTTGTCACATTTTCAATGGTGGGAAAAAATTCATGGTTAACCATGGTAGTGCTTTAAGTAATTTTAAAGTCATAAAGTAAAATACTTATAATAAATGTCATTTCACACTTTTTGAATAGAATATTATTATTGTCATTTCATATTTCTTGAAAGAAACAATGCATATCTCTACAAAATCTTTATTTCTTTACACACTTTTCAATCAATATTATATTTGTATATTTTCATATATTTATTTTTAAATTATATATTCATCTCATTTTATTTAATATTACATATTCAAATTAATTATAAGTTAATATCTATACATATATATTATACATATGAAATCAAAATAAATAAAAAATGTAACCTTGTAATTTTAGGATAAATCAAATCTATAACTAATATTAATAACAATACAAAAAAAAAAAAAAACCATATTAGTTTTCTATGATGAAAAAAATTATATTAATTTATATGTTGAAAAAAGTTATATTAGGTTCAACATAGTTTAGGACAAAAAAAATCTAAATTTCAATGTATATAAACCTTATATTATACTTATAAACATAAATTAAATATATTTCAATACTTTGTTTTCTTTAATTTTAAATACAACTCAATTCTCATTATTAATATTATATATTATTATATATAATATTATGAAAAATAATCTAAATGTTATAGAATATATATATATATTATTTCATCTTATGTTATAAATCAAATCAATTTAATATGCAATATAAAATTCATACATAAAATAATATATTACATTTATTATATTACATTATTTTTATATAGTAAATCAATTACATATTATTATACAATTTAAATAATATAAATTTTAATTAATAGCATATAATATAATTACGAATTCATGAATTTTTATCTATGTTTTATTTTAAGTTATTTAAATACAAAGGACAAATGCATTAGTTGTTCAATAATAATGATTTTTTCTTAAAAAACTCATTCTTATTTATAGTCACATCAATACAATTTTTTTTATTAATTTATATTTTGGTACAACTTTTGAATTGAATTTAACTATGGTTACATGGATTGTGGTGTAAAAAGTGAATTACAAATTTATAAATATTATTTTATTGGTTTAGCTATTATTTTATTATTTCCTTAGGAGGCCCATTTTAGACTTCAAAATTCCCCTAATGAACAACCTATTGGGTTAAATTGAGGATTACCTACACTGCCAGAGACCATATTGATATACTTGTATGACGTCAAACCTTGCGCAATAGAAGTTGATATAACAGTTGACATAGTAGAAATTTGAGATGACAGAGAAGCACCTAAAAAAGTCCCAAAAAGTGACTGACATCTAGGAGGAACTAACAGACCACTATATAATAGTGATTCTGGAGAGCTTGAAACCATGGATGTATCAGTAGGCATACTTCCAGAAATCATTCTCGACATATTAAATCATGGCATAGAGTAATAGGGAGTGTGGTAATGTGGAAGACCTTGACCTAAAAATTTCAAAGTTGTGAAATACGAAGGATCCGGTCAAAAAGAAGCAAAAAGAAGGTCCAGAGAAGAAAATTGTTCATCGGTAAAAACTAGAGTAAATGGAGTTTCTCCTTCCTTGTCTGCAGTAATATCTTCGATACTAATGAGACTAGAAGGTACATTATCGGTAATAATAAGTTTTACTTTGGGTAAATGTGGAGAAAGAATAGGGGCTATAACATCTAAAAGAGACTCAGTTTTGAAAATCAAACTCAGGTTCATAAATTCATGGCTCATTTAGTTGTGTATCTGAAAATTCTCCAGTATCAGATTCTAATCTAACGACTTTAGTAACTATTGGTCCATATTGCACTAATTCTATTTCAAATTCTTGAGGTTGATTTACTTTAGTTTCGGATTTTAGAATGGTAGATGTTTCAGGTTGATCTGAAGTCCCAGATCCTATTGATTTTGACCTTTCAACCTTAATTTTTTCCAATTGATTCAATGTATACTCAGGGAGTTTACCCTGCATTCTCCGTGAATGTATTGGTAAGTCAGCCATGATGAATTTTGATTAATAATCCAAACAATATAAAAAAATCACACCTAAGATCACTAACAAGTTAAATCAAACAAATAGCACACACTAACAAGTCTAAGAGTAAAATCACAAGAACAACATTTTCACAGCGAAATCACTAGTTAGTGATGAAATCAAACTTCGCAAAAATCAATATGAAAAATAGATATAGATAGAGAAGATGGAACTAGTTACCCTGACAACCTGCTTAATGAAACAATCTGGTGCAAGTACCTCCACGTATGCCACATCGATTGAATATTACCCTCTAAAAGGTCCAAGTGAATCAAGTCAACGTTTGTTCCAGGTACAATAGGGACCTTCCCCCCATTTTCCCCTCGGGTATATCCCTAAGATTATGGTCACTAAGGTTACCACCTACAACAATTCAACTTGCGGGGATAATCGCAGATCATAAGTACACGTAAGGGAAGAGTGACAAAGCTCAATCCCCTTGAAGTTTCCTCAACATGGATAATCTTAGGTTTGCCTAAAAGTGAACCCAAGTACCTTTCGACACCATTTATAATGCGTGCAAACCACTCTACCATAACCAATGAAGTGGGAATGATCATTTCACCGGGTCCGATATGATATCATGCTTTACTCCCTTGTAAGAGGAGCTTCCCAGAGTAAAATTTCAATATATGGATTTACTCCCTACCATAATATTCTACTATTTATTTATACCTTTGGAAAGTTAACTCACTTCCCTATTCCAAATCCCTACAACCTAATCTATGTAGGTGGAAAGATCCCTAAAAATGAAAAAAATTCTAATCAATTTTATTAATGTTGTGTTATTAAGTTGTTGTTTACTCAGTAGGCGATGGATGTGAAACTGATGATATTCTGACCAGACTCAAAAAATATAATGCAGTCAAATATGAAATTATAACCTTTTCATTCAACGAATTCCTAGTTATGGGAGAGTAAGGGTTTTTACTATTATTATTTTCAAATGAAATGCAAAAACTCGGATTCCAATAACATTCTTTTCCAAAAATTTTTGATTTCACTTTGAAACAATTCAATTGCAGAAATTAGATCAAAATTTTAGTTCACTTAACAAGTCAAATAACCATAAAATGTCATTTTACAAGCAATCACTCACAATTTTTCAAAATGCATGGAGAAATAAAAAAAAAACTTTGAAATGAAATTGTACTAATGAATGCCACCAATTTAATGATGTCTATAATGTATTTATGAACAAATTCAGTACTGAAAAAATAAATGATTTTCATTTTACATTAAAAAAAAGAAGAAATTGTCACAAAACGCTAAAATTTTGAGAAAACCCTAACTTCACTAATCTAAAATATTTTTCACAAATAATCAAAGTATTCACTAAACCTGGAATGTTTGGAAGAAAAAAGATAGGGAGACAAAAATCTAACAACAACCAATCTCTTTTTTGATCAATCAACAATTAACCAGTCAAAATCCTACCCTAATTTGAGAAAACGAGTAATTTTTCTAAAATACTGCTTAACGAAACTCAAACAAACTTCAAAAGATTAACTAGAGGTTAATACAAGTGTTAAAAAGCTTTCAAAAACCAAAATTCAGACTTTGATAAGAGGAAAATCTACTTTTTAAAAAATTCCCAGGATGTGCTCAGGTGAATAGTTTAGTTCAATGTGCGCGCACTCTGTTGCTAAAGAAAAACAACACAGATCTGCGCTTTGTTGCTGAAAAAAAACTGCGCAAAATGAGGAACTTAAAGAAAAAATAAAAAACTAGGAAAAAAATCACAAAATCTGAAGGATACCTATCTTGACAAGACTCAGATCAGGCTATAAAAAAGGATAAAAATTGAAAAACAAGGAAAAGGAAGAGAACATGACATTCCCCAACGGAGTCACCAATTTTTTATATTGGACTAATCCCTCTTGCGGACAAGAGCGATCTCCCTATATTTCCAACAAAACCTAGTAACAATAAAAAAATCAAACTACTCTTTCCATGAATCTATCTTGATTGAATCATAAATAAAAACGAAGAAGAAATGAGATCCATACCTTATTTCAAAATGCTTGATGAATATCCTCGCTATGTCTCGATGCAACTCTTCAATGCTTGAAAAAAACTTGCACACATAGAAACCAAAGTATCAAAGACATATGCAACATAGATAATTCAAAGATTCAAACTAATGATCAAGGAGATTAGTAACCAGCATCATTTCAATGGATAAACTAACAATAAAACAAATCATTCATCAAATCCATAAAATAATGTAGTGAGAAAAATAGATCAATTGTATTAATTTAGAAATATATAAGAGTCTTACAACCTTTTCCTTGATTTTGTGAACCTCCTCCCATAAGTCTACAATCATTTCCTTGGATGATAAGCTCTCAAGCCTAATTTGACCAACATAAGTCTACCTTCAACAACCTCCCTTAACGCTCTAACCTGTAGTTAATTTATAGGCAAAGAGGAGGAAGTTTCAGATCTGTATAAAAAGGATGAGATACAGTTAAGTTGGGATTAGGGTTCCATGAAGAATGGGAGTATGAAAATACACTAGAATCATGTCAACAATAGACAGAGTATGGATGCAACCATCACATATGTTTCTATTTTCATAATCATGAATACATAGCTCCTCACAACCTGGATGGATGAAACTATATCCCGGGTTTTGATCTCCATCACTATTGATCCATAGTATGAATCTAACCATGTGAATAAAAGTCTCTAAGTCGAACATGGTAGAAACCACTTGATTATCGGTCAATGATGTGAACCGTGTGCAAGTGTGGAGAAACCTCCAATAATGACAATGGTACTCAACGTACTTCCAGTACAATCTATGAAGTGTGAAATAATGTCTTGAAGTCGAACAGTCATAACGTAATTCGATCGAAGGTTAATGATGAGAACCTGTCATCGAATGCGAGAAACCTGCCATTAAGGAATGCATGCCTCAAGGTACTGAAGAGGGTTTCTATATCAACTTCCTAGATAATGAGATGAAGTAGATAAGAAGCGATCCGTTGTAGGAAATCCTACAACACAAAACTTCATGACAAGTTTTGAAGAATTTTTTTGAAAGGATTGACTCAGGGATGCCCAACGCGATTGAAGGCTACAAATTGCAAGGTAATTTGAAATGAGGGTGGAATTATCTTGAACATATTGGTGACACAACACTTTCACTTGGAAACACTTGACTCAATGATAATACCCAAAACTAGCTGAAGACTTTCAATGCGGTTTGATTAACTGTGAGACTAATGGATTTCCCAATTCGGACATAAATGTGATGAAGTTTCATGTTGAAGAGCGATATACCTCCATAAATGAAATAAAAAAATGAAATATTTTTCCCAATCCCCCCCACCATTACTGGCAATTACCTCTTTATTTTTGTCAAGCTTGAGGAGGATAACATTCTCTTGTCCTGTAAGCCCATCCTTCAGAGGAGTCCTCCGAAGTAATTTTAAAAAAAACTAGGAATGAGTGGTTCGGTCTCGTCCTAATTGGCGAGTCCTACATTGTTTAAATTTTACGAGTCCAATGAAGGGGTAAATCAATGTCGTTTTCATGTTTAAAGAGTTTGAAAAGACACAAAAAGAAAACTCATGTTTTCCTTTCAATGTAAAATTTTAATGAGCCCAGAGAAAGTAAATCTCAGTGTTTTTTAGTTTTAGGGAGTCAAGAGAAAAACATAAGCAAACTCCATAATGTTATTTTTCATAAATTTAGTCTCTCAAGCCCCAAAAAGGGATAAAATCATGCAGGGGAGAACTCTATTGACCATGATTAGTCAACATATACCTTTTTCGTAAATAGTCTAGTTTAGTCTGGAAAAAGGGTAAACTTATATTGAATAGATGACTATTCATTTACTTTTTCAAGTTCGAGTAGTCAAGTTCTCAACGTTATTTTCATGTTTAGAGAGTCTGAAAAGGACTTAAAAGAGAACTCCAGAGTTTCTCTTTTTTGTATTTTTCCGAGAGCCCGAAAAATTGATAAAAGTTTGCTCAACATCAAAATGATCCATTTTTATGTTATAACCCATTTACTACACATTAAACCCAAAAATTTACCATATATGCTCAAAAACCATGGAAAAAACCCTAAAATTTTTGAATTTAAAAGTCAAATGCTTAAAGATAAAATTTTAAAAGGCCAAAAAATTATAAAAATTGAAAAAATAATTTTATTTTTACTATTTGAATTTTTAACCAATTGAGAGAAAAAAGAGAGTTTTTTACCACAAACTTCAAGCATTTATTCTAAGAAAACCGGTGGACAAAATCGGGCACCGTCTTCTCCAAGTAAGAGAACTTTTCATTATCTTCATTTTCATTTGATTAATTTTGAATTTTAGCCATGTATTTGGTTTTTTGGGGATGTTTTTATTTTTAAATTGAGCCCTTGGATGTGTGCAGTTTCCCTTCATCGGGACCACGACACTGAATATTTTTTAGATATAAATTCATGATTTTCGCGGTTTTTCTCCTGAGAAAACACGCAAATGCATTGTGTGTGTAAAATCCAGCCGCGCAAGTGCCGAGGGTTTTCTAAAAAAAAGGAATTACGCCCCCAAAGTTTGGAAAATCATTCTTATGTTTTTATAACTTTCTACAACTGGTATTTTTCAGGCTTTTGAGCATTTATAATGGAGTGGAGAGAGAGAGAGAGCATGAAAACAAGATGTCGAAGCTTACAATCCAACAACACTGCAGACCCTAAGAAATTGTGGCCTATACAAATTTTGGATAATTCTGGGGATGAAATCTTAGGTGGATCTCATGACTTGGATGGTGTGCGTTTGGGATTCCCAAGAGAAGTGTTTCATGTTAGGAGATCAATGTCTCACCATAGATGTTGATAATATCTATTTCTTGACTAGACTATATCGTAGAGGAACAAACATATCCTTGTATGGCCAAAGACTAGGTAGAGAGAGTATTGCTACTTATTTGAGGCAATATTGTGTTGACGGGGTCAACTCAAGGATGGTAGGATTGAAATCAAAACCATTGAGTGATTCCCTTTGAGAACCATCGCTTTTGCAATTACCAAATTATGTGGAAGTGCAGTGCTTCACTTGGCCACAAAGGCTGAGATGTAGATTGTTGTAGAGTTCTCACAACCCACCATTTTCAACTAGTGCAAAGGGGTAGTTGCCTAAATGAAAGGGAAAATCCAAGGAGGGGTGACCCAAGACAACCCATTGAAGCCGCAACCAAAGAAAAACACCATGAAAACAAGGAAGGACATTGGAAAGTGGTGTGAGTTCCATAAGAGCTCCACTCACAACACGAGTGAGTGTTGAGCCAAGCAGTCATTGGTGGCCAAGCTGAAGGCTTCCGATTCAGATGCATGCTCTGACTCTGAGTTAGAACCCGATAAGGGGAATGTCAAAGGGAAGAAAATTATTTATGTAGATCCCATTTCCACCGTTGCCACCACCAAGATCCATAAGGAGGAGCCCGAAGATCCAGAGGAGGTGGAGCGCCTCTGCCACTCATAGATGTGGGCAAAGGGTTCTCCATTGCAGTTCATTTTCGACAACGGGAGCCAAAAGAACCTCATTTCAAGAGAGGTTGTGAAGAGGCTAGGCATATTGACCATGGCACACCTGCAACCGTATATCATCGAGTGGCTTCACAAAGGACGAGATCTCTGCGTCAGAGAACAATGTTACATTCCCTACAACATCAAGTCCTTCATGGATGAGGGACCGTGTGATGTTGCTCCTATCGAATTTTGTGATGTTTTATTAGGTGACATGTTGTTTATGAAACTAGGCCTCACACTATTATTATTACTTTGGGAAATAATTTGTACAAGATACCAAAGGTAGCACCACATACCGCCATCTCTCTGATCACTATGAAGAAATGCAGTAAGATCATCTCCCGAATAGGGAAATTTATTTTCCCTATGATTCTCCCTTGGGGCCAAAATAAGATTGAGGCCACGAATTCCATATAGGGCTCCTCTTCACGACAATAATAGATGGAAAAGGTCGTGGAGGAGTACAAGGACATTTTCACCTCTCCCACAGGGGTTTCACTACACTATTAGGTCAATCACTCCATTGATTCGACCCCAGGCATGACGCTACTCAATGGGTTGATCTATCGGCGTTTTTTCTAGAGAACGATGAGATTAATAGGAAAATTCAGGAGCTGTTGTATAAAGGGCCATTAAGCCAAATTCATCGCCCTGTGGGAGCTTGATCGTGTTGGTACAGAAGAAGGAAAGGACCTGGAGACTATGTATTTACTATCAACAACTGAAAAATATCATTGTCTAGAATAGGTATCCGATTCCACGTATTGATGACCTCCTAGACCAAATCAAAGGGGAAAAATATTTTAGCAAGATTTACTTGAAGTCTGGTTATCGCCAAGTACCAATCGAACCCTCCGATGTTTGGAATACTTCCTTCAAATCAAAGGAGGGCATTTTTGAATGGTTGGTCATTCCTTTCGTGTTGAATAATTACCTCGAAACCTTCATGAGGTTGATGGATGACATTTCATGTCCTTTCACCAACTCAATTGCGGTTGTGTATTTGGATGACATCATGATCTTAAGCCAGAGTTGGTAGAGAATCTCCACCATATTCGATATGTCCTCCAAACATTGTGGCAACACAATTTGTGTGCTAATTTGGAGAAATTCACTTTTGGCATGACCTAGGTACAATATCTGGGGTACATCATTGATGAGCAAGGTGTGCATGTGTGTTGCCAAGATAAATCCCCTCTACGGACATAGGCGATCTCTCTAGCCCTAGAGTGGGTCTAGCAACACGAGATCTTTCTAACATAAGATTTCTTAACTAATGTTTACAATGCAATGAGGAAAAAGACATAAATACCTTTTTCCAAACGCTATCCTTGGATCTGTTGATGGTGACCTCGATCCATGATCCTTGTAGGCCCGCTTCCTACGGCTAATGGAACACGAATACTTGCGGATGATCAAGAGAAAACAAAAAAAATGATACAATATATAATAAACGTAAACACTAGCTATCTAGCAGATCAAGGAGTACTAGAATATTTGCATAACCATGTAGACAAATATAGAAAGAAAACATCAGATGTTATTATTGATAAATTACAAAAGGAGAGCTTACAACCAGGCCTTGATGTTGGAGGCATCCTTGTCGTACAGGTATATCCTCTCTATGGATAGAGACAATGCCTCTAGCCTTAGAGTGGGTCTAGATATAAAGGGAACAAACAAATATCTACTTTCCTATATTACAATTGAAACACAAAACAAAGAAGATGGCCTACCTTGGCCTAATGCTATGATGTTGCTCCTCATTGAAGCCTTTTGGTATTTCGCTCTTCCAAGATCGATCTTCACTGCTACTAGCATTCGATTACCTGCAAAAATGACCAAAACACAACAACAAACGTAAAGGTGCAACAATCATATATCAAAAGAAATATATCTAACTCATCAAGGAGTGCTAGACTTATCACAACCAAAAACAAGAGTGGAAAAAAATACCAGTTGCATTATATTATTAATAGAAAAGGGGAGTTAAAACCTGCAGCTTGATGTCAGAGCTCTCCTTCAACGGGTTTGAATCCGAGCACGTCTCCAAAGCACTCTTTTTACAACTCAATATGAAGGCTAAGGGTCTCAACTCTCTCATTCTATGCCTAAGACAATCTTCAAATCCTTCTCTTGTTTTTCTCTTCTAGCAGAGGCATTGGAAAGTGATAAATTTATAATGATGGAGGAGGGGACATGGATCCACTTAAGATGGGAGAAAGCCTTATCTCCTTGCATGGTTCCTATTTTCTAGGAACAAGAGACCCAAAGGAGTAATCTCAACCATATCCTAATCAACAAACATCTAGCTCTCCGCTCTCGAAGATTCTAGGCCATGAAGTTTCATTTACATTTTTAAAAAAGCTTCCAGAAGTGGATTAGTGTGAGTATGGGGTTCATACCAGCATCGATAAATGTAGGTCACAGGTTAAGGTTTTTCCCAGTAAGCACTGGTGAAACACTGGGTGGTCGCGCCAGTCCAAAAAAGCATATTTTTAGGGATATTTTCCAGAAATGAGTCAGAGGGGAATTGATCTTCAGATTGTATGGGATCCAAAGGCATGTTTTCCATGATGGGAAAAGTACACAGGGACCACTGTAGGGGTTTACCAAGATCTGGGAACACATAGTACACGGACAATGACGAAATGTTGTGTAACACATACCCCCTAAAGAATGAAGGTCGAACGAGAGTGAGGGTTGAAATTATTTACGAGTACGTGCCAGGACCAGGACATTGTCATTAGAAAACCTGCGAATCAAGTACATATATAGATAAGTGAAATATCTGATATAAATACATGAGCATAAGGCATGGACGCAACCATCCGTAAAAGAGATCATGTAACAACCATCCATCTAGAAGAGTCATGTATACAATCATGAATAACTCATATTGCCTCGCAACTTGGACTTTATAAGAGAAAATCTGGGGCCTTGCGCTTTGTCATGACCCATTCAAGTACAAATTCAGGCATGTGAGTGAGTGAGCTAAAGTCGAACATGCAAGAAAATTTCCTGATTTCCAGTCAATGATGTAAACTGTTAACATGCACGAGAGAGACCACCAATAATGACAATGACCCTCAAGGTACTAGCAGTACAATACACTATATGTGAAAAAGGAATTGAAGTCGAACACTCATGAAATCACCTTATCAAAGGAAAATGATGTGAACCTGTCGTCGAATGCGAACAACCTGCCATTAGGGCATGCATGCTCTAAGGTACTGGAAAGGAGTCTCTAGATCAACTTCCTGGATAATGAGCTGAAGTCGACAGGAAGAAACCCATCGATGGACGGTCATGATGTATCCCACATCATTAACACGATACCGAGGAAACAAGATGGTTATGAATCAAGACTAAAAAGAGAATCGGGTAATGAACAAACCACAATAGGGATTTCTCTTGAACATATCGGCGACACAACTCCGAAGTTTGGCAGTATTTTGACAAAACATGAGATCCAAGGTCATGGTGACGTGGCAGAGATCAGATGAAAGGAAAAAATGGATAACCCCAACCCAGGAAGGTAAGTGATTAAAGGAGGATGACCCAAACCCGACACAAAACAGAGGATGTGTCATGTTCAAGAGAGACATATTTCCAGCACAACAGATAAATAATTTCCATTTTTCCCCACCATTTCTAGTAAGTACCTCTTTATTTTTACACAAGCTTGAAGAGGATAGCATATGCTTGTCATATAATTCCATCCTTCGGATGAATCCATCCTAGTAATTTTTACGAGCCCTAGGAAGGAGAAACTCGTTCTTGTCATGGTGACAAGTCTATTATAGTTTAGTTTTAATGTAATATCCCAAAATGGGAATGCATACCAGTGCCTGCTGAAATAACACACTTCTGGGAAATTTGTGCACTGAAATGAGTTTGCAGCTCCTGGATCCCTTAGATCAGTGGATCTGGGGTCTAGATCCAAAAGGAGAGAAAAAACAAATCAAACTAGGTGTGGTAAACATATCTCCCACCACCTAGTCTAGCTGGGAAACACCCAAAGAGAGGGGTTGCAACTATGTACAACAAACTGCTTCATAAATAACAAAGTTTTGAAAGCATGAGTAGGAGGCCAATAATAAAGATCAAATTTTGAATATACAACAACAAATCAGATCCATAATGATGCTCTTACATTACACAACATAATATAGAAGACGAGAGAAGGAAATCTTCAGAAAAGAGGGTTGCAACACATGTATTTACTGCAAAATGGCTTAACAACATTATTTTATGGAGCAGCAGCAGCTGTATGTTACACTTCAGATCTAGAGAAGATCTTTGTACAAAAGATCAGATCCATTTCAGTTATGTACACTAGAAAGTCTCTATTACAAGATCCCCTTGGGGTTTTGATCAAATCATGCAATACAAAGAGTAGATCTGAGTTTAAAGTAGTAGATCTGCAATATTATTCAGAAATTTATGAAGATGTTTTAAAATAAGAACAGATCAGATCTATACAGAACATGGATCATCAAGCTAATCCATGGATCACTAAAGTGAAAGGCAAAGCCCAGCACCAGAGATCTCTTCTCAAAAAGGGGATCAAAACACCCTACAAATATCCCTCTCAAAATAACGCAATCATGGAAGGGAAACTGCACTGTAGCCTTAAGCACTGAGTTGGAATGATGCCAAGATGTGAAATATCAGCTCCAAAGGTTCAGAACACTCTTGCCAGGGGGATAAACAACTTTCCCACTGAAAAGAGGGCCTGAAATGGCCTAGATCTGAGTAGATCTGACCTCCACTTGTTGCAGCTTGCAAGGAAAACCTAATCCTAAACAGGATTAGCATTGTAGTTGAAATATGAGCTTGGCCAAATGCCTAATAGTGGATGAAATCAACAAGACTCCTCCAAGAAATCCTCAATGGAAGAGGTGGGATCCCTGCATAGGAACTCCCAAGTGCTAAGCAACACTATTCTCAGCTGAACATTAGAGAATGGTATTTGTCTAAACAGACAAGATACTTAGAAAATATGCATAATCAACAACCTTCTCTTGCTGCCTTCCTCTTCCTTTTATAAGATGACAACCTTGTCAAACCCTAAACCACTTTGATGAATTAGCTCCTTTTACATGAGGGGCCTCCATCTAGAACTACGCTGTCCCTCCATGAGGTTCATTGTATCTAGACAACGCTGTAGATTTGGTCAAGGTTGATCCAGTCTCATAGCTCAAACCCCTTTCATACCTGCAAGTGATTTATTTACATGGCCCAGATTTATCCCTGTTCATATGGGCATTGATTTATTCATTCTTTTCAGGAGTTTTACATTTCCTCCTTTATTCATTTATTCATGCAACAGAAAATGAGACAAAAATGTATATTCCTCTTAGCTTGGGCTAAGTAGGAATATTACATTTAAGGATCCTGACAAAGGTAAAACTCAGCATCTTTTTCATGTTTAGGGAGTTTGAAAAAGAAGCGGAAAAGAAAACTCCGAAGGTCCCTTTTCGTAGATATCATCTCAATCTGAAATGGTAGAAAATAATGTTTGAGAGAACCTCTTAGTCATGATGAAATAAGGTATTCATTTTTCGTAAATAGTTTATCCCATCCCGAAAAAGGGGTAAACGTATACTGGGTAAACGATGTTCGTTTTCTTTAACGAGTTCAAAACGACAAATACTCAACAATATTTTCATGTTTCAAGAGTTAGAAAAGAGCTTAAAAGTGACTCCACCTGAAGGAATGAGTGGTATAAAGGATACCAACTGGTTCCGGCTATGGTGGAACTTCGTAGAAAAAGTAAAGGTTGGGAGGATTGCTAACAAGACCACTCATTGCAGCGGTTCCTCTGGAACGGGTAAAACAACCAAGTGAAGGCGTGTGATTGGCTAAGTAGATGGTGACGATGGAATGAGAAAACCAAGGCTCATCTGGCAAAAAAGGCTGATAAAATGGCTATCATGAGAGGTAAAATGAGAATGGTTTCATTTTTACAAAATATTGAAAACATGGAAAAATATGCTTGGAATTGGTTTAATTTTTACACAAGCTTGAAACAAAGATAAAATATGCTTGACACTGGTTTCATTTTTACAGAAGCTTGAAACATGGAAACTATGCTTGGAATAAGCTTGCATGCCCCCAGCATGGTGACTCAATTCGAGGTACATGCCTCCCAAGCTTCATTTCATTCACCTAAGTAGACTTCTGGTTACTAACAGGTGGATGGAATGAAGGTTCATTTACGAGATCAAGTGAAAGACTCGACTTGGATTTTACAAGATATAATCAAAGACTCGAATTGAAGGGGAACTTATTTGATTTTTTAATGAGCTTGACACAGTAAAATAAATATGCTCATAGAGGCCTATTTAAATTTTTGATTAGGCTGAAACAGTAAAAGAACCATCCTAATGACACCTTGTTTCATTTGTTAAGGAGCTTGACACAATAAAAGGAACTCTGCTCTGGAGATCTTGATTCATTATTTAAGGAGCTTGACACAAGAAAAGGAACTCTGCTCTGAAACACTTGATCATGACACATAAGAAGTCATGGCTTCCAAGAGGTTCTCATTTGATGGGAGAAAAACACTCTGGAAGTAAGGGTCCAATGCCTCTAGTACATGGTATACTATATCATTGGCCGACCCATTAGTGGATGCAAGCATGGAACATGTGGCTACATAATTAACCTATGGCGGGGAAGATACCAATGGCATGTAAGGACCATTTAGGGATGATGGTAGACTTAGAGCCACATTAGGACCATTGAAAGACATCTGATCAAAGGTCAGAATGGCTCCTTGATGTGGAAAACATATCACACGAAAGAAAGAAGAGACAAGAGTTCCCATTACATAAGTATAGTCACGCCCAAGGAGTAAGTCACAACCATCACGTCTATATAGTCAGTCTTTCCTGTCAAGGTGATAGGAAACCTAGGAAGGATCCCTAATAGTTGAATAATTCCTTTATTAAAAGCCAACAAATTTTGGGTAACATGCACAGGCTATGGGGAACCGAAATCTTTCCAGGTAGTTGAGGACATAATACTAACATATGCACCTCCATCTATTATTGTGCTATGTACGACCACATTATAGGCATGTACCGTAATATCAAACGGCATGTAAGAAGGAAGACGATATCCCATCAGTCGAATCCAATAAAAACAAGCCATCAAACTATTTGGAGGGGGTGCTGTGGGAATGGAAGGACTATCCCCTTATGTTACGGGAGTGGGAGGATCACCCTCCTGGATTGCGGGAATGGAAGAATTTCCCTGGGAATCTAAAGAAACAAAAATAATATGAGTGGTATGAGATTCAATCTCTACAGGAAAGGCCTGATTAACTATAGGTGGAATCAGGGCGACCGTTTTCTCAACCAATGGTTGGTCGGGAATGGACTTTTGAGATTGAGTTTCAGAGAGATCAGAATTGACCAGAGATGAACTTTGATCAATGACTTGATCAACTAACAGAGGATTAGGGGAAAACTTATGGTAACCAACTGGAAGACATGGCTTAAAAGCCATAAGGATATCCAACACTTTGGAGGCTTCATCCATATAAGGACAAAGGTGAATGGGATGGTTCCCTTCACATAACCTACACGGAAATTTGATATTACCCTTTTTCCTATGAACCTTATTACCTCTAATTGCGAGTTCATCACCAACATGATCTCGAGAGGCTGATGACAAAGGCTGATTTGGGCTAGTGGACCACACTTCTAACACCTTGGTAATACCAGGACAATCTCTAAGAAGGTGGTCACTCTTACATAGCTTGCAAGGGAATTTGACTTTGCAAGACTGATTGGAAGGTTTTTCAACATCAGTTGCACCAATGGCGATGGTTTCTTGGTTTCCCCCTTACTTATTTTGCTTCTTCTTCTTCATTATCTTCTTCTTCTTCTTAGCTTCCTGGTTACTAGAATCCATACTTTCACTAGGCGAAGAGGAAGAACGAGGTGAAGAAATAGGCAAAGAAGGTGAGGGGTCAAATTTAGGGTCAACATGAGGTCGAAACTGTTCAGGTGGAGGATAACTTGGTTGAGAATCATCTTGGATGTTCGAAACCACGGGGGTCGAAAATAACCAAACTGGAAAACCAATGGTTAATCCTAGGAGGGACAACGTTGCCATATAGGGAGCACCAACATTTCCAAAAGAAGGAAAAGGACCAAGATTTCCATCTGAGGGGATTCCCTGATTGGTAAACTCAGGAACTGTTTCCATTAGTCCCAAACTAAGATCAGCTAAAGAGTTGTGCACCGGCATAATGTTCTCGTGGAAAGTAAATTTTAGGATTAAACAAAAAATAAATAAATAAAAAAAGGGGTAAGCTAGGCAAGAAGGCTTATCAAGTATACGTGAACTGCAGAATACCTCCTAGTGAACCAGGAAGTACGGGCAAGAAATCTCCCCGAATGTTGTGTTCGGTGTATCATGTTTACAAGGCGACAGAGTCTGTTACCTGTGGCTAAAAGATAGAAACCTAGTGGGGTCTCCCGTTATATACTCGACAGTACGGGGAGCACAAGTTCATGTTGGCGCTGTCTAATGTGTAACCATTCAGTGAGAGCGTCCCGATATACTTATCATACGTGTCTCAAGTGCTATGAAATTCTGTACGTGGGATAGGGTTTCACTCCCGTAATGCAACACAGGCTGTTAGCGAGAGTTGCCTGGTTTATAGATGTCAAAACACATCTCTAGCCTATACCTCTAAATTTTTTGTGTTAAGTTCCAAATGCTCCTTAGGTTAAATGAGGTTCATTTTAAGTTGATCTTGATTAAAGTTTCAATTTCAAGGCTAAAAAATATTTCACCTAAATACTTAAAATGAAAATAACATGAGAAAATGATTCTTTCAATTCAATGAATACTATCTAGTTTAGGGAAGAGTTTCAAATAGTGATGAAACAAACAATGATGTAAAAAATTAATCTTTTCCTAACCATATCACTTTCACTATCCCAATTCAATTCAAAACATTCAAAGATGCAAATTATGCAATGTAATCTATGCAATTTTTTTTTTGAAAACTATGCAATTGTAATCTATGCACAATTTACTTTTCTTTTGATGAATGGGAATGCACTCCATGCACTTTTTAGCTTTCCATCATTAAAAAATGAAATCTAAGTTCAATGATAAATCTCAAAAATGAATTCTCAATGCAATTTGATCTAATGCACTTTTCAATGAAACACAAACCTTGAGATGAAAACTAAATGAATGCAAAATTATTTTTTCTTGGTATGAATAAGATGCAAAAATACACAAAATGGAACTATGCAATCACTTGTTTTGAGTATTTCCAAATGCTACAAAACCTAAACAATCGAAGTACTAAAGAGACATTCCGAATCACTTGTTCAAAACCAACATTCTTTGCTTTTCACACTGATTAACACACAAAGAAATATTCACCAGTTGAAAGAAAGAAATGTAATATATGCTTGTAAATGGAAGAGAGAACCAAATGGACATGGAATGGACATTTGAAAAATCCAATCAGAGAAATCAACCAAAAAACAAAATTCAACCAAATCCAAATGGTTAAAAATAAACGATAAAACTGACTCAACAACGGGTCTGGTATTCAGCGAAGCATGCAACCATTCAAATTAAACCATAGCACCTAAGAATCCCTAGGATGATGAGGATGAACAATTTGAAATAAAAGAGACCAAATATGAGCTAATTGAGACAATCAAGTCACTAAACAGAAGAGAACAAGAGTAATATGAGCAGAGAAGGAAGCCTAGAAGGATAAGACACACCAACAATCAAAGAAGAGGAAACTATACAAAATTTACTAAAAAATCGGTGCGCCTGTGAAGCTGCACCTCGCGCTGGAGGGGGATAAGAGCTTCTGTTTTAATACATCTAGCGTTGATCAATGCTTCTATCATATAATTAGCAACACTGATAATGGAAAATTACAAAAAATAAAAGGGTTTGTTAAAAGAAGGCCAAGATTATCACTTCAGAAATGAGATTGATGACTGTAATTAATCACAAAAGCCAGAATCAAAGGAGAAATATACATTCGACAAAAAATAAAAATCTCAAAGAGTTGAAGGATACTAGAAGCATATCCCCAATGGAGTCTCCAATTGGTTTTCTAGGTAAATCATCTCTGCAGAAAAAGACGATCCCTCTAGCCCCAGAGTGGGTGTAGCTACAAAGGGAACAAGGAAATATCTACTTTCCTAGATTACAATCGAAACACGGAACGAAGAATATGGCCTACCTCGGCCTAATGCTACGATTTCGCTCCTCGTTGAAGCCTTTTGGTATCTTTCTCTTCCAAGCTCGATCCTTGCTGCTACCAACATTCGATTACCTGCACAAATGACCAAAACACAACAACAAATGTAAAGGTGCAACAAGCATATATCAAAAGTAATCTCTCTAACTGATCAAGGAGTGCTATACTTCTTATCACAACCACATACAAGAATGGAAAGAAAATACCAGTTGCATTATATTATTAATCAAAAAGGGAAGTTACAACCTATGCCTTGATGTCAGAGCTCTCCTTCGACAGGTCCGAATCTGGGGATGTCTCCAAATCACTCTTTTTATCAACAAACATCCAGATCTCCGCTCTCGAAGCTTCTAGGCCATGAAGTCTCGTTTCCATTTTTAAAGAATCTTCCAAAAGTGTATCATTCTAAGTATGGGGCTCCTACCAGCGCCGATCAGCGCAGGTCATAGGTTAAGGATTTGCCATAAGCGCCGGTGAAACATTGGGTGGTATCATTGGTCCAAAAAATCAAATTTTTAGGGAGATTTTCAAGAAATGAGTCAAAGGGGAATTGATATTCAGATTGTATGGGATCCAAAGGAATTTTTTCCATGATGGAAAAGTACACAGGGACCACTGTAGGGGTTCTCCAAGATTTGGGAACAAGGAGTACAGGGACAGTGACAAAATTTTGTGTAATAGTCCTTGGGTGAAAATCTGAGTTCTTCACCTATCTTAAAAGTATTCCTTCTACCAAGCACTTAGGATTAATCATGATGCTAGCATGCAAAGGGATGAGAGTTCATACGAGTTTGACAATGATCAACCAATCTCTAAAATTTGGGGAATGAGGGATGTCAATTTATACCAAGGGGGAGGAGGTTGGGAGTCCATGAAAGGAGGACGAAGGCCCACTTTCTAATGGATGATCCCCCATGGATGAGATCAAGGCTCCAAAATGAGAGAGATCGACCTTATCATCTCTGTTCAACAACGAACTCTCTACCCTTGAGCTTCTAGAGGTCGAAGCTTCTCCTCCATTTGAGGAAGCACTGCCAGAAAGGGGATCAACGTGGTTTTCCAAGAAATTAGGGCGCTGGGCCAAAATTGTGAAAAGGACATCAACGCGGTCATGGCACCATGAAGAGCACTGACCCAGGAAACTAGGAATTTGACCAAGTTTCTTCAGTAATATTTTAAGGAAGTCATCTTTGAATCTTCAAGGGGATATGTTAGCATATTTCTTGATGATGGAAGCATTGCACAGGATCTGTCACAGGGCATTTTAGGATTAGGGACGGGAAAATGAGCATGGTGACAAATTACTATGTAATGGATGCTCCCTAAATCATGAAGGTAGAATAGGGAGTGATGGCTGAAATGATTTATGAACCAAGGCAAAGAACGCATACCACCTTTAGAAAACCTGCCAAATCAAACATTTTACAATATATGACATCTCTGGTACAAATATGCCTAACCACATAATGCTGCACTAGGCATCAAATGACACATGAACCCATGGTATGGTCGCAACCATCCAGCTAAAAGAGATCATAGAAATGGATCTGCGTTATGGACGCAACCATCTGTATAGATAGGGTCATGTATACAATCATGAATACTCAATAAATCCACGAAACCTGGACCAAAAATCAGATGTGACCCAATGTCTTCACCGTGATCTCAATCAACCCAATGTATGAATCTAGGCATGCGAATAAATGTGTTGGTGTCGAACATGGTAGAAACCACCTGATTACCGGTCAATTATGAGAACCGTTAACAAGCACGAGAGAGACTACCAATAATGAAGATGGACCTCAAGGTACAAAAACACAATCTACAAGTGTGAATAAATGTGTTGAAGTCAAACACTTGCTGAATCATTTGATCGAAGGCCAATGATGTGAACATATTGTCGAACAAGAAGAACTTGCCATTGAGGCATGCAAGCTCCCAAGTACTGAACAAAAGTTTCTAAATAACCTTCTCGGATAATGAGCTGAAGTCAACAGGAAGTGATTCGTCAAAGGAGGGCCATGATGATTCCCACATCAGCGACACGAAACAAAAAATATCTTAAGACAATAAGTGTGATTCAGGATTGTAACAGAGGAGGTCGGATAAACAAAGGTTGTTTAAAAAAAAGACTTATCTTGAACATATTTGTGACACAACTCCGGAGTGTGGCAGAATTTGACTCAAATAGGCTCAGAGGTCATGTTGAAAAAATTGGTAGTCAGATGAGAGGAAAACAGATTTCCCAAACCCATGGAGGAAAAACGATGAATGTGGGATGTCCCCAACCTGACACGAACTGCAGATGAGTGTCATGTTCACGAGCGACAAGCTACCCAAAATACACAGAGGATGTTCACTTTCAATTTCCCCCCGTTATTGCTAACTATTACCTCTTTATTTTTTATATCTAGTGTGAAGAGGATAGCATATACTGAGCATGTAAGTTCATTCTTCGAATGAATCCATCCTAGTAAGTTTAACGAGCCCTAGGAAGGAGGAACTCAACCTCGTCATGGTGAAGTATTTCGTCGTTTAATATTTAACGAGTCCAAAAAAAAGGTAACTGGGTAACTTTTCACGTTTAAGGAGTTTGAAAAGAAAACAAAAATAAAATCCATCATGTCCCTTTTCATAAGTCGTCTCTCAAATCCAAAAAAGTAGAAAACTATGTCCGAGAGAACCTCTTGACCATGTTTGATCAAGGTATTCATTTTTCATAAATAGTAAATCTCAACACGAAGAAGGGGTAAACGTATATTGATATCACATCAGTTCATTCACTTTAACGAGTTTGAAATGACAAGTACTTGGTAATATTTTCATTTTTTGAGAGTCAGAAAAGAGCTGAAAGTTGACTCCAGGGGAGTTCCTTTTTCGTAAACATTTAACGAGCCTGAAAAATAGATAAAATTCAACTCGTTTTCATCAGAAACAATCATCAGTAGTGTGAAAGTCTTGTTATGCACATAAACAACAAACATCACAAATATCAAGGAAAAATAATAAAATATTGGGGAAATTTTTTCAAAAATATATAAATATACCAAAAAAATAAATCATTTTCACCTTTCTATTTTGAGAAGAGAATTTTGTCCATTTTCCCTCCGAATTTCAAATCAATGGTGTGGCTGATCTAGAACACCATTCATCGATCCATCAACGTCAGATAAGAGCTCTAAACCTCCTTTTCAATTTGATTCTATTCATTTGGCATTTGGTTTTAGAATTAGGGAGTTTAGCGGGAGGATTTTAGAACTTTAAAATGGCCTGTGACCAACGTGATTTCGAACTATTGGGGTCACACTAGTCGTGTTTAGCCTATTGGGGAAGCACACTACCAGTGCTGAATTATTTTGGACATACACGTTGGTCGCGGGAAAAATTTTAAAATAAGAAAATCACCCAACTCCACTGTTAGTTTCTAAAAATACTTCAATTAAAACTCCTAAAAATCCAATTGGACATGTTTTATAGGTGCTTTCATCGAAGATGTCGGTTGAATGGATAGAACGAAGCCATGAGGTGGAAGACCACCAAGCTTTGCAAGATCAAAATTGCGTTGATGCTTTGCACAATTGTGGATTGTTGAAATTCTTCCAAAAATCCGGTCTAAGAGATCAACTGGAGCTTCTCTAATACTTAATCAGTATCTGGAATGTGGACTGACAATTGTTTGTCATTGGGGACCAAGAGTTAGAGCTAGATGTGATGGACATCTATTTCATCTCTGGACTTTCTAGGAGAGGGGAGAGGATTGAAATCTCCAGAGCTCGCACAGGCGATGAGAGCACTATCATGCTCATCTAGAGACACTTTCCTGGGGCACGAAAAAGAGAGAGCGGGAAGGTAGATATTTATTCCATCAAAGTTCTTCCTTTGTGTACGATACTACACTACATCACGAGAGTGGCAGGAGCCCAGGCGTTTCATGAGGCAAAGAAATATCAATTCCAATACGTGGTGGACTGCTTGGCCCCAATGATGTTCAACTAGTGTGAGGGGTTGCTGGCTAACATGAAGAGCCAACTAACCAAGTGCAAGATAGGGAGACTGAAACAGTTTGGGTATAGGTCAATTCTGGTGATATTATTTCTAGAGAGAGCACCCTTATTCCAGTATCAGTGGCTAGAGATCCATGATCCATCACTGAGGGATTCGAGGCTGATGCGATGGTGCGACATAATGCCCCGACAGGGAGGGGGAAAATAGATGCATTTCCCCACAAAATTTTTCAGCTGGTTGTGGTGTCAACTTATTGTAGTTGAGGACTATGCATATGCCGACATTGACTTTAGAGGAGATCCAGATCTTTCGATTCCACCAAGCACACAGTGGACCGATGCAGGTAAAAATATTTTTTTAACATTGTTTAATTTTTAAATGTTTTTTGTTATGTATTCTGAAACGCAAAATTATGATTTTTTACAGATATGGGTCCTCAGAGTCCTCCTGGCATGTCACTGATTGCATGGAGGGTAGCCCGTCTAGTAGAGGATGCTCCTTATAAGGAGGGATTAGACACACTAGCTGAGCTGGAGTGAAACTTGGTTAGCCTCACGAGAGGCATTCCAAAGTATGTTACATTCGATGAGATTCCATTGCGCTTTCGAAGACATACAATCGGAGTTCCGGGCAGATTGCGTTGATTACTCTAGCGAGTAATTCGAGCAGTCACCTCCTACCATGAGTACCATGTGGGCAAATATTGGCCCTATTTATACATTTTTGTACTAATGTAGGCTCCAAGAACCATTTTTGTAACAAAACACATATTTTTTGAGCTTTTGGATGTAACATACTTACAGACTGATATATATATATATATATATATATATATATGCATGTTTCTACGGTTACTTGTGTATCATAATGATGTCTTGATTTACATATTGCACAAATTTCTATCTAATACATGGTTCACCAATGTATCTGTTAATGTATTTAAACGTCTTGGAATATGTTGATATGGGATAAAATCAAAATGTCTTTCCAATAATCTAGCATGCAAATACATACACAAAATTTGAGGATTGCTCAAAAAATAATGCCCATTCAATTGTAACACAAGGAGTTGTGAGTCTAACTTAACAACCAAATCTCTAATCGCAATATCCATGTCATCCGATAATAGTTCGATCACCACACTATACTTGGAAATATTGTTAGTCATTTGACCCAAACAAATACCTTGTAAATTAATCAAATCGCTATTAGGAGAAAAGAGTGCCCATGCTGCGGAAGATAGGTTCTGTGTGATACGACAAGCGCCATTAGCAAAACCAACGTAATGATTCGAAGAAATCTACAAACCAAGTGGGCACAAGGTGAGCAGATGAAACATGCATGCAAGGAAAACAATCACACCAAAAATAAACTCAATGCACACTAATGAATAACACACTATTGTACACAATATCACACTTATGACTAACCGTAATATTTTTTCAGAAAGAGCTCGTTTTGGGGCTCAGCTAAAGGATTGCCTTCATAATCATCTAGCTCATAGGCTCCATGCTCCAATACACATTGAATTATATAGGGACCATGCCACATTGGCTCGAGATCTCCTAATCCAAACTTATCATGGGCTTGTTCATAAAGCAGGACCAAGTCACCTTCAGAAAAAATGCAAGGGGTGACAGATCTGTCATATTGAACCTTGACTCGTCATTTCTACACTTCAAGAACTAAAGAGACAAGCCTTATGGTCTCATCAAGACACTCGAGGTAAACCATACGTTCCACTTCTGGAAAAGTACCATGAAGTAGTTCGATAGCTAGCTTCAGGGAAGGAATTTCGCACTCGATCAAGAGTGTGGCCTCTAGATCGTACAATAATTGGAATGGTGTGAATCCCGTGGCAGTCTTAGGAGAGGTTTGATATGCCCACAGAGCAGAGAAAAGAATGAGGTGCCAGTCTCGCTTGTGCTTCCAAATGGTGTGTTGAACCATAGTCACCAAGACTTTGTTGACAACCTCAACCTGGCCATTGGCCTATGGATAGTAAGGGGTGTAGTTATCATGACGTAACCCCAACTGTGAAAAGAGCTCTATCATCATATGATTACAAAAATGAGTGCCATGATCAGTGACAATCACTTTAGGGACACCAAATTGAGATATGACATGATTAAATGGGAATATTGTCGTAGTTAGACCTTCATTATCATATGTAGACATCGCCTTGGCCCATTTAGTGAAACAGTCAATGGAAACAATGATATAGCCATGCCCCCCGATGGAGCGAGGGTTAAAGGTCATAAAATCAATGCCCCATTTTGCAAAAGGTCCGATGGTCATAATTGGGTGCAAGGGTGAGGGTGGGGAGCACTATTTTCGAGAGTAAATCTGGAAATCATGGAATTTTCATACTGCAATAATGCAGTCTTTAAAAATAAACAACTAGAAAGAACCTGCACGAAGGATATTTTGAGTGGTAGCATAACTAGACATGTGACCACCACAAGCTCCGAAGTGGCAGTCATTGAGAGCTTTCTCATCTTCCTCGAGAGTCAAACAATGGCAGAGGAAAGAGTCAATACCAATGCGATAGAGGGTGTCTCCAATGATACGGTAAGGTTGGGATTGGTAGCGAATCCGTCTTCGCCCAAAGTGCGATAGCTCTGGCCGAAAATTCTAGGTCTGGAGATATACAATGATGTCTCCATACCATGGATCAAGAGTACTAATGAGAAAGATAATCTCATTGAGGATGGACTCATTGAGAGGGGTGGGATCATCCATGGTTCAAAGATGACAGATCAACTTAGGAAAGACCTCCATAGTAGATAGTAGTTCCTTCCATTGTGATAGGCACGACTGAAGGACCTCCAAAGCTGACATCATTGAAGGCACTTGAGCCATATATTTTACAATATTGTAGTGTTTTTTTGCTCTCGCATTCGGATTGTAAGATGATATCTTAAGAACACCTTTTGGGGGTGGTTGGATAATGGAGTCACTACTCGGTCTCTCAAGTTGAAGAGGACCATATGTAGGAGACGTGGAAGAGGAAAGGTGATTTGTAGCTTCTGGTTCCATAGGAGCCTTTGATGGATTGGGATAATATTTTGTTCTCGTGGTGATAGAAACATATTTCGTTCCAGCCATGAACACCTGAGATATTCCAGACGATTGAGCTTGATCTACCATTTGTGTCTGCTAGGAAGGGAACGGTTCTTTCAAAACGGTCAGAGTCCCCGTTGCACCCTTCAAAATAAGGGAAAATTCAGAACGCCAAGGAAAATACTTGGTGTAACTATCATCATCACGTATCAGACAAGGATATTTGGGCTTACGTGTTGAAGAATTTCCAACAGATGACTTCTTTGAATCCTGTTTAGGGTTTTTAGATTTAGACTTTCCTTTACCCTTTTTATTACCCTTCGAGTATTTATCTATTGCGATGGACTGAACATCATTTACCTTTGAGGCTTTACCATGATTCTTCTAGTTATGAGAAGAGTAGGAGGTGTAGTGACATTAGTGGATTTATACTTTGATGAAGTCTTAGGTGCACTACTATCAGTATGAGAAAATGTCCCAATAACATCATCCACTGGAGGCATAACATGAGATTGAGATGATGCGGGATTAGTCGAAGGATGCAACGCATCAGGTAATAACTCATATAGAGTCCCGAACTAGGAATAAACTAAATCGAGGTATTGAGTTCTAGCAATGACCTCCTCTTCCGTGGCACACCCACCCATTTCAAGATATTTTTCAATCTTGGGAACAAATAATTTCGTAAACCATTTAGTCAACAGATGATCAAGGATCTCAAATTTGATGAGGCGATGACGTCGCCTCTATTCATGGATGTGATTCGAGATGTGCGTAGCAGTTGACCGCTTCAGCAAGGTGAGAAGATGGGTGTTGGTTTCATATTGGACATGCAACTGGAAATGAGTGAGGAAGGCCATAGCCAAGGAATTGAAATTGAAGAAAATTAATCGAGGGAGATCAATGTGCCATTTGGCCGGGGCACCGATCAAAGTGCACTGGAAAATACGAAGACAAATAGAATCGTTAACCCAAGAATTAGAGGAACACCACAAATGGTATGTCATGAAATGGGTTTGGGGGTCTTCCCCAGATTTTCCTTCGAAATTGGGACAATCCCCTGGAATCTTGGTTGGAATTGGCACCAATGCAGCTGATGCTAGATGGGGTCATTTGTGAGCTTTGACACATCCGGAAATTCCAGCATAGCCAAGAATGACAAAGGCAGATGATGAGGTGAGTAAGGTTGGGGGTTCTAACCTGATTGATAAGGATTCTGCCACTAATAGGGCATATTCTGACCCAGATATGCATATTTCTCCCATGGCTGGTAAGGACTTTGCTACAAATATTGTTGATAGGGACCTTGTTGGGGTTGTTGATACGACCCCTCCGGGAACTGATGCTACAGACCTTGCTGGACATGGGGTCTAGGATAACGTCTCTATTGAACATGCGGTCCAGCTTGCGGTCCTTATTGAATGCAGGGTCCAACTTGCGATACATGCTGAACATAGGGTCCAGTTTGAGGTCCTTGTTGAACATAGGGTCTAGCCTATGGTCCTTGCTAAACATGGGGTCCAGCCTAAGGTCCTGGTTGAGCCTGCTAGTATTGAGGAATTTACTGATATGAAGCACCAGGTTGAGGCCTAGGTTGGGGTTGATGGTACTGACCTTGAGGAAATCGCTGAGTACCAGAATGATGAGGGAAAGGACCATATTGACCCAGAAGGAGATTTAGACTAGCTTGGGTGTAAGAACCAAACTGAGGATTAGTCACAACAAAACTCACCAAAGGTTGTGGTTGTTATATGTACTGTTGAGATACGTTCAGTTGATACTGGTATTGGACGTTCATCCTTTCAACATAAGGAATGTTAGGTTGTTGAACATACGAATATGTTATGTTTAGTTGCTTAAGGGGCTACTGAACTTGAGAATATTGAACATGAGGTAGTGATGCCGCAGGAATAAACCCAGAACTCAACTGCCCCCTTCCAAACAGGGGAGCTACATAGATAGGGTTAGACTGCCCCCCAGGCACGGGAGAAATCATGGATTTCCTACTCAATGGTGGGACTGCAGTAATCGTAGATGACGAATAGGGGAGATAGGATCTGAATGACACGGTCATCTGACCCATGGTGACTGTTGGTCGAACAACAAGTTGAGACAATGTGACCACATTTGAAAGAAATGGTCTATAAGACGGAGGAACACTCGTTGATCAAACAGGATCTGTAAATAAGGGTGTACCACTGGAAGCTCCAGAAATGAGGTTTACCAAAGAGGTATAACCGTGCGAGAGAGTAGACGTAACATAACTAGACGGTATTTCGATTCCACTACCTGAATCATGAGGTGTGGATCTGAAAAATTCTCCCTTGGAGGGAAATTCTTATGAAGAAGCTTTTGAGATATAAGAGCCAGAGGTTTCTTGAAGAGTGCTTTGAGGAGCACTCATGAATGGAACATCATCAACATTAGATGCCATTTCGTCAGGAAAAAATTGACGAACGGTAGAGCGATACGCTACCGGAGAAGCATGAAAAGGGATTCCGGGTTGATCAAAAGCGTTGTAAGGTTGATGAGGTGAGACTACAATCAGATCAAAGAGCGGATTTTGAGGAAAGGTCAAGAATTGTGCAGATGGTTTTGGGCTTTCTGGCTCATATTCTTCCGATGTGGTCGAAGGAGAATCGTCAAGCGGTGCTCGAGATGATATGGGTTGAACACTATGAAAATTCCAAGCTCTTCACCTTGTGCTTCGAGGGGTCCAATCGGAAAATAAGGGACCTCAGGAGGAGGTTATTGGGATCCGTCAGAGGAGGGAGTGGGAAAATTCGACGATTCATCCATGATGACCTTTCAAAATAATATCAAAAAGGAAGGAGGTGAACAAAATCAAAATTTACCAAGCAATACACAATTGGAGAACTGCACGAGTGAGATTTTTTTGTGGGCAGTTACTTTTAGAATTAACAAAGATAAATAAAAAAGGGTGTGCTAAGCATAAAGGTTTACTAAGTATCCATGAACTGTAATTTACACCTTGGGGATCAAATGAAAGAGAAATGACCAAGGAATTAACATATGAAAACCAATATCCCCGAATGTCGTGTTCGGTGTATCACATCTACAAGGTGGCCGACTCGGTTATCTATGGCAGGCTTGCAATCTAGTAGTTTCTCCCCAAATATACATGATGGTACGTGGGAGTCCAATCCATAGTAGTTTTGTCTAATGCGTAACCGTTCGATGAGAGCATCCCAAATATACTTATCATACATCAATATACTTCCATACGTGGGACGGGATATCACCCTTGGGTTGTAACGCAGATCGTTAGTGAAAGCTCTTATGTTTAACGACGCCAGAACACGTCTCTAGCCTAGACCACTAAATATTCTCATTAATTCCAATGATCCTTTGGGTAAATTGGGTTCATTTTAAGTTGACCTTGATTAAAGTTTCAGTTTCAAGGCTCAAAATGAATGTCACCTGAATCCTTATGGTGTAGAATAAATGCAAAAGGAAATATTTCAATTTCGATGAATCCTAAACTATTTAGGGAAGAGAGACAAGCAAGAATGCACTCAATGTAGCAACAAAAGTGCCCCCCAAACTAGTTCAGAGTTACGAAATGCAATGCTTTTCAATTGAATTCACTTTCCCAACAAATGCAACTTTTTGAAAAATATAAATGCTTTTCCTTTCACTAAGATGCACATATTTTTTGTTTTTTTTTGTTTTCACTTTTAAATGTAACCAAAAGCAAAACAAATGAACGAAAGAAGAAATGCAAAATCCATTTATGTTTCTTTCAATCGAACGAAACAAAAATTGCCTTAAAGAATGCACGAATGAAATGCTTTTCACTCTTCTTAAAACGACAAAGATAATCTAAATAAAAAAATAATTGGAAAATCACTTCCAATCTTTTTGAAATTAGACAAAATACACTCTTCTATACTTGTGTGCCAAAAAATTTGTAATATTGTGATTGACACTAAACCAAAGGGAAAAATCAGATATGCAAAGATGACCAAAGAACACACTAATTCAATTCGAAATAAGACAAGAACAATGTGACAAAGGGTGTTTGAAATGGCGAAGAATTACCAAACTTAAAAAAAAATCAAGGGATGAAAAAAGACTCGCTCAAAGAAGATAGGTAAGCCAAACACACAGCAAGGAGATCACTGAGATCTCACATACTCCTTCAAGGGCTATGACACACTAGATAATCAAAAGGGAAACTCAAATTTTCCTAAGAATGAGATCAACGCTTTTGTGCTAAGTAGAAGGGTGTTGAAAGGCCAATCGACGCAGCTGTACTATATAGAACAGCGCTTCCAGCACTACTGTACAAACAAAAAGGGCGTTGGTCACTAAAAACAAGGAAAAAATAAAAAGAGTCTCACACAAACACCAGACCTAACACAATGAAGTGACTAACAAACTTTAGACAAGCTGAGAAAGGCATAAGCATATTTAAATTTCAAAATTCGGTGAAATTAATCCAATATTAGTTTGGGGAAGAAGGACTTAAAAGGCTAAAGCTCCCCAGTGGAGTTGCCAGTTCTATTGTCAAAATAAATCCCCTCTGTAGACAAAGGAGATCTCTCTATCCCTAGAGTGGGTCTAGCAACACAAGATTCTTTCTAACATAAACTTTCTTAACTAATGTTTACAATGAAATGAGGAAAGAGACATAAATACCTTTTTCCAAACACTATCCTTGGATCCGTTGATGGTGACCTGGATCCACGATCCTTGTGGGCCCGCTTCCTGCTACTGATGGCACGCGAATACCTGCGGATGATCAAGAGACAAAAAAAACATGATACAATATATAATAAACGTAAACACTAGCTATCTGCATATCAAGGAGTACCAAAATATTTGCATAATCATGTAGATAAATATAGAAAGAAAACATCAGATCTTATTATTGATAAATTACAAAAGGAGAGGTTACAACCAAGCCTTGATTTTAGAGGTGTCCTTCGGTGAAAATATGAGTCCTTCACCTAGTTCAAAATAATTCCTTATCCCAAGCTTTTAGGATTTATCATGATGCTAGCATGCAAAGGGATGAGAGTTCAAATGAGTCTGACAATGATCAACCAAGCTCTAAACTTGGGGGAATGAGGGATGTGAATTTATAGCGAGGGAGAGGAGGTTGGGAGCCCATGAAAGGAGGAGGAAGACCCACTTTCTAAGGGTTGATCCCCCATGGATGAGGTCAAGCCTCCAAAATGAGAGAGCTCGACCTTATGTTCTCTGTTCAACAACCAACTCGCCACCCTTAAGCTTTTAGAGGTTGAAGCTTCTCCTCCATTTGAGGAAGCACTGACAGAAAGGGGATCAACACAATTTTCCAAGAAATTAGGGTGCTGACAGTGCTGGGCCAGAGCCATGAAAAGGACATCAGCGCGGTCATGGCACCAGGAAGAGCGCTGACCCAGGAAACTAGGAATTTGACCAAGTTTCTTCAGTATCTTTCAAGGAAGCCTTCTTTGAATCTTCAAGGGGATATGTTAGCATTTTTATTGATGATGGAAACATTGCACATGATCTGTCATAGGGGATTTCAGGATCAGGGACGAGAAAATTATTATGGTTAAATATTACTGTGTAACAATGTGGACCTAGCCAAGATATAGGTCATTTGGGATTGGCCATCCGCAACCACTCTAACAGAGCCTTGCATCTTTCTGGGTCTTGCCAACTTCTATTGTAGGTTCATGTTGGGCTTCTCTCATATCACTTGGCCTTTGATTCAAGTCACCAAGGGAGGGTAGACAATAAAGGTCTTTTGGTCTAAATCCCAACAGAAGGAGTTTTATGAGTTGAAGCATCGAATCTGATGTGCACCAATGCTCACATTACTAGACTTGCAACAACCATTTGAGATCAAGACAGATGCCTCCGACTATGATATTGGTGCAGTTCTTACTTAGCGGGGGCATCCAAGGGCATATCACAGTGAGACACTTTTAGAAACAGTCTAAAAGTATCCCAAATATGAAAAAGAGATCTATTCCATTGTGTAGGCCTTCCGGAAATGGAAGCATTACATTATGGGGAAGGAAACAATCATCCAAATAGACCACTGACCCCTGTAGTTCATACATACACAAGGGAATTTGTAGATTGATCACCATTAGAAATGGTCCACATACCTTCCAAAAATCCATCTAAACATTAAGTACAAGAAGGGAAACACAAACAATGTTGCATACTACCTTAGCCGACCGTTGGTCATGGCGCTGACCACTGTGCTCGACTCTTGCGGGCACATGACTTTGAGGTGGAAGACTCTTTACAAGAGTGTTCCAGAATTTGGAAACACATACCAGATGCTCCTGGAAGGAAAGAAAGCTCCAAATTATCACCTCCAAGATGCACTCTTATTCCAACTGGGACACCTCTATGTTCCTTCAAGCGAGCGTGCCAAGATGATTTGGGAAGCACAGTACAACCGGGTCATTGGAAATTTCGGGGTAGAGAAAACAGTGGCAGTACTGCAAAAGTATTTTTAGTGGCTGAACCTTCGACAAGATGTTGGGAAGTACATTAGATCCTACACTGCCTTTGCCATTGCAAAACTGACCATCAAGAATCAAGGCCTATATACTCCTCTTCATACTCCTAGTTTACCTTGGGAATCCATCTCCATGGATTACATGTCGGACCTTCCTTCTACTAAGCATGGAAACCACTGTATTTTCATGGTCATCGATGGATTCTCTAAGAAGGCCATTCTGGAGGCCTGCAAGAAGAGTATCACAACAGAAGCCACTGCTAAACTCTTCTTTGAATGATTTTGGGTGCACTTTGGGATCCCATAGTACATTATCTCATATTGGGACAATAGGTTCCTAAGTACATTTTTTAAAAGTCTCTGGTCGATGTTGGATACCAAGCTCACTAAGTCCATGAATTTTCACCCTGAAACTTATGGCCAAATAGATGTTGTCAATAAGTTGATCGTGCACATTTTGTGCATGTACAACTCGAAGCATCCTCATACATGGGATGAAATCCTTCCCTATATCCAACACAGCTACAACTGAGCTCTCCAAATCTCAACTAGCCACAACCCCTTTCAGGTTAGATTGGGATTCCTACCACTATGCCCCATTGATGTGGCCATACCATTTGCAACTACTCATGCAGGTTCATATCATGTCCAATTTGAAGCTGACAGGGCAAAAAAATTCATTTAGCACATTCAACACGTTCTCCCACAGGTCTATTGTATATTAGATAGAGCTAATACTAAGTAGAAGAAGCGATTTTATCACCATCGGGTGCCACACAAGTTCCAGGTGAGCGACAAAGTTTGGCTACATTTGTAGAAGGAGTGCCTTGTTGGACCCCACTGCAAGATTTTCCCACTCTAATATGGGTCATACACCATCATCAAGGTTGTAGGAGACAATGCCTTCGAGCTCAACGTTCCATCGTTCCTTGGCCTACACCCAATGTTCAATGTGGACCACCTTCAAACATACTTTCCACCATTACTGGACACATCTGAAATTGGAGAACAACTCACACCAACATAGCTAAACCCTGACTACATGGAACATGCCACAAATGATTAGATCATGGACACATAGATCAAGAACAATCGCCATTAGAAAATCCAACTGTATTGGGTTTTCAAAGCTGCCAAACTCCTAGACCAAGGAAAGTGGCTCACTAGGGACCAAGTTCAGCAGAAGTTTCCCCATCTCATGGAGGAACTCAATAAAATGGGGACCATTTCTTCCTAAGGGGGGAGTATTGATCCAGGTCGATATTGGTGGCCACCTGCATATTCCACTTCGATCCCCACCATTGTTTCTTTCAGTGTTTCAGTTTCCTTAATTATATCACAATTTACTATTTTTGGCAGTTTTTCAGGTCCTAAACTTCTAGAGTTGTTTTGAGGGACTAAAAGACGTTTTTTAGGGAAAAATGAGAGACCCAAATGGTCTCAAATTGGTTCACTAGTTTTTTTTGGCCTCCTCTTAGAGATCTCTAAAATGAGGTATTATGATAGCCAAACAAAGATCGTATGCCAAAGTTATGACCTCGAGAAGTTGACGTTCCAACTTACCCCAATGGGGCCTACAAGATTTTAGTGCTTCATCTCCTAGGGTTAGGTTTTTGGATGTATAGGATTTCACATTGTTTCTCAATGATAAAAAGGACATCGAGCCTCATTTTAACATAGTTTAGAGGCATGTAGCCGCCACATCTCTTCTCAGAGATAAGCTACCATCACCCAAGCTAGTTTATATGTATGTAAGCATATTTCAGTTCTTTTTATTTTTGTTGCACTTCTGTGTTTATGCTTATATATTTATTTTATGCGTTCTTGCATAAGTTCGGATCATGCAGCATAGATAATTCAAAGATTCAAACTAATGGTCAAGGATATTAGTAAGCAACATCATTTTCAATGGATAAACTAACAACATAAATCATTCATCAGATCCATAAAACAATGTAGTGAGAAAAATAGATCAATTGTATTAATTAAGAAATATATAATTTTTGTTATGAAGCTCCTCCCATAATTCTGCAACCCTTTCCTTGGATGATAAGGTGTCAAGCCTTATTTGGCCAACATGAGTCTACCTTCAACAACGTCCCTTAACCCTCTAGCTTGTATTTAATTTATAGGCTAAGAGGAAGAAGTTTCATATCCATATCAAAAGGATGAGATCCACTTAAGGTGGGATATATTTTCCCAACAAGGTTTCTATAATTAAATTTTTATTTTTACTTTTTTTGTTGAGTCATGTGCGCGATCCATATCATAATACAGAACACAGTTTTGTGTGGGTACCATTGGTAGGAACTGTGCATGCAAAAAAACTGGCTATGAAAGCATGCAAGTCACTTAAAAGAGGGTTTTTGGCATTATAACCCAAAACTCTTGCTCTATTCAACGTGATGAAGTTGTTGGCTTGCAAGAGAGTGCTTTGGAACACATGAATCGAATGTCAAAAGATCCATTATAATGGTCAGTTGTCATGGCGACAAAATGATGTGTAACATAATTCCAGATACAAATTGCCAATAGTTCTCCCAACGTAACAAGAATTATGCCAAGGCAAGGAGGATCATTCTTAAGGGGATCAGAGACCATATTATTCCTCATCTCCATGAGAATAAGACATAATATGAGATGTTTAAATCTATCTTATATTTGTATAAGGTTTCTAGTGATGCCAAGAATCTTGCTCTCAAAGAGAAGCTACGAAGTATCTGGATGAGCAAAGGAGAACCCATCATCACATATATTTCAAAGTTTACTTAGGTTTGGGTTGAGCTAGGTGGTGTGGGAAAGACAATAGCAGAAGAAAACCTTGTGAGTCTTGGACTTCTGGGACTCCATAAGTCTTAGTATAGTTTACAGGATGCAGCAAGTGGCAGAGAGAATATTCCCAATTGGGAAAGGTTGGAGTGATTGTGTTCAAGAAGAAATATGTAGAGGAACGAGAGTTGGTAGAGAATATCCAATAGAGGATGAGGAGAAAATTTCCATGGTACGCAAAGGTAGTAGAGCCAAGGGCAAGAGGGGCTTAGGAGAAGTCGATTCCAGTCAGAAGGGTGAGAAGAAGAATAAGGATATGAGCAAGATCATTTGCTTCCATTTCCATGATTTCATACACTATGCCACTAAGTTTCCTAATTGGAAGAAGGAGTCCAGTAAGGATCATGTTGCTGCATCAAAAAAGGTAGATGCATTTTCTTCCCAGTTTAAGAAATATTTCTCATCGATTTAAGTGCATCCTTCCACATGAATGGGAACAAGAATTATTTCATATAAATGAAAGAGAAGGACGTGCATTTTCAAATTGGGCTAGGAGATGATGACAAGTATGCAACTAGGGGAGTTGGTACTATAAGTTTTTAGAGGGAGTAAGCTAATCGTCTTCATCTCATAGATGTTCACTATTTTCCAGGCCTGGAGAAGAATGATTTTCAGTAGCTACCCTTGAGGACAAGGGTTATGATTTCATCTTAAACAGAGGTAAGGTTTACCTCCAACACTTGGCTTATGTATGTAAGAAGTAGATAAGTGTGAGGATGAAGAATCTCTACAAGTTCCAGGTAGAGATAGGTGCAACCTTGAGCAGCAAGGAAGAAAGTGCGCATAGTAGAGAAGTGATGGTTGAAGAGAGAAAATATATGGGGGATTCCTTAGAGCAAGAGTAGGTTAGTGTACTTGATAATAAGCTACTCAAGAGGGAACCTCAACCATTATCTCAGTTTGAGTTTCAGCTAGTTGGCAGTTGGGCTGACCAATAGGATGATGAGAAGCATTTCCATGGCGATTGGAGAAAACCACTCAGTTAGTGACTCCCAATATAGGTAAAGTTCGATACAAGTGCATAGAGGAGTTGTTTGGGGGGGATAAGAAGTGATTTGGACCTCCTGGTACAACCTTCAGTCAGAGTAGGTAACCACAAAAATACACTGGGTGCATGGCACTTATGACTAAGGTGATAGACTCACAGAGCATGGTTGGAAGGAACAATTCTTCAGATCATATTCCACAATAGAGGCAACAAATTCTTGTAGTTCAAAGGGATCAGTTGCAACAAAAAATAATGTGGTAGTGTTGAAGACAAATCCAGGTGGATGAGGTTCTTCCAGAATTACCTTCCTCGCTAAGATGGAGTGTTGAAAATGTAGTGAGCAAGGTCTTTTGGCTTGTGCATTATCTAGTGAAGACCTTGAATTGTCATCATGAGTTATACTTTAGTTTATATGAGTTATTTCAATTTTATTGGAATATTCATCAATAACTTTTCTAGAGTTGAAGCTTCTGTTATATAGGAGTCTTCACCAGTTTGACTACAAGATTGAGTGGAAATTACGAGTTCAGTTAAAACGAGTGGGGAATTCACTGATTAATTGAAGGATGAGTTATGACTCTAATGATGATTGGATAGAGATAGATTTCACTGTCAGTTAACTTTCCAATCAACAACTTGAGTGATTAATTTGAAATAACCTAATTTAGCACATATTGAATCTATAAAATAAGGCAAAGGCACGAGTATTATATAATTGTTTTTTGCACAAAGGATTGTGACAATACAAAGCTCATGATTTAGTGTGAGAGAGCCTTGATTATGGAGTGCAGGAATTGTGTCATAAGAAATAGGAACCACAAGTGCGCTAATATTTATGATCCGATTGTGCATAGGAAAGAGGAATTGGAGTACTAAAAAATAGGAGCTCAAGTGCGCTAAGAAATAGGGTGTAAAGTGCGCTAGGAAATATGATATCAACACAAGGAATAAGGAGGACAAGTTCGAAAGGAAGGAGGATTAGAATTGAAGCAAGACAACAGGGTTTGCAGAAAGTCAAGGAGGCAACAAAGGAATAACTGCGAGCTAGAGGGATGAGATCAAGCAATGATCTAGGCTAGTCGATATCAACCATATCAATTAAGTTTTTGAGAGATAAGAAAAATTATTTCTCAAGTGAGATATTTTTCTTTGTAATAGATTCAATTGCTCAAAGAAAATAAATAAAATACCACATCAAGCAAGAAGGTTTTCGCTATTGGGTTTCTTGAGAAAATAAGTGTATCAATTTGTGTCATATTTTGTTTTTATCTCTGTGTTTTATTCCGCTGCTTATGACTTGTTATGAAAATTAGTATCTTGGTGAAAGTAAACTAGTTTCAATTTGCAGTTATTCATCTAAGTAGTTGAAATTTTCATGGAAATTTAATAGAGTGTCCATCAATATCCTTATTTTAACTATTATTGGTAGTATGTATATGATATGCTTGGGCTTATGAGTTTAGTTATGTAAATTAATATTGGGAAATAATATAGGTTGAATGTTGACTATAAAAATAAAAAAATATGAATAACATGGAACATGTGTATGTATCACACATGCTTTTCAAAATGAATATGCATAGGTTTGGGAGTATGGATAAATGCAAGTTCGAATTGAATACATAATAAAAATCCTTTATGTAATATCCAAATTGATATAGATTTGTGCCTAGTATGTGAAGTTGGGAGAATTTCAGGGATTGTTGAATATTGCAACAACAAGTATGCTACAAGCTAGCTAGATCCCTTGAAAATACTTCAAATAAGAGTGCTTGCAATGACAAGTAAGTAAAGAAAGCAACAAGAAAAGGTAAAATGGTAAAGGAAAGGAATTGTGTAAGAATTCCTTTTAATAAAATTTCATATATGTTGGTTAAAAATTAATGCATATATTGTATGGATGCCCAGGAAGGGGCATGGTTAAGGTAAGAATCATTCAATGTGAAAGATTGCAATGAATTTTCTAATGTGTGCTAAACTACTCATGAATTTAAAGATATGAAGCTCTCAACTTTGGCTCTTGGGGTTGCTTGAGTAAATGCTTGATTACATTATGAAATGATTCGAATAAATTTAATGCACACTTATGATGCTATGATAATTTAATTTTTGTCTAATTGAAATAAGATAAATTGATATAATTATTATATGTGCAATAATTTTGAGGTCACTTCAGATGTTGTGAATCTTTGAAATGAAAAGAATGCATGTATGAATATTCATAATTGTTTGTCTGAATTAAAAATCAGATTGTAGGTAGATGTTAGAATGGGGTATGAGATAGAAACTACCATGAAAGAATAACACCACTTGCAAGGGAGTTGAACAACATGACTAAAAGTATCATATTTATGAGAGATATGGCTTCCGAATGAAGCAAAGTTAGGAAAATGAAATTTTGGATTTAATTTTTTTAGTACATCTCATAGTAATTGAATGTTGTGACATAAGTGAAACATTGGAGCATGGAGCTCCGGATGAATATTTTTGTGGGAACATGGAAGCCCTCCGACATTTTTTTTAGCTCATGGAAGCAATTCATAACTCGTACCTTGACTATAAGACTTCATGAGAAATGCAAGGGATAACTTGTTGTACTATACAACACCTCCCATCTATAATTAAAATAAATGGGTACCCTTTAAAAAATAAATAGAAATTTATAAGAATTATTTCATTTTAGCGTAATTCTTAAACTTTAGGAATAAAGGCTTTTTCTTTCCACTTTGATTTCAAAAAATGCTTAGCGCAAATCACATACCTTACAAGCCAACAAAGTTAAAACACATATAAGATTTGTGAATTGCGATATGCGCTTCAAAATTTGTGGAATTATATAAAATCCTCATTGAAACAATTAAAAAGGCCTTAAAGTATTAATCACATCACACCTCCTTTAAAGAAAAAAATTATAACATTTTGAAAAGAGTTGCAATGAGTCAGACCTGACGAAACAATAAAAGAACAACGAAAAGTAACCAAAAGTTCGATAAAGCGCAATACCGCGAGTCTTTAGTGCATATCGCGTTCCGTAAAGAGAAACCAAATGGAAAGTTTTATATACCGTAATAATTTGCGATGTGTGATTTGCACAGTTCACAATTCACAAGTTCACTGGCGGCAAAAACATGTACTATTGGTATTTTCCAAAAATTGAGATTTGTGCTATAGCATTTAGTATTCAAGTGCATGAAAGTGATACTTATTCAATTAATCCGTTATAATATCTAATGAATTATATCATTAGATTATACATATTGCATAAGGCGTGTAAGAGATTTGATAGAACGAGTTAAGGGTTATTAATGACATTTAATGGGTGAAAGGTTCAAAAGGTTGATATCTACTTGAAGTGTGTTTTAAATTTAGAGTGTCGGATTTTGATTATGTTGATTTAACTCTTTTCTATGTCCTTGTCTCTATTCATCTTCGATATGAATTTACTCGTTTCACTTGAATTCAGGAAACTACCTAAGAAATAATAATCAACTATAATGACAAAGAAAGGCAAAGCAGTTGCACAAGCATCCGCTGCAGAAGACAACAACCTGTTTGAGGGAGAACAACCTAGATAATTAAAGAAAATAGTAACAAGAAATGAAGCAGTTTCATCAGAACCGTCTTATTTTGAAGTTGCATGTTCGTTTCTCCATAGAATAACGACAAGACCCAAAATTTTACCATACACTGATATGGTAAAATGGGTCATTGACAACCTCAACATAGCAGACATAACATTCAAGAATTCTAATCTAGAGAATATTGGTTCATTCACCGCAGAGGATTTATGGATAATGTATCATTTGCCTATGATGTAGAATATTTATGATAAATATTTTTTGCAAAGCTTTACGAATAATAATACAGACCTCATGAAAGTGATAAAATGATGGAAATAAGACCAAGGAAAGATAAAGCAAGATAAACTTGACTTTGAAGATTTTCAAGCATATATAGGCAAGAGATTAGAAACAATCCCTTTGGACCTGTTATTTATTGAATATGTCAAAATTCCAACTCCCAACATTAGTCTAGATGATGAGGCTAAGGACATGTCAGAAGATGAATCTCAAGAAAAATAAAATCAAGAGTCAAAACAATTACAACACCACTCTCAAAGTTCAGATCACTCTCACAATGGATCTGAAAGCAGAAATGAAAGTCCTTAGAAAATAATTGAATAAGTGATTAAAGGAATTGAGATGAAAACTGAAGGAGAAAATGATGCAACTAAATCATCTTCTAAAGAAGTTCAACATATTCAGAATACACCTGAGTAGACAGAGAAACCTCAAGCAAAGGATTTAAAGAAATAATAGGAGAATTTTTCTAAAGCACTAGAGACACCACCACCACATCCTAATGCTGATGAATCGACAAGTTTCCAAAACTCCAGAGCAGACCCAGAATATAGTGGAAACTGCAATGCCACTAAAAAAGGTACCATAAGATAAGGATCAAGAGATTATCCTGGCTTATCCAACACATGAAATCATTTTGAATATTGAGGAAATACCTCCATTCGATGTTTTCTACAGCGTAGGTCACAAAGTTGTATTCAAGAGAAGAAAGAGAAGAAGAATACATGAATCATTGACTCCTCTTGACAACGAATCAGTGTATGTTGTATGGAAGGAATATTTTGCTAATCCTACTGAACATCTCACTAAATTATCACAGTTTGTTGGAGCATATGCAACTGCTGCAATTGACAAAGCAGAAGAAGTGAAACTTCTTCTTAAGAAAAAGGAAGACAAAGTTCAAGAATTGGAAAAACTACTAGAACAGAAAAATTTAATTCCAATAATAAGATTGAGATGAAAATGTCACAATTCCAAAAGGACTTTGATAGATTAAAGTTGCAACACCAAGTATAGATTTTAGAAAAGGAAACTCAGATGGAAGAAGCTATGGATAAAATGAAAACCCAGCCTCAAACAGAGAAATTTATTAAAGAGGCACTTGAATGGAGTGCAAAATTAAAGCAACAACAAGAATATTTTTGTCATCAAATTTTAGTTACCAGTTCATACTATGATACAAGAAATATTCTGATCCAACAAGTGGCTAACAGGAGGCTAGAGTGTGAAAAGGTCCAAAAGAAAATTTCTAAGTTCATTCAATGGCAAGAGTTTGATACAGGAAAGAAATATGATCTCCCTAAAATTGATAAATTCCACAAAGATATTGTATTCAAATATTGGGAAATGTAGTTAAGATAGGCAGAGAAGGCAACAAAGGGAAAAAATCTGACAAATGAAATCATCGAATCCATTAATGGACATCTTCTAAAAGTTGAAATTATCAAAGAATCTACAGCCATAGTGATCCTAGAGATTAAACCATTAGAGGAAGAGTGGAAGGAAAGCACAGAGACACAAGTGGAAGCTATTAAAAATATAACTAAGTTTTTTCAGGAAAATTACTGGACTTTTATGATCAAACCATATCACCAGTGCCTGACTCTACAATCATTAACTGATTCATCTAAGAAATCGTTGCCAACACTTTCGAATGCATTTTTTAAAGGCCAGGTCAGATCTGGGATTGCACGACCATCTCAGCTAAAGCCGATGGTAGATATTTGTACCTTAGAGATAAAATGCGAAAAGAAGATTAGCGCACCTAAGCATGTTGTTATTTTTATTCCTAGATTGTGGTTTAAGTTTACTCATTACAAGGAAGGTTGTTTGAAACCTCCTCAATTTTTTATGTAACAATATATTTTAGACATATTTAGTTTAGTGTTTAAACCGTTCTCATGCATTTAGATAAGGGTTCAAAAATTTATGAAAAACATTTGAAAATAATGCACTTTTGTAAGTTTGTGAATTCCTTGATGATTTAATGGAACGAAATCTATTGTCTTTTGAGATTGAAGTCGTTTAACTGAATTTGCACTATTGCAATCATTGAATTGCTTTAAACATGAAGAGGAGCAGAACAATATTGTCGGTTTGAATGAGTAGAACCTCGTATATATGGTATTTTTACACATTATATTAAGTTTTTCTTCTTGAATTGACAATCATATTTTTATTTTTATTATATATGAAAGTTGTTATCATAAGTGAATGTTAAATGCACTTTTGTACTGACATTTGTTTATGATTACTTATCTCATATATGATCAAACTTATAAATGTGATATATATTTCACAATCCTTTTGATTAAACTATTTTGTTAAAAGAATTAATTTTACATCATTTTCATCTCTTTCAATGTTTGAATAATCTTCCTTACCAATTGTTGAAAGATATCTTTTTAGATCACATTAAGGAATGAATACTCCTAGGTATATAGTAGAATAGATATTTGTTCAATGCATATGATAGATTAAATCATTTTCCATTTTCATGTTATAAACAAAACACATCCTCATCATCCTTATTGGGAAACTCGCCCCTTTACCCCCAGTTGGAGCCACTACACCAAATGGAAAAGGACTTGCTCTAAGGTCCAGACCGGGTGGTTTTCCCCCATGTTGTTACAACATAATTCTGAGGCTTCAACATTTTGGCACTAGAAAGAGGGCCTGATTGTGAATGGAAAGAAGGTATGACCAATCTAAAAGCCAATATAAGAGTCTCTCTCCCTCTAGATCCACTTCAACATCTAGAACATTAGATAGATATAAATCCTTAAGATATGAAGTTGAACATCCCTCTCCTAAGTCTCCTAGTGAAACTCAACCAATAATGTCTCCATATTTTTACCAAAACTCCCCAGAAGTTGAGTCTTTGATTGAAAAGTTAGAAAGAGTATTCATTTCTACAGAAAAACCTGAAACTTCTCAAACATATGAAATTAGTGTTTCATCTTCTTTGCAACCTAGACGAATACTAACTCGATCGGAAACTCAGAAGACTGGAATCCATCCTTTTGAATTTCCTATTGATAATTCTCGAAGGAAAACAAATAAGATTGAATCAGAGTCAACCACCAGTGAGGTATTATCCAATAATCTACCCCATTCACCTCCATTACCTCCACTCATTTCAACAACTTCCATTCCAACAATCAGTGTTAGTCTAACTAGTTCCAATACCCAAACTACTACTCCTACAACTAATTCTAGCACTCAACATGCCTCTTCTTAAACTCAAAATTTACTTATCATCTCCACCCAAGGTCCAATGGTAGGCCAAAAAACTCCACCAAATGTACAACCATGGAACAATCCAGGTGTTGTACAAATGCCTGCTCCTCTTCATCCTCTTCCTAAATACCCTGAAAGATGGCTATCTAAATTCAATCCTGATGATGGTCTCCCAGCTGAAGAACACATCCATAATTATATGTTAACCATCAATTTAAAAAAGGTAACTGAAGAAGAGTGTGTAGTCAGACTATTTCCATATACTCTCACAACATCTGTAAGATACTGGTATTTATCATTACAAGCTCGCTCTATAACTAGCTGGAATATGTTTGAAGGAAAATTTTTAGCTAAGTTTGGAGATGACAGAACTACTGCATCACTCAACAAAGACATATCAAATTTAAAGGCTAAAACATGAGAGAAAATAAAAGACTTCAATTCCAGATTTAATAAATTACTCAATAAAATCCCTGCTACATCAGTCCCTGGTGCAGAGGTTCAAATTGAGTGGTATATTTATTCTCTCCCATTTTCCATAGCCTTTTTTTTCGATTGAGAAAAGTTACCTACATTGGAAGAAAATATGAAGGAATATTTTTATGTAGAAAAACACATTATAGCTCTTGAAAAGAAGAATTATTAAGAAGACAGGAAATCCAAGAAAGTATCCTTCAAAGATGATTCAAAGAAGAAGCCACCAAAATATCCTTTTGATGTATAAGATCTTCATAAAGTACTAAAAACCATGACAAATGAAATGGCGGATATCAAAAAACAAGCGGCTAAAAGTTCCAATACAAAGAAGACTTTCAGGCCCTTCAAGAAAAATCAGTCTTCTAATTCTCAACCGCCCAACATCATATCTAATGCTGAGTCTGATAAAGACACATATGAAGAGCAAACAAAAGAAGAAGAAATTGAAGTTGAAGAAGAAGTTTAACTAAATGGCATGTGGGATTTCATCTTACCAAATGATGAACAACACAAAGCTTTACCCGTTAGTACAAGAAGCAAGAATACCACTGAAGCAACACAACCTAATCAGAAACAAAAGAACTCAACTCCTGCTAAAGAGAAAACTGTAAGTAAAAAGTATTCATCTAAGGCTACACAAACCAACCTTGCTACTTCATATTTTCCATCTACATCAAATACAACGGTAGTCTCTGACACCATCGAATATAATGTAGTTGAATATATGAAAAAGACTAGGGCTAACATTTCAATCCATGAACTTAATAAACTGAAACAACAGTAGAATATTTTACTTAGATATTTGAATGCAGTCCTTTCTTGATCCTTACCTACTCCAGTAGTAGTTCAAGCTGCTAATCATATGGGTAAACCTCCTTCTCCTTCAACTAAAATAGAGGCCACGAATGTTATTATGATAGGTGAATGATCCATCTCTCATACTCCTCCATTTATCTTAACCTATGAGATCTATATTAAGAACGTCCATAATTGCTTAATTGATTCAGGGGCTTCCTCTAATATCATGTCGAAATCAACATGTGCTAAATTGAACATAACTCCCCAAAGTTCCCACGTTCATATAGTACAATTTGATAGGACAAAAGTAGAGGTTGTAGGAGAAATAAATTTTGTTTCTAATAGATTGTCATCAAACCCTAAGGTTTTCCATATAATTGATATTTTGGTAGCTGATATTCCTAAATTTTATGGTTTAGTATTGAGTAGATACTAGTTTGAGAAACTTCATGGATATTTCACAACAAACTGGTCACATATGTGGCTGCCCCACAATGGAAAGCCAAACCAAATTCGAGTAGATAGTGAGAAATTCATGAAGCATACAGTTACTGATATTGAAGGAATCGATGAGCCAGTAGCATTCAATAATAATATTATTGGAAATGACTCGGTAGAATCATTTCTTGGAAACTTTAATGCCTAACCATCACCCTTCTTTGATAATGCGATTAAATCTCAAATTGAAATTGTTTCCCAAAAAGACACTTCTAAGTGTAAAATTTTTGTAAATAAACCAATAGCTAATTCTTTATTTTGGATCCTTTATTTTGATGGTTCTAAATCAGAAGATGGTGCAAGAGCTGGCTATATTTTGATAAGCCCAGAAGGAGAAAAAACCATGCTAGCCTGTAGACTTGAATTCGATTGCATGAACAATATAACATAATATGAAGCACTAATTCAAGGTTTGTACAAAGAAATTGACCTTGACAATAAATATCTGCAAGTAATGGGAGATTCAGAAATCATTGTCAAACAAGTAAGAAATACTATCCATTGTCATTCTAGACATCTTAAACATTATCAGTCATTAGTCCAGGAATTGACTTCTCATTTCTTAGCTTTCAATATTTCCTCTGTACCCATAATACAAAATGCTAGTGTAGATTTATAGGCTAATGTAGCATCAAAATTAATTCCATCTGAATAATTTAGTCCCGATAGGTTTTTTATTGAGTTGATTTTTAGACCATCTGTTCATGATAATATTAATAGTTGGAGAGACTTTAACCATGATTCTGATATCATATATTTCCTTACATCTAAATGATCTTATGATAATCAAATTCTAGATGAAAATGAACAAGACACTCAAATAAAGGAAGAACAGGATGAAAATCCAACACCAAAGTTAGTTTTCAAATTAGAAGACCTTTATGATTTAAAAGATAGGTTTAAGAGAGTTTCTAATTCTAAAACTCAAAGTTCAACTTTAAAATTTGAGTTAGTAAATCTTGGAACCAATGATAAACCACAAAATGTCAACTTAGGTCTGGGTCTATCTTCTAAAGAAAGAATATCATTTGTCAAGTTATTAAGGACCTACAAAAGTGTTTTTTCTTGGGATTATACTGATCTTAAAACATATGAAACTTCTGTTATTGAACACACTATTCCTATGATTTAAGATGAGAAACCAATACAACAAAAGTTGAGGAAAATTCATCCTAATCTTGAAATTCAAATAAAAACAAAGTTGAATAAACTCCTCAAAGCGAAGATCATCTTTCCAGTTAGACATTCTAAATGGGTATCAAATTTGGTTCATGTCAGGAAGAAAAATGGTGACATTAGAATTTGTATTGATTTTAGAAATTTGAATAAATCATGTCAGAAGGACAATTTTCCATTACCAACCATTAAACAAGTACTGAAAACTGTAGCTGGTTTTGAACTTATGTCTTTTCTAGATGGGTTTTCAAGATATAACCAAATCCTGGTACACCTAGATGACAGATTAAATACTACATTCAAGACTAAGTGGGGAACTTATTCCTATCAAAATATGCCATTTGGGTTAATCAATGCAGGTGCTAGTTTCCAAAGAGCCATGGACACAACATTTAGAGGACTCATTAAAAAATCAATGGTTATTTATCTAGATGACATCAAAGTTTTTTCTAGACAAGAAACTAACCATGTGAATGACGTAGAACAAGTCTTTGAGCGATGTAAAAAGTATGGAATTTCACTAAACCCTAAGAAGTCATATTTTGCTTTAGATGAAGGAAAATTTTTAGGATTCATTGTGTCCAAAAAAGGTATTTATATTGATCCTGAAAGAATCGAAGAGATTAAAAGGATTCATTTCCCTCATAATAATAAAACCATGCAGTCATTTCTTCGACAGATACATTTTTTAAAGAGATTTCTCCCTGACTTTTCGCAGATAGTTTTACGTTTACAAACAATGATTAAGAAACATTCAGTATTCAAGTGGGGACACAATGAAAGGGAAGAATTTGATTTAATAAAAAAATCTATTATCAATGCTCCATTCTTGACTACTCCCAATTTTATTAATCCTTTCACTTTATATACATTTTCATCAGATACATCTGATGATGTCATTCTGACACACCTCAATGACCAAAAAATTGAAGCACCAATATCATTTTTCAGTTCCAATTTGTAAGGTGCAGAACTAAACTATTGATATGTTGAGAAACAAGAATTTGTTGTCTTCAAATCTATAAATCATTTTAGGCCATTTCTCCTAAAAAATCATACTAAGATAATAGTTCCATTCTTTGCAGTAAGGAAATTATTGATGCAAAGAGAACTAGGAGAGAAAAGGGCTAACTAGGTAACTGATTTAAAAGAATATGAAGTAGAAATTAGACCTTCTAAAATTGTTAGAGGTCAATGTTTTTGCAGAATGCTAACACGAGGATCCCATTTATCATCAGAAGCAGATTCAAGTAATGAAGTACAAGTGTCAGAGGTAAGCCTAAATGATGCTCAGTCTCAATATGTTGATCTTAAGTTTTATTTAAAAAATGGGTATGGCCCCACAAAACTCAGTTATAAAACAAACTGTGCTTTAAGATTGAAAGCTAAGAAATACGAAATGTTCAATGATGTATTGTTTAGAAGAAACTTTAATTCCTTGTTATTAAGATGCTTAGAGAAAACTGAAGCAGAGAAATTTTTGCAGGAACTCCACGATGGAACAGGTGGAGGACATTTTGGAGGGAATACAACAACACATAATATCCTGCATGCAGGTTACTATTGGCCAACACCTTTCAACGATGCTCATGGTTATGCGAGGAAATGAAAAATCTGTTAAAGTGCATATGGAAGACAAAGGAAACCAACTTTTCCATTACAATTAGTTAATATCGAACAACCAAGGGGATTAGATATAATTGGTGAGATCGTTCCTAACTCTTCCAAACAATATAAATACATCCTCATAGCTACCGATTATTTTACTAAATGGGTGGAAGAAATTCCACTAAAAGTAGCCAACTCTGAGAATATTATTGAGTTCATTGATCATTTTAACATAACTAGATTTGGTTTACCCACTGCTTTGATGTTTGACAATGCATATTATTTCTAAGGAGCTGCTATGATAGAATTTTCTATTAAAAGATGTTTTAAACTCAAATATTCTGATAACTGTTATCATCAAGGAAATGGTTTAGCAGAATCAACAAATAAAAACCTTATTAGAATCATTAAACGAGCTGTTGACCAGAACCAAAGAAATTGGCACAAATCATTAACATTTGCTCTTTGGGCAGATTGAATAACTCAGAAGGCCTCCATTGGCACCTCTCTGTTTAATCTTGTTTATGGGAAATAATTTGTTCTTCCTACTAATGTAGTTATTCATTCTCTTGCCTTGGTCCAATTTATTGATGAATCACCTTATTCTTCTTTGCAACTAAGGCAATTTCAAATCCTTAAACTTGAAGAGGAAAGAGAAAAATCTAAAGTTACTCATGCACACCATCAACAGTTAGTTAAAGCTTCATTTGATACAACTTATGTCACTCCAAAAACATTTAAAATTGGTGATATGGTCCTAAAATGGGATAAGGCACATGAGGAAAAAGGTAAACATACCAGATTCCAAAGACTATGGCTTGGACCATTTCAAATCATAGAATAAATAGGCCTATCAACATTTTTATTGCAAGATCTATCAAGCAAAAGAGATTCTTTGCCTGTCAATGGGAAAATTTTAAAGAAATATTTTTCATAGGAGGTAACCCCTTCTATTCCCTATATATTATTGTGTTTTCTTTTTAGGGAAATAAAAGTTGAGTGGTATTGATTTTTGGCTTTTCAAATAAAAATCTCAGAAAATCTTTTTTGATTTATTGCTTCTAGAAATAAGAATTGTTAAGGAAACAATTGAAAATTTTGAATATCAAATAGATTTTATTTTGCTAAAAAATGTAATTTCACTGAAATTATTTATTTTTGATAAACTCTCACTTTTATAAAGTATGATTACTTTATTGTGAGTGAAGGAACGAATATTTAACATAGTAAAGACTCTTTTACATATAAGAAATCTTAAACTCTAAAATTATCATCCAAAATCTACAAAAGGACCAGTGGTTCACCCCATCTGACAAACTTTTCAATTTTCAGAAAGTAATTCAAAAAATTATGCTAAAAAGAAAAGAAGATAATAAGTCTCATCATGAACCTTTTTACCATGTTCATAGGAAAATAGTTAAACTGTCATTGCCAATATTGCCTACCAAAACAGGGTAATTACTTGAGATTATATCAAAAGGCAAGGGGTCTCATCAAGATCCAGCTTGATCAATTTAGTTACAACCAGTGAATGGCATTGTCAATATTTGGTTACCAAGCCAAGACAATGGATTTTAAATGATAATATATATATATATATATATATATATATATATATATATATATATATATAAAATAAGTTCCAAAAAAGATAAAGTATATAAAATTGAACTTATTTTTGGAAGATTGTAATAGTAACTGGATGGGACAATGAATCATTGCTGGGTAAAAGGCAAACTTGCCAAAGGTTTAAATTTCCTATTGGATGAGAGGCTCTACCTGTGATAAAAGAGTATATATTTATAAAGCTAATTTGAATGAGCCACCTGCTTCATATTTTTTAACTTAGTAAAGACTGATATAGATATTCATATTTTCATTTTTAAAGAGGAAATATTATGGATTATGATCGACTGAGATTTTATTGCTTAGTGAAATAGTATTTGTATTGAAATTCATTCCTGCAACTATTTTTATTTTGAAATTTTTTAGAAATTTCAAAAAACCAATTAGAGATAATTGGTTCTCCCAAGTGAATCACCAATTTTTGTACTATACAACACCCCACATTTATTATTAAAATAAATGGGGACCCTTTAAAAAATAAATAGAAATTTATAAGCATTATTTCGTTTTAGCGTAAGTCTTAAACTTTCAGAATAAAGGCTTTTTCTTTCCGCTTTGATTTCAAAAAACACTTAGGGAAAATCGCCTACCTTACAAGCCAACAAAGTTAAAACACATATAAGATTTGCAAATTGCAATATGCGCTTCAACCTTTTTGGAATTATATAAAATCCCCATTGAAACGATTAAAAATCCCTTAAATTATTAATCATGCCGCACCTCCTTTAAAGAAAAAACTTATAACATTTTGAAAAGAGTTACGATGAGTCGGACCCGACGAAATAATAAAAGAACAACGAAAAGTATCCAAAAGTCTGATAAAGCACAATACCGTGAGTCTTTAGCGCATATCGTGTTCCACAACAAGAAACCAAATGGAAAGTTTTATACACCACAATAAGTTGCGATGTGCGATTTGCATAGATCACATTTCACAAGTTCATTGGCAGAGAAAACATGTATTATTAATATCTGCTAAAAATTGTGATTTGTGTTATAACATTTAGTATTCAAGTGTGTGAAAGTGATTCTTATTCAATCAATCTGTTATAAGATCTAATGACTTAGATCGTTAGATTAGATATATTGTGTAAGGCGTGTAAGAGATTTGATAGAACGAGTTAAGGGTTATTAACGACATTTAATGGGTGCAAGGTTCAAAATATTGATATCTACTTGAAGCATGTTTTAAATTTAGAGTGCTGGATTTTGATTATGTTTATTTATCTCTATTCTTTTTCCTTGCTTCTATTCATCTCAGATTTGAATTTACTCGTTTCACTTGAATTCAGGAAACTACCTAAGGAAGAAAGATCAACTGGAATGACAAAGAAATGAAAAGCAGTTGCACAAGCATCCGCTGTAGAAGACACATACATGCCTCCATTATTCTCAGACACAACGTGCAACAAGGATTGTGGGAGTTCTTCATGGGAAGCTATGTACAACTTGTTTGAGGGAGAACAACCTAGAGAATTAAAGAAAACAGTAATTGCAGATGAAGCAGTTTCATCGGACCCGTCCTATTTTGAAGCTGCATGTTCGTTTCTCCATAGTATAGCGACGAGACCCAAAATTTTATCATACAGTAATATGGTAAAATGGGTCATTGACAACCTCAACATATCAGATGGAACATTCAAGAATTCTAAGCTGGATAATATTGGTTTGTTCACCGCAGAGGATTTACGAATAATGTATCATTTGGCTATGCTGCAGAAGATTTATGATAAATATTTTTTGCAAAGCTTTACGAAGAAGAATAAAAACCTCATGAAAGTGACAAAAGGATGGAAATAAGACCAAGGCAAGCTAAAGTGGGATAAAATTAACTTTGAAGCTTTTCAAGCATATAGAAGCAAGGGATTAGAAACAACCCCTTTGGACCTCTTATTTATTGAAGATGTCAAAAGGCCAACTCCTAGCATTAGTCTAGATGATGAGGCTAAGGAAATGTCAAAAGATGAATCTCAAGAAAAATCAAATCAAGAGTCAGAACAATCACAACAACACTCTCAGAGTTCAGATCACTTTGAAAATGAATCTGAAAGCATAAATGAAAGTCGTGAGAAAATAATTGAAAAAGTGATTAAAGGAATTGAGATGCAAACTGAAGGAGAAATTGATGGAACTGAATCATCTTCTAAAGAATTTCAACATATTCAGAATACACCTAGGCAGATACAGAAAAATCAAGAAAAATATTTAAATAAATAATGGGAGAAATTGTCTAAAGTACTCGAGACACCACCACCAAAGCCTAATGTTGATGAATTGAAAAGTTTCCAAAACTCTAGAGCAGACCCAAAATATAGTGGAAACTGCAATGCCACTACAACAAGTACCAGAAGACTAGGATCAAGAGATTATCTCAACTTATCCAACACAAGAAATCATTTTTAAAATTGAGGAAATACCTCCATTAGATTTTTTCTACAACCCAGGTCACAAAGTTGTAGTCAAGAGAAGAATGAGAAGAAGAATAGATGAATTAGTTACTCCTCTTGACAACGAATCAGTGGATGTTGTATGGAAGGACTCTTTTGCTAATCCTATTGAACATCTCACTAAACTATCACAGTTTTCTGGAGCATATGCAACTGCTACAATTGACAAAGGAGAAGAAGTGAGACTTCTTCTTAAGCAAAAGGAAGACAAAGTTCAAGAATTGGAAAAACTACTAGAACATGAAAAGTTTAATTCCAATAAGAAGATTGAGATGAAAATGTCATAATTCCAAAAGGACTTTGATAGATTAAAGTTGCAGCACCAAGTACATATTTCAGAAAAGGAAACTCAGATAGAAGTAGTTATGGATAAACTGAAAAGTCAGCCTCAAACAGGGCAATTTATTAGAGAGGCACTTGAATGGAATGAAAAATTAAATACCAGTTCATACTGTGATACAAGCAAGATTTTAATCCAACATGTGGATAACAAGAGGCTAGAGTGTGAAAAGGTCCAAAAATAAATTTCTGAGTTCATTCAATGGCAAGAGTCTGATACAGGAAAGAAAGTTGATCTCCCTAAAATTGATAAATTCCACAAAGATATTGTATTCAAAGATTGAGAAATGTAGTTAAGACAGATAGAGAAGGAAATATCAAAGGCAACAAATTTGACAAATGAAATCATCGAGTCTGTTAATGGATTACTTCTAAAAGCTAAACCTATCAAAGAATCTACAGCCGAAGTGCTCCCAGAGCTTAAACCATTAGAATCACAGTGAAAGGAGAGTGCAGAGACACAGGTGGAACCTGTTAAAAAGATAACTAAATTTGATCAGGAAAATTACTGGAATTTTTTGATCAAACCATATCACCAGTGCCTGAAGCTACAATCATTAATTGATTCCACTAAGAAATTGTTGTCAGCACTTTCGAATGCAATTTTTAAAGGCCAGGTCAGATCCGGGATTACACAGCCAGCTCAGCTAAAGTCGATGGTAGATATGTGTCACCTCAGAGATAAAATGCAAAAAGAAGATCAACCCACCTAAGAATGTTGTTATTTTTATTCCTAGATTGTAGTTTAAGTTTACTCATTATGAGGAAGGTTGTTTGAAACCTCCTCAAATTTGTATGTAATAATATATTTTAGACATATTTAGTTTAAGTATTTAAACCCTTCTAATGCATTTAGAGAAGGTTCCAGAAATTTATCAAAAACATTTGCAAAGAATGCACTTCTGTAAGTTTGTGAATGCCTTGATGAATTAATGGAACGAAATCTGTTATCTTTTGACATTGAAGTTGTTTAACTGAAGTTGTATTATTGTACAATTGCTTTAAACGTGAAGAGGAGCATAACACTAATGTAGGTTTGAATGTTTAGAACATCGTATATATTGTATTTTTACATGTTATATTAAGTTTTTCTTCTTGAATTGACAGTCATATTTCATGTGTATTATATATGAAAGTTGTTATCATAAGTGAATGTTAAATGCACTTATGTACTGATATTTGTTTATGATTACTTATCTCATATATGATAAAACTTATAAATGTGATATATATTTCACAATCCTTTTGATTAAACTATTTTTTCAGAAGAACTAATTTTACATAATTTCATCTCTTTCAACTTTTGAATAATGTTCATTACCAATTTTTGAAAGATATATTTTTAGATCGCATTAAGGAATGAATAATCTTGGGCATATAGTAGAATAGATATTTATTCATTGCATATGATAGATTAAATAATTTTCCATTTACATGTTATAAACAAAACACACCCTCATCATCCTTATTGGGAAACTGGTCCCTTTACCCCCAGTCGGAGCCACTACACCAAACGGAAAAGGACTTGCTCTAAGGTCCAGTCCGGGTGGTTTTCCCCCATGTTGCAATAGAATTCTGAGGCTTCAACAGAACCCTCGACCATCAGTTTTTAATAATACTCCTTTCACATTAAATTAGAGCATGCTAAAACCATACCTAGATATAATACTAATGATTATCCCATGGAGGACCCTAATGATTACCCCATGGTATAGCATACCGAGTAGTGTTGGAGCTAATTATCGAGTTTCTAACCTTGAATTTGTGCTCGTGACCCTGGGTTTCAATCCATGTGACTATGTTTGAGACCATGGAGTTGCTTGTCTGAACTTGTGTGGTATGTATGAAGCTTAATGAATGACCAAACCACTAGTTTAAACTTACCCTATGAAAACATTTCCTCAAACTCTTGATCTAGCTCGAGGGTGGTCAGCCACCAGAAAGGTTGCATTGCAGTTGGCCCATGGTTTGGTGGAGATTTGAAGTCCCTCCTTCAGTTTCCAGTTAATTTAATTCACACAAATAGGTCTAATGATTTATGCATGTTTGAATGATGGATGATGATTATGTTGGTTATGTTACAACTGATATATGGTTCTGTATGATTCATGAAAAAATGTATGAATCATTGTTGGAATTGTGTGCTTATTACCATATTCATTAATTACATGTTAACTTGCATGATTGTGACTGATTACCTGAATTTTACTCCAGATTAACCGATTATCTCATAATTTATCAATCATATTATGAGTCTAGGCATCCCACTTCCATAACCATTATTGTAGGTTATCTTAGTTATTAGGAGTTCAATTAATATGTTGTGTTTTAGATAAATGTTTGGTTAAATTTGAGGGTCACTTAGCCTATGAATGATGTGATATTTGTATGGGTTTATGCACAGTTATATGTTGTTGTGATATCTTGATATTTAATTATCAAATCTTTGTTTGTAGTTTTCTTGTGAAATCTGGCCTTTGGAGCAATATCTGTCTTTCACTCAAAATCTATGGAAGATAAGTTCTATTGGAATCTTTGATCTCTTATGGACATAGTATAATATCTTTAAAGGCATGTTGCTCAGGACTTGGCCAACGCATTTAGAAATTTAGAGTTCTGGGAAGTTGTCCTTAGTATTATAGGACCATTTTAGTTTCCCAAGCTTCTATTGAATTTCACTTTTTCGCAAAGCTTTAGTAGAAATATAGGTCTCACCCAGAATATGATAATAGATCGCATCAGATACAAAATTTAATTCTCAATTATCTTTATATTTAGGCATATAAACTTCTCAAGTGTAGTTTTTATTTAGGCTAGATACCTTTTCGTAAGCACAAACCTCATTTGGGCATCCGGGTGGTCAAGATAGTAATTCCTTACAAGTGGTCCAAAATCTATTGGACCAGGTTTTGTGTTAAAATTTGGGGGATGGGACATCTAGGGGTGGAAATAGTTGTCCAACCATTGAGAAGATTAGATACCCTTAGGCCCATATAACTACCTCTTTCCTTATCACGTGGGGACTAGCTCGTACGAGACCCACAACACATTATGTTCAATTTAATTTGGTATTTTTGGAATTCATATGTGGACAAAGGTGCATCTATTGGAGAGGTCCCAGATAGGGTCGGGACCAAATTTTGTGATTTTTTGATAACATACACGAAATACAACATCTATGGTGGTGAGTGGCACAAACCTTGTGGATCCCTTAATGTTCACTAAGTTGGATCTCCCCCATAACAACAAGTGAATCTAGAGATCTAGAGATCTGGGGTGTGTTTTCTATTTCTATTCATTGTAATCTCAAATGTGGAGGAAGCCATATATAATGTAGAAACCTTGAAAAACACTAAGGTGAAGGCTCATTGGGGCCCACGTGAAATTATTGATGTGGAAAGAAACATGGTTACTTGGTGGGGCCCACGCGTCAGTGTGTCCATGGCAAGCACCATGGGGACTTGGCAATGGCGATGTGAATTCCACGTAGAGATCATTGGTGAGGTGGAACCACTTTATGATGTTGTGGCATTGCCACATGGAATACACATGAGAATCATGCGGTAGTATTGCAATGACATGGACCCCATTTTATGTTCACATGGCGGTTCCACATGGTCCAAGAAGGAGCCATGTGGATACCACGTGGAAACTCAATGTTGAGGTGGATTAATATGACTGGCTAAAATTCAAATGGACATAAATTTCAATCCAGGAATGGGATTGAGATAAAATTTATATGATTGGAAATATCTCAATAAGCTTAATGCAATGATGGGATTTGTTTTAAGTTTCAACAACATTGGAAAAATATGGTTTTTGTAACCCCATATTCATGACGTACCTTGGAGTGTGAGGAGTAACAAGGATTGTGAGTTTAAAAAAAAATAAAGGATTGAAGAAAAATTGAAATTTTTATGTTTCTATATCTCTCACACATGCCCTAGATTGGAAGATCATATTCCTTCATTGTTTATTTGCTGCCAGTTTCTGCATGTTGTTGCTGCCAAGTGAAGAATATGTCAAAGTTTATTTTTTTGAGTGTTGGTGCCTTGAGAAGTTTTATTGGGTCAAGATCGAACTCCTAGAAGAAAGATTGAAGTCTTTCCTCCAAGATCGAAGTTCTAGAAGCAAGTTCTAAATTCCAAGGTCAAAGGAAGTGTTGCATAGTGTTGTTATTGTTGTTGTTGCTGCCAGATTCAGGAAGGATCAAAGGAAGGTTGACTTGGTGTGGAGGAGGTCTGAGTCAAGGTATAGAGTCTCAAGAATACTATTTAAGGAGGAATTACTGACTGGGTTTTCCCCTAAATATGGGTTTTTCCCTGGTTTCTAGCCTACATCTGGTTTCCTTGATCTATGTGCTTTTGATTTGATATTTGCTTGATGAACTAAGAAGAAAGAAGACAAGAATAATATAATAAGAATTGAAGATCATCACAAGTAATCAAGAACAAAAGAATACTTCTGCCTTTTTTATTCTCTAACATGGTTTCAGAGCTTTGATAAAGAAATAAGTAAAATGAATTCTCAAGGAATTGATCAAGGAAACATAAGAAGTCCATTAGAGGAAACTCTTTAAGGAAAGAAGTTTTCACTACCTTCAAGGAATATGTATAACATTATCAATGGATAGAACAAGCTTGAAGGACCTTCAAACTATAGATCTTGGAAAAAAAGGATTGACCTCATCCTTGAAAAGAACAAGGTCTTATATTTGGTAAAGGGAAAAGTGAAGAAGCCCACAGAAGACTCCAGTGATGCAGATAAGGTGAAATTCAGAGAATTGGAATTAGTGGCCATGACTCTAATGGTTGAAGGCATAAAGGAAAACCTTGTCCCATTCGTTGCAAACATTGATCATGCCCAGGAAATATATGAAGCCTTTTCAAAATGATTTACCATCAAGAAAATTGGAAAAGTGGAAATCTTGAAACATGAACTAAGGACTAATATGATCAAGGAGGAAGGTTTATATGTCTAATATTGAATTCTATCATTGTCACAAAATTGGGCACTATAGAAGTGAGTGTCCTGATAGTCCTAGAAACTAGAAAAGAGATAGATTTCATGCAAATGTGTCCTAAGGTATCCTCTCCCAAGAGAGAAAATATTGAAGAGAATGACATAAGGGACTTACATTACTAAGCCCCTTGTTCCTAACTTTAGATATTTCATTTGTATATTTTATATTTATGTATAGGTTTAACATTTTTTTTTTAAAGAATTTTTTCTTGTTTTATAAGTTTTTAGGTATCCCTCAAATCTTTGGAGGGAGCCCACAACAACTCCTCAAGATAAGTATCTCATTCCCTCTCTATTTTTTTTCATATACTTATTTAAAGTTTTGATTATAATTCTATCACCTTTCTACCTCTATCTCCTTGTCCAATATTTAACCTATTGAATGCTCAAGAATCATGGGAGAAGGCCTCAAGGATTAAGAAAGAAGGCATCACTAGACAAAGCATTGGAATAAAAAAGGTTTTTCAAAGTATAAAACTTATGTCTTAGATTATAAAGTATTGTTATTCTCTTTGGTATATCCATCCTACATTACTAACTATTCTTGCGTCTAGCTCTCCTTAATCTTAGAATATTATTGTTTGGTATGATTCATCATCTGATGAATCTGCCCACCTCATATATCTATGATTATTTGCATAAAAATAAGCCTGAAAGGTTATCTAGAAAACCCTAACCTAAGGGTATGTTGATAATGTTTGAAACCCTAAACCTACTTAGGGTTATTAATGAAAAAATTGATATACTAATTGATATATTGATGATGTCATGTTTTGGATTTTGATATGATCATGAAAGCTCTAAATTATTAGGGTTGAAATGATGGTGTTCGAAATCTCAATCCTTTGAAGTTTTGATATAATAAGGGTTTTCTTTGACATGAACCGAAACCCTAGGTTTTGGTTAGCTCTACAAGCAAAATCATTGTTATGAAAATCCCTAGGAATGAAACCCTAGGTATATGTTCCTTTGATTAAATACCTAGATTAGTATAGGTCAGTATATGTCTAATATATTAATATTTTATGACATATTATATGCTTATGCATGATGGTAATCTCTTAGATATGCGTGTTGACCATAAGTCCTAGGGTTTGGAAACAAGCCCTAGTCAAAATTTGAAGTTCTAAGATGATGATTGAAAAGTATAGGGTTGTACATCTAAGCCCTAGTAATGATTAAAATTCTCTAGTATGTGCATTAATCTGAATCTATATAATGTTTGCTGAGAATTTATAGATGGAAAATCTAGGGTTTACATCAAACCCTAGTAAAAGTTATTTATGTTGTGTTTGTTTTGAGTGAAATCTAGGGTTTACATAAAACCTTAGTGGATAGTATATCATATGGCTTCTGAAGGTTATTAGATACCTTTATTTTTATTTTGACTTATTTCTAGGGATCGCTATATGACATAATTAATTTTTTTGTCATCTTAATTAAATTGTTGCTGTGATTTAGGGTTTGTATCAAACTTGGGTTAGAATTTGAAGTTTTGAAGTATAGTCTCTTGTTGATTATGTAAAGTCTAAATTCTTCCACTACTATAATTTTTTATGACTAGCTTCATGCTTCTATAGAAATGGTTGTACTTATTATCTAATTTGTGTAGGTACATCATATTGGTTAAGAAGTTCGTAAGAGAAGTTGATATGATGAAGGATGGAAGACATGAAAGAATCTCCAACACCAAAGGAAGAAGTTAATATACCTACGTTAAGAGGGAGCCTGGATAGAAAAAATATCACTAGTTAAGAAGGAGGGCACAACGTAAATTTTATTGGAGAATATATTCTGGAAGATATGTTGCTACAAGTGAAGTAGGAAGAGGAATATTCTCTCAAATATTCAACTGATTGTCCTACTGATATTAGTTGAAGGGAAACATTGAAACCTCTAAGGTTTTCTTTGATTATGTATTTGAAAGTTTATTATTGATTGGGTTTAAACCGTGTTTGTACAAGTGAATCTCTCATAGGTTTTGATAATATGTTGGTTACCAATCAGTTTGAATGGGAGAGATAGGTTATCCTTGATCTATTGGATCAAGGGCTATTAAAGCTTGGTGATTGAAGCATTTCCTGGAAATACATCAGGTCAATTTTTTTTTTTGATTTCTGGTAGGGAGGGTGGCATCGGGTGGATGTGCACCTAGTTCCCTGGGTTGATGGTTAGTAAGTAATTTTGATGGTACCTATAGAGGCTGAAAGATTTAGTTCATCTTAGTTCCACTTAGATAGATTGCCTTGGTAGGGAATCTAGTCCATGGAATTGAGATTCCTAAATTGTTGAGTGACCAATGGATAGATTTCACTGGTTAGGAATCTATTCCATGGCATTAAAGTGCCTAAAAAATCTTCATAGTTCACATAGTTGAGATATTCCTTGAACTGGTGTATTATGAATACCTCCCTAGTTAAGAGGGAGTGTTGAAGATTGTAACTAGGTTCAATCATCATAAATTGTATTTCGATAAATATTTATTGTACTTAAGAATAAAGAGAATAATTTTATATTATTATTAAATGACTTATTAAATCATGGGTTTCATGCTTGGATCATTATTTTAGGTCAAAGTCCCCATTGTGGACTTCTATGATTTATTCTGAGTTTATAAAGTCATTACAGATTTAAATTGACCCGTATAGGGCTTTTGAATCATGTAAATAGGTCAATTATGGAGTCAAATATGATTTATGGAGCCTCCACATCAAGTCATGCTTAAGCCCTAGAATTTTAGCTCATCAGAATCCTATATATATAAGGAGATCGAACTCTTTTGGAGACATCACTCTCTCACACAGAAATTTGATATCTGTTGTTGCAAGGGAAAAATTGTGAAGTGAAGGAAGGGGTCAAAAGGAGTGTGAGTTTGGAAAAGCTAAAGGATTGAAGAAAAATTGAAATTTTGACATTTCTCTCTCTCTCACACGTGCCCTAGAATGGAATATCAAATTCCCTCAATGTTTTGTTACTGTCAGTCATTGCAGCCAAGTGAGGAATAGGTCGAAGTTGATTTTGCTGAGTGTTGGTGCCTTGAGAAGTTGTATTGGGTCAATATTAGACTCCTAGAAGCAAGATCGAAGTTCCAGAATCAAGGTTGAAATTCCAAGATTGAAGGAAGTGTTGCATAGTGATGTTACTATTGTTGTTGCTGCGAGATTGAGGAAGGATAAAAGGAAGGCTGACTTGGTATGGAGGAGGCCCGAGTCAAGGTCTAGAGTCTCAAGAATACTATTGAAGGAAGAATTGATGACTGGGTTTTCCCCTAAAGAGGGGCTTTTCCTTGGCCGTTGGCCTACATCTAGTGTCCTTGATCTATGTGTTTTTTCTTTGATATTTGCTTGATGAACTAAGAAGAAATAAGACAAGAAGAATATAATAAGTATTAAAGAACATCACAAGTAAATAATCAAGAACAAGAGAATATTTTTTCCTTTCTGATTCCCTAACATTACATTGGTTCTTTTGGTGGCAAAGGTTATTAAACTATTTCTTAGGGAGAGGAGATTTTTATTATAACATAAAAAATAGTGTTGAAACAGCAAGTCTCTAATCCTTTTTCCATTTTGTTAACTAACAAGAAATAACACATTAAATGAAGTCTATCTACTAGGAGGAATCCATACCAGAATTTTCCATAATACAATTACATGAAAAATATAAGTATTTTGGTGTCTGGTCTGTTATCTAATGTAAAACCATGAAAAAACAAAACACATCAAGTCTATCTATTAGAACGTTGTTGTACCAGAGTTATGTAAAGTCTCATCCTTTATATCCTCTGCTACTTTAGTGTTCTAGTGCTTCGAGGTTGTCAAGTGACAGGAAATTTTCCAACAAGTGACATAAAGTGTTGTTTTCATCCAAGGCCAAAGGACCATGGTTTTGTAGGGTTTCTTAGTGTTAATGAAATTTGAAAATTTTCAATATACTTGTATAATGCATGACATTTGGATTTTTGGCCCCCAACACCCTCTATCAAAACAATAGACAAAGTTTTTCCCAATAGGCGTTGTCTGTCACACCATTATTCTCTACATTGTAAGTTTAATAAGCAAAGATCTCATCAATCCTCTAGTATATTAATATCTTAGTAGACTATGCCACCAACTGAAAAAAAGGTTTCCAACAATTGATAAAATTTTTTGTTGTCACAAGGGATGAAAATTATTTGTTTTGTAATGTTTTTACATGTTAATGATATTTGAGCATATCTTTGTTACATTAGTATAAACCTAAAATTTCAGGTTTTTATCTACCTAACTCTTGGTAACATCAAATAACATCAAAATATCAATTTCATATTGTTTGTTACACCTAATTTGAAGTAAATTGGAATTAATCATATTCTCCAATGTTCCAATTTCCTTGTAACTTGATGAGCCCTGGTATTGCAACAAGAATTGCAACTCCTGAGGATATAGACTTAAATTATCAACTCGGGGTCCGTACAAAATTAAGAGGGGTCGACATTATATGTGCAACATACACCTTCTTCTTCCTAGTCTGACTCCCTTTGATGCAAGTGAAACAAGGCAATGAAACAACTTCAAATGAGAAAAAATCTAGGTAGGTCACCAATCCTAAGTTGAAAAAGGTACATAAAAATAAGAAAACCTATTCTTATTTCGTTGGACCCAATTTAAGTGGAATCAATTCAAAAGAGCCTCATTAACATGTGACAAAAAATAACAAAAAATTACAATTAGAAACTAAAAATTTCAGAGCAATGAACTAGTAAAGTGATCTAAGTGCCTGAATTCCTAGGCTAATCAAGTACAAATGTTGTGGGGTAAATTTTTTATTAATTTGGATATTTTTAAGCTCCGATATAAGTTAAATAAACTTGAAATAATCTCATCAACACGTGCTAAAAATTAGCAGAAAATTACTACTATTTTGCTACAGGATACTTCCAGAAATTCCAAAATTGTGAACTAGTAAACCAATCCAAGTAGATCAATCGTGGAAATGACTTTGCAAGGTTGTTCTAAAGATTCATCATGTTTTTGAATTCATAAATAACCTAAAAAATAACTCACTTCAATCATGTAACCAATATAACCTACAACAAACGAAATAGGAATACTAAATGCAGAAATAGGAAAAACAAGAATAGAAGATGCAAGTAGAAACATTCAAATAAGATAAATAAATTGCACACCAGGGATCTGAGGCTCCTGGGATGGACAAGCCCAAGGATACTTAGATTCCTATGAAGGAAAAAAATATTTAGAAGCTAAAAATGACACCAAATTTCATTATTTGAATAAATCCAAGTACATCCTTGCTATAAATGAAAGTGAAGTTGTTAAATAACAAGTTTTCTATAGTGAAAGAAGACTGATAAATACATGATCATAGAGGAAAATTCAGATTGGTACTTATACAAATATATGGGTAAGAATCCTCCTTGAAATGAGGCAGATTTCCCCTCCAAAATCCCTCAAAGAGTGGATCTAGTTCCCAACACTAGGAATGTTCATTAAATGACATGAAGCACATTCCTAGATTTTCTCAATCATTGGAGCTCCAGAATCTCTTCAATAATTTCATAACACATTGCTCATTTATTATCTAATATTTTTCCATCATGTAGTAGGGAACAAGTCCCTATATTATCGCATTCAGAATTTACTCAATAATATCTCCATATTCTGAAAAAATAAATAATATTAGGCACATAATATGCAATTATCTCCAAACCTTCCTAATGAACACATTATAACTCAAAAACATGTCATAAAGTTGAAAGAGAGGTTAAATGTGATTAAGGATGGTCAAATGGGCCTTAATTTCTATCTAATTTGGAGGCCAATCATACGCCCTATTGAAAGTGTTACTCGTCCTCTGAGCAACTTATGGCCCTGGTGGCCTCCCTGATCTGTCTTGTAGTTGTCCAACACTTTCCTGGAGAAATGTTCTGTTTTCCTGTAGTAGGTTCTTCCTTCCTATCACAGGGTAGATTCTTCTTTCAGTTGTTTGGTCTTGGATTCCTTAGTGATTGGCTTCTTCAAAGAGGCTTGGGGTTGCTTTCTTTTGGCTTGGAGAGAGGTTATTTCTTCAATTTCTTCTTCTTCTTTTTTTTTTCTTTTTTTTTTTTTTTAAGGTGGTTTTTCTTCTGTTTCAACCTCTTATTTTTATTTTCCACCCTCTTCTTATTCTACAGAGAAATCCATGTTTGTCTCTTCAAGTCCAGAAAAGCTTCCTTATCCATGCTACAAAATATTTTCCTCCTTGGTCCATATCACTCCCAAGAGTAATGTAGCCATTCTGCTAACAACTTCTTCATTTAGATGGATAATTAGTCCCCTCAAAATAGTGGTAGCACTGTCCTTGGCTTTAGGTTGGAGGCCTACTACAAACTCATGAGTAATTTTGTCATCAAACCCATTGAATTTCTTAAAGAAATCCAACCACTGATGGTTTGCAAAGATGTCTTTGACAGGAGGGTATTGGTGGATCCTTAATGATTATGTGGGCTCTCTTCTATTAAAACCACCCCCCATGATCCCTAGTGTAGTTTTTCAAATTTGTTACAAGCGAATTATGCTATCAATTATCAATTTTCAAAGCAACTTAGAGTTTCAAAGCAGAGATAAGAGGAATAGTTCTATTTCGTTGATTAGGGGAAGACAATTTGCATGCCCAGCTCAGAACAAGATCCTTCTCCTACTGTCATGCTTATATTACAAGAAAAATATAGACCTTTAATTTATTTTCACTTTTAAGAGTTTTCTACAGGATGATTTCATGGACAACATATGATCAAGTTCTCAAAAATATGCTCAAAAATGAAAGTTGTTAGAATGGTGTAGAACCTAAACGATCGCATAGATACGTCGTTCTAAATCCGGCGCAACTCGTTTTGTGGAAAATTGACACCATATGCTCCCAAAAATGAGTTTTGTTCGTTTTCCCAAACAATTTTTTTTTTCAAAAAGGATAGTTGACTGTGAAAAATTTTGGGCCAGTGGCAGGCTGCCATGTGGCCTCTTATGATTGGTCGAAAGTCAAATTTTTTTGGCCTACCACAACTTGAGACATGGCAAACCCTAAATGGTGTTGTGTCGACGAATTTATATTGGCTGGAAGATGGCCAACCACATGCTACCACGTGGCCCAACTAGAGGCTGCCACATGGTAGCACGAGGGCCACCAAAATTTTGGTTAAGGTCTGAATGCACCTCCGCAGGAATCAATGTCGAGACCTCTCTCATAACAATACAAAGCCTTAACCGTTAGGCCACGATGGTTCTTATTAAACCATGTGCCACCAACCCTATTTAAACATTATGTGGCATAGGTTTGGGATAAGGGGCCAGGGCTTACCATCGCACCACCCCACCCCCCCAATATCTTGACCATACGACTGCTGGCTAGAAATTGTGGGCGTGGAGGCCCCACGAAATTTTCAATTAAAAAAAAATTAATTGATCACATTATATATAATTAAAAATTTGGTATTCAGGCACAAATTTTAACTGTCCAACAATTTCAGTCGAAAATTTTTAAATTTGTTTCTCCATTAGCGGAATTTTTAGGACAATTCTGGAATTTGGGTAATTTGTAGAGCGACTAGCAGCAAAGCTAGGGAGGCTCATAAATTCTTCAGTTTTTGACCAATTTGGGAGCAGAAAGAGGCTAGATAGGTATTTTTGATAGCTCTAAAGCTAATGGAATAGGTGTTGAAGCCATTTGAGCACTGTAAATGTATGTAATTAACATTTTTTAGCATAATGATATAGGGCCAATCCATTGGAAGTTGGACCAAGGAGACATAGCCCAGGAGGGGTGAACTCCTTCATCACTTTTTGTGTTGTTGTTATTTTTATGGTGTATTTGTATCATGTTTTTGTTATTTCAGAGTTTAAATTCATGCTTTATGTGTTTAAGAATTTATCATAAAGGCTCATAAAACTCATTTTTTACACTTGAAATGTATACATCCTCAAGCACATTTACATTAAGATCTCATACAGATCAAGTTTGGTATCAAAGCTCAGGTTTTATTTGTTGCTGTGAGGATTTAACTGTTTGCAATTTTTCTAATTCTTATAGGGTTGAAGCTCAAGAGAGGAGAAGGAAATATTGTGGTTGCAAGTCCTCAAGTTAGGTCAAGGACAAGGAGAGCAAGTTTGCCACAATATCCACCACAAATTCTTCCTCAAATTGTAGTTGAAGGTTCATCAAGTATGTCACATGAAGGAGTGCCTGAAAATATGTCAGAAGATTAAAAATACTTCACGAAAAAATTCTTTGATATGACAAGAATGGTGAAAGTTCTATATGAGGAGAGAAGCACAAGGATGCAAGGTGAGAGCTCCAATATTCCAAAGTGATATAAGTCTTCAAAAGGATAAGAAGGAGATGGAGACAAGCCCCCAAAAGGTAATGGGAATGGTGAAAAACCACTTTTGACACCACCATTCTCCTCACCACCATCCTCAACAATATATTCATCATCATCTTATTCCACAACAAGCCCTTCACAAACACCTCCACATTCTCTGAAAGGTCATGGTAAAACTCCATTTTTAAAGCTTAACATTAAGTTTGATTTTCCTATGTATGATGGAGAGGTAATGCTAAAATATTAGACAATTGGGTATGCCAGATTGAAGTGTATTTCAAGATAAAAAGAATCAAGGATGATGACACAAAGATTCAGCTTACTTCACTAAGATTGGAAAGTGCAACTCTTATTTGGTGGGAAGCCAAAACTCAAGAGGACATTAAAAAACATAGTAAGGTCTTAACCTCCTAGAATGATTGTGTTGCTGCATTAAGGAGACAATTTTATCCATTAGCATACATGAAAAAGACTATAATGCACTGGAAAAACTTTAGGCAAGGTAAAGGACAAAGTGTGCAAAGCTATACTCAAGAGTTTAGGAGAAGAGCACTAATTTTGGGTGTAGATTTGACATCTCAAGGAACTTTTTTGATGTACATTGGAGGTTTGCATAGTTACCTAAGACATAATATTCCCATGTTTAATCCTTCAAATTTAGATGAAGTATGTGTATAGGCCACACATATACATGCAAGAGGGAAACATGTTTCAGATGAGACAAGTGAGAATACCTTTGAGTCTGAAGAGAAAGGAAAGGGTAAGTTCAAGGGTCAAGGTAAGAAGAATGATTCCATCAAGATGGAGAAAGAAAAACTCACATGAAAACATTGTTCCAAATATGGGCATGATGAAGATCATTGTTGGAAACTTCATCCAGAGATGAGACCCAACAAGCTTAAAAACAAGGAGAAGGAGAAGACAACTGCAACAATAACACAGGATTTAGGTTTTGATTCTGGAGATGAAACAAAGATCACTACAGTGGGTTTGAAAGGTAAGGACATTACAAGTACTAGTTCTTCAAGTTGTCAAGACAGTACTCAATATGATGAAACAATAATTGAGCTTTTCCATGTTAGAGTTACTTCAAAGAATACGAATATTGACACCCTATTTGATAGTGGTTGACAAGAAAACCTTATTTCAGAAGACTTATTCAATAAGTTGAATTTAGAAACCATTCCTCATCCAAGACCTTATCCTTTAGGTTGGATATGTAAGAATGAAAACTTGCAAGTGATGAGGAAGTGCATACTTAGATTTGCAATCACTGCAAAATTTCTTGATGAAGTTGAACTTGATGTTGTTCTGGTTGATATTTCTAGTATTGTTTTGGGTAGACCATATCTTTATGATAGGAAAGAAATATTTCATTTCCATGCGAATAAGTATCACTTGTTCAAGAATGGGATTGAGTACATTGTTAGAGCGCATAGTAAGAAGATGAATCCATCTCTTATGCATGTTGGAAAAATGAAGATAATTGTGAATGCTAGTCAACATTTTGCTTTGTTAATATTCAAGCATGAATATGTTGTGCATGAGGCCTTTCAAGTTGATGCATCGAATGAAAATTCTGATTTCATTGAGATTTCTAATGGTTGCGATAAGATATTTCAGGAGTCTAACATGTTTCCTTTCAAAAGAGGTAAAAAAGATGTGGTAAAATTGCAGCACCATGCATCATTGTTGAGTTGTGATGTGAACAAGATGTCGGTGCCAGAGAGTGCAAAGGTCAAAGAGAAAGTATCAAAGAAATTTGAAAAAGACGGAATTGGGTTCAAAATTTATTCTTGTGGGTTTCACAAAGTATTTTCTTTGAAATGGGATGCTGCATGGCGATGGCGATCACATTTGGTCAAGAATCGAGCGAAGCACAAGGCGAGACATACTAAACATCGTCATGTTGAGGTGAGAATAATTTCAAGTTGTTTAAGTTTCCTTTGATTGACGACCGAGGAGGGAAACTGGTTTTTTCTTCAAGGACAATTTGTTTTTTCTGAAAATTCTAGGAAATTGCATCAAGATGGTATCTACAATAGCAAGACAGGGTCTCCAGAATCAAGGAAAAAGATCAGTTTTCATGAAAAGCTCAAATTGTTGAATTCAGGAAAATTCTAGTGGATTGAGACTGGAAGGGTGAGGGGGTTGCAACCTCATTCAAGTCGGGAGGAGTGATTAAGTGCTCAAAAATGAAAGTTGTAGGAATGGTGTGGAACTTGAACGACCGCGTAGATCTTGTCGTTATGAATCTGACACAACTCATTTCGCGAAAAAAACTGACAGAGTATGCTCCCAGAAATGAGTTATGTTCTTTCTCCCAAACAAGCTAATTTTTCAAAAAGGACAACTGAATAGGAAAAATTTTGGGCTAGTGGTAGGCTGCCACGTGGCCTCTTATGATTGGTCAAAAGTCAATTTTTTTGGGCCTACCACATCCTGACACGTGGCAGGCCCTGAATGGTGTTGTGTGGGTGAATTTCTATTGGTTGGAGGATGGCCAACCACATGCTTCCACATGGCCCAACTAGAGGCCACCATGTGGCAGCATGGGGGCCACCAAAAGTTTGGTAGGTCTTAATGCACCTCCACAGGAATTGATGTCAAGACCTCCCTCATAACAGTGCAGAGCCTTAACCATTCGGCCATGATGGTTCCTATTAAACCATGTCCCACCAACCCTATATAAACATTATGTGGCAGAGGTTTGGGGTAAGGGGTCAGGGCTTAGTCCCGACCCCCATTTATGTTTACCATACGATTGATGGCCGGAAACCATGGGCGCAGAGACCCCACGAAATTTTTAATTTGAAAAAAATTAATTAACCACGTTATATATAATTAAAGATTTGACCTTTAGGCCTTGGTACGCATTTTAATTGTCCAAAAATTTCGGCCGAAAATCTGCAAGTTTGTTGCTCCGTTAGCAGAATTCAGGGAGAATTTGTAGGACAGTTTCGGAATTTGGGGAATTTGTAGAGCGAGTAGCAGCAAAGCTAGGGCGACTCATAACTTCTTCAGTTTTTGACCAATTTGGGAGCATAAAGAGGCTATACAGGCATTTTTGATACCTTTGAAGCTAATGGAACAATTTTTGAAGCCATTTGATCACTGTAAATGTATGTAATCACCATTTTTTAGCATAATGATATAGACCAAGCCATTGGAAGCTCGACCAAGGAGACGTAGCCCAGGAGGGGTGAAATCCTTCAGCACTTGTTGTGTTGTGGTTATTTTTATGGTGTATTTGTCTGTTGTTTTTTCTATTTCAAAGTTTAAATTCATGCTTTATGTGTTTAATAATTTAACATAAAGGCTCATAAAACTCAGTTTTTACACTTGCAATTTATACATACTCAAGCACATTTACATTAAGATCTCATACACATCAAAATATGAACAATTCCACATGATTTTTGTGCATAGGAGGTGAGGAAAATTGGTTACTTATCCTTCTCTTGGAGGCTCCTTTGTGGGTCTAGGGTTTTGGTGACAAATTTTCTCAAAATCGGGCTTTTTGCATCTCTTTGAACTTTCTTGTAGTACTTGGAAATGACCCTGTAGCATGTTGTCTTATCCTATAGCAGAATATTATGATCCTGTAACATTATGTTATGATCTTGTAGCAACACTTTTGAGGTTTTGTAGACCCTCTACAACAGTCTATGAAAGCAATGACTCAAGTGGTTTGTCCTCCAACACCAGTGGCAAACCTCCTTAGCTTAAAATACAACTTTTTATGTGCCACATGAGGCTTTAGCTCGCTCAAGTTATTGGTGGTTTGGTGGGAGAGAAAAAAAAATTGCATGCCAATCTCAAGATAAGTTCATATTCCTATTATAATGCTCATCTTCACAAGAGAAAAACTTCACACTTCAATTTCTTTTGTTTTCAGGGTGTTGTTATAGGATATGCAGTGAAGGATTTTTCAAGAATTCACAGAATTTTTAGTTTGCAAAAGTTGAGGAGGATAATTACTTACGCCTTCCTTGCAAACTCCTTTAAAATTATATGTTTTTGTGGCCAGTAATTCTCAAGATAGGGCCCCTTTTTCCCTCTTGGTACAATCCTGTAGCAGGAATTCTGTCTCCTGTAGCACCTACTATGTCTCTAGTAGCACCTAATCTGTCCCTTGTAGCATATGGTATGTGGTCTTAAAGCTTCTCTATGGCCTCCTATGAGATTCTTAGTGTAGCCTATTTGACCTACAATGATGGAAGTGGGCCTCTTTACCATTTTTGGAATGAAACTTGATACAAATAAACCTCTATATAATTTTATTCCCTTTTGTGGCTTGGTGGTGGGATCAAAACGTTGTATTAGTTGGCCCCACCTACCACCTTCACAAATTCCTCATTAACTTGTTGTATTAACCTCATATTCATCACCCTGTTTGAATTTGTCTTTTCTCCACTTGTGATGATAAAAGAAGGCAACTCCCATTAGCTGTTGAGGGTGGTTGAGATTGTTGAACCATCCTTAGCTTATAAAACTTCATCTCTCATGCATCGATAACAATTTTTCACCATAATACACTCAAGACGATAGGTGAAGAATAGTGCATACTTGTGCCTACTTGGAGTTTTTTTACTGATGGTGTTGATCCTATGGTGCTTGCATGGAATTTTTAGACATAGATGAAGTGTTATTGAGTGTCTTATGAGAGATAATTGACTTTGCACGTTGCTTCAGGAATAATGGTTGATTAGCTGACTCCTTGAGGTGTTATCTTTCATGTTGGTTGTTTCATGCATTGGTCCTTCCTTTGAACAAAATATTTTTGTAGATATTCTTTGATAGATGTTTTCCTGATGAATTATTTTTTATGCAGGTTCTTCCAGTGTTCAATTTGTTGTTGTTAGAGTGTGTTAGTGACCTTGAAATTTATTCTCAAGGATGGTGTGTCTTCCTCATATCTCAACAATGGCCTCTTGATGCTTACGGATGGCCAAATCTTCATTAGAGATACAAAAATTATTTTCTTCTAGTTCTATAGGGTTTGTGTAGGATGCTATAGGATTGGTTTCATTCCTGTAGCAGTCACATAGCCCCTTCCAAAACCACAACTACCTTCATGAAATTCACTCAGTAACTTGGATAATTCATGGTGAGCATATGGACAGGGATTGGAAACTCTGATGGTGGTGTGGTGGATTTTTTTTTTCATTCCCCCAATGAAAACATAATATTTGACCCCTGTTTATATGTCGATCACAATCATGTAGCAAATCTGGAAAATCCTGTAGCAATACAGGGCAATTATGTAGCAAACCTATTTAATCCATATCTCTCAAATGGTATATTGTATTCACCTAAAAAAAATTGATCATGTTTCCAACATCCTTAAGCACCTCCCCATAAAACATCCTGGACAACAGATGCACAAATTTCGAGAAAAATGGAAAATGGTTGTAGGTGATGGAAGGCAATTTCTCGAAAGTATGCAATGGAATTCACTGAAATTTCTTGAGCATGTACTATCATCCTTATGAATTTCCATGAAAAATCTTGGAAAAAAGATGCATAGTTTTTGAGATATGGTCAAAACAATTTCCACCCTATGTATTTTTTCAATCCTTTAGCAACACAAAACTTTCTTATAGCACTTTAGGACAATGAGGGAAATGAGTGGGAAAGGCTTCTGAATGATGGAAAATGTAATGTAAATGGCTTAGGGTGATGGATTGACATGTCCTTGGTCTTTCTTGAGAAATTTAAAAGAAGGTGAGAAGCCCAAGTTTGAAAGTTTTTGAATTTTTTCTTGCCTCATTGGTGATTTGTTTCTTTTTCTCTTTGTGGCGTTGACGTGTTTTTTTTCCTTATGCGGGTGGAAGAGCACCTACGTGAAAACACATAGATGCAAATGGAAAAAAATATCTTTCATTTTTTTTCATTTTTTCTTTAGGATTACTAGCTACTTCAATGGGGTTTTCAACTAGCAGGTTTTCTTAGGCGCCTCAGAGGAGGGTTTCACCTAGGATATTTTTCCTCTTGTTCTTCTTCTTTCCAACCCACTAACCGCCTCATGGAGGTTTTCAATCAGTGAGCCAATCGCAATCGCCTCAAAGGAGGTTTTCACCTGAGATTTTATTTTTTTCTTATTTTACTTTCCTCCTTTTTTTTTTTTATTCCTCTATCCTACTCTACTTGAAAAAGAAAAAGAAAATATTCTTTCAAGTATATGAGCACTTCAAATGGAGCCATATGCATAACAATATGACAAATAAAATCATGTGTAGGCTCAAAACATATGCTTTGACATGTACCTTAATATGAGATAAAAATTTCTTTGACTTTGATAATGCCAAATATTGTTGAAGAGAGTGGTGCTCTTGCTCAGTGATTTTCAGGAACCAAAGTTCAATATAGTTGAAATTCCATTGGCTCACTTTCTCATCTGCATCATTTTGTATGTATTCTTCTTCCATGAAATTCAAATATTTTACTTTTTTTGAATTAGTCCCTTGAACACATAAAGGATCTGATGGTAAGCATGGCATAAATTATTCAATCTCAGGCTCCTATGGTTGTTCTCCATCGAAGGTGGTCCACGAATCTTTATTATTCTTTGGATATTCTTATTCTTCGTGTTTTTCTTTAATGATAGCAGAGGAGTCTTCTTTTTGGAATACTCTTGTTGATCTAATATGAATGTCATTTATATCAAGAGGATATTTTTGAGGGGGATGAGGCATTTTATTGTTGGGGTTTGGAAATGGTTGTGTGGGTAGTTATGTGGGAGTAGATATTTTAAATGGTTGTGGTGGAGGTGGATGGGATGGGTAGTATTGAGTTTGGTATGGATGATATTGAGGATGTTGAGGGAAATATGAATCACCCCATTGAGGAGATTGGTTTTGATATGGATGAAAAGGAGGAATGACGTATTGGGGAATATAAGACCATGAAAATGGAAGAAAATATGGATAAACCCATGGGTGATGATATGGGTGAAAATATGGAATGACATAAGACCCATGATATGGTTGAAAAGGTTGGGATTGAGGATAAGACCCTTGTTGATATGGGTTGACAAAGTAGATTTTCTCCATGCCTCCTTCTAACTTCTCTGTCACATCTTCTTCTTCTACACGCACATGATCAAGTAGGGGGATTTGTGGTATTGAATAAATAATTTTTGTTTTCATAATTTTTTTTGAATGAGAATTCCAATGCAATGCAATGAAATATTCCTAATGCAATTATTTTGTTTTTTCGGAAAAGAAAGAGGGAATCATTCCATAAACAATAGAGATTTTTCTTTGAATCCCTCCTTGAAAATGGAGCCAAAAAGTGATGAGACCTAGTATTGCAACAAGAATGTTACAACTCATGAGGCTATCGACTTAAATTATCAACCTGGGGTTTGTACAAATTTAAGAGGGGTCGACACTGTATGTGCAACAAACACCTTCCTCTTCCTAGTATGACTCCCTTTGATGCAAGTAAAAGAAGGCAATGAAAAAAATTCAAATGAGAAAAGATCTATGTAATCCACCAATCCTAAGTTGCAAAAGATAAATAACAATAAGAAAACCTATTCTACTTTTGTTGGAAAGTTAATGGCAAAAAGGAAATATTTTATATTTGAAAAAATATAAAGCACAATGAAAACCAAGAAAATATAATATATATTTCTCAAAATTAAATGGCATTAAAGGAAACCTATTCTATTTTGCAGGAAATAAAAGTCCTAGATTACTTTTGCAAGAAGGAAAGCACACTTTGCTTAAAGTAAATTGTGAAAAGGAATTAGACTAATTGCGGAAATCAACATTCATGAAGCAAGAAATGTAAGAGCTAAATGACGACCTAACCAAGCATAATTTCAACCAAAGTGGTTTCAGAGCTTTCATAGGCTATAAATCTACTTCGACCATGAATTTGGAGTGAATTTGGGCAAGGAAGATCACGAAAACAAATTGTTGCAAGATGCTACAAGATTGTTATTTCTCGAGTTAACTTGCTGAATGCCCAAGAAAATCAAATGAAAATGGGATGGTAATTTTTTTTTTTTATTAATTAGGATTCCCTAGGACTCTAATCCAAGTGGAATCACTCAAAAACACCTTTATTAATATGTGCTAAAAAATAACAGAAAATTACCATTTTGAAAACCGAAAATACAAGAATTAGTGAGCTAGTTAACCTATCAAATGCCTAACGTGATCAAGTGAAAATACTATGGGGAAATTTTTATTATTAAGTATAATTTTCTTAGGACTCAATCCAAGTTGAATCAACTCAAAAAAGCCTCATTAACATGCGCTGAAAAATAGCATAAAATTACTACTAGAAACCAAAAAATTCAGAGCAATGAACTAGTAAGTTGATCTAAGTGCCTGAATGCCTAGGATAATCGAGTAAAAAAATTGTGGGGTAAATTTTGTTATTAATTTGGATGATTTTAAGCTGAAATATAAGTGAATTCAAATTGAAATAATCTCATCAACATGTGCTAAAAATTATCATAAAATTACTACTGTTTTGCTACAGGACACTTCCAAAATTTCCAAAATTGTGAACTAGTAAACCATTCCAAGTAGATCAATCATGGACATGAATTTTCAAGTTTGTTCTAAATATTTTCTTGTGACTATGTAAATAACCTATAAAATGAATCACTTTAATCATTTAACCAATAAAACCTACAACAAACAAAACATGAATACTAAATGTGGAAATAGGAAAAACAAGAATAAAAGATGCTAGTGGAAACATTCAAAGAAGATACATAAATTTTATAACATAGATCTGAGGCTCATGGGATGGCCAAGCCCAATGAAACTTTGAGTTATATAAAGGAAAAATTTATAAGATAAAAATGACACCAAACTTCATTATTTGAATCAATCCAAGTACATCCCTGCTAGAAATGAAAGTGAAGTTGTTAAATAACAAGTTTTCTCTAGTGCAAGAAGACTGTGGAATACATTCCCCTAGAGGAAAATTAAAATTGGTACTTATACAAATATATGGGGAAGCATCCTCCTTGAAATTAGGTATATTTCCCCTCCAAAATCCCTCAAAAAGTGGATCTAGTTCCCAACACTAGGAATGTTCATTAAATGACAACGAGCACATTCCTAGATTTTCTTAATCACTGGAGCTCCAGAATCTATTCAATAATTTCATAATCTCTTGTTAATTTATTATCCAATATTTTTCCATACTATAGTAGGGCACAAGTTCCTATATTATCTCAATAATAATTTACTCAATATTCTCTCCATATTCTGCAAAAATAAATAATATTAGGCACATAATATGCAATTATCTCCAAAACTTCCCAATGAACACATTATAGCTAAAAACCGTGTCATCAAATGAAAAGAGAGAGGTTAAGTGTGCTAAAGGATGGTCATATGGGCCTTAATTTGTATCTAATTTGGAGGCCCATCATAACTGGAAGAATACACTGCTCAAATGTATGGTATAGCACTTAGTCATATGAGTGTATATTTGGGAAGTTTGGGTTGAAGGAAAATGCCAAAATTTGGGATGTTTGTTTCGAAGGAAAGCGCTAATATATTTTCCATTGGTGCCTATGAATGTGTGTGGTAGTGGGGATTAGTGCCTCCAATAGGTTGATTCCTACAAATTCTTCAAGATGAGTGGATTAGCATCTCCAATAGGTTCATACCTACAAATTCATCTAACGAAAGGTTGGTTCCTATAAAGATTTTTTTTGTTTTGTTTTAAGAAACGGGTATAGTTTTTCTATTAAAATGATATGGTTAAAAGGTCAGTACCTTTTACAGTTTGAAAAAATAAATCTTCCATAAGCTTCAAAATGGTCCAAAAATAACTACACCATGTTTCTTCATGAGTACATACTTTCAAACAACACTGAAATCTCTTATAAGACTGTAAAAAAACTCCTAATATAGTTATATATTTACATAGCATATTCAAACTATAAAAATAGCCTAACCAATGAAATTTCCTTCAAGTTCAAACTTTTCTCTGGAATTGGGTTCTGCGTCATTTTCATCCTTTTATCGCCCTATTTGGGATTGAGGATATGTAAAGCCATCAATTTACTTAATGTTTTCCTCCTACAATTCTGTCGAATGCTCCTGGTGCACCACAAGCTCCTCAAATACTTCAAAACGCATCCCATTAACCTATGAGATTGACGAGATGTACAAGTAGACTATATTGAAATTCAACATGTCCACAACAACATGAAATCTCTTCATCTTTGTTTCTAGCAAACTGGTCTTCTAAGAAAGCAATTGAAAATGAGAATGTGACTCAGTTAGTATCATCTCTCTGTGCCTAGAGATTAAACTCATAATTAAATCCATTGAAATTGATAATTGAGCCAATTAATAGGAGTCCTCATGCTTGAGACCATAATGATGTTAGATTGTGTGATTTGCACCACTAACAAATTCTATTGTAAATCATGATAAGAACCAGATATGAATCCTTGACATTAGATTTGAGCCCATCATCCTTTTATAACTCTATTTGTCTGTCTGGATCAAATTAACATTCACTAAGGTGCTCTCAATGAAATATTTATGATTGATCAGCTGCCATACCACCAAATCCATGGTGAAAAATTTAGATTTGCATGATAATACCTTCTTAATTAAGACTGTGAATTTTAAGCATGTTTTCTACACTGGGAAGGAAGGAGTGCAAGATATCAGTGTCCTTATGAATTGAATATCTAGATGGATGCTCCTCTACCATTCCACCAACATCTCTTGCATAACAAAATCAAGTCAGGTGTGATCGCATTTGTTAGCCTCAACATATTTCAGCGATCGAAAAAAATATTGCATACCACAAGATTTGACAAAGGTTTTGGAAAGGAATTATCAAAGGGGCCCCAAACACCCCATCCATTTATTACACCCTTGATTTGACTTGGTGATTCATAATGAGACCATCCACATGAATTATCATGGCAATGGGTTGCTAAAGTGCCTCCCCTTGTCCACCATTATCATCCCTTGCTTCATATTTTCAAATTTTTTGAGTTGATAACTTATTCTTTGAAGAACATGAGATAGAGTTAGATCAAAGGCCTCTTTGAGCTCACATACCTTCTGAATTACAACCAACGAGTCTTGAAAGAACATTAGTACTAGGATATTCCAACACATAGGAAATAGCTAAGTATAACTTGGTCTAGCATAGATTTCGGTAAAGTGTGTTTATTTACTATGTACTTTTGTAACTTATAATCGGATGGTCACGATATGTAGTGATCCGACAGTTCATTCTCTCATCGGTATTACCGACACTTGATCCGTCTCTTAACCCCCAATTGGTCCATGATATCTAATTAAAAATCATGGAGGGTCATTTTTTTAGTGACTGTTTATGAGAGAAGATTATGTAAATTTTATTTATTTATATTAATAAATTGCTTGAAGTGGTTGCGTTGGCTTAGGTCGTGGACTGTTTCCCTCTTCGAGGGTTTTAACCACATCAAATATTGGTGTACTGATTTTTGATATGTTTGTGAGCAGTGACCTTTGGTGTTTGATCTAAGGAACTTACCTTGTAAATTCCTATATGGTATCAGAGTTGTTTTGAGGGCCACATCCATTGTTGATCAAAATCCGAAGTCGGTTTTGACTGCATGCGGCTACTGTTTTCCATATCTACTATTTCTAACCAATTTCAGGCCAGGAGAGCTGTTCTGTTGTGTCTAGAGCCTCTTTTCCAGCGAGGAAACCCTTTTGTTTCATGCAAAAAGGTTTATGGGTGCCCTAGTTATGTCATTTTGGATCTGGAGGTATAAAGTTTTGTTTTGCAGATATATTTATTTATCCCTCTGTTTATTTCGGTGTGTAGTCATTTTTTATTATCGGATCTATACCCTCTTTCTGCATATGATCTTTGCTCTGTGTTGTGTTTGATATGGAAAACCAGAAACAGAAAGGTTGGATTTTTCTCCTATGTATGCTCTTTCCCCGCGACTTTGTGCGATCTTGGGAAATCAGAAATAGTGAGAAAAATATATAGTTGTCGGGTGGACTAACCGGAAATATAACAGCAAGATGGAAGGGTTGTATTTTTTTTTCTTTTGTTGTTTGAATGATTTTTTTTGGTAGAAAAAAGACATGCACCCAAAAAAAAAACCCCTTCCTCCTTTCCAACGATTACTAAATCTTTTTACTAGCTCAGTTGGTCTAAAGTTACTTTATGAGAATAAAGGTCTTGGGTTCAAGTCTTTTTTTCAAGTTAGTTTTTCTAAAAAAAAAATGTCAAGTGTTTTTTTTTTAAACACATATAACTTATGTTTTAAAGTTACTTTATGTAATAGTGTTTCTCACCCATTATAAAAAGTGAGTCACTTACCGTCTAAAGCCATTTTATTTTTTATTTAAGTTGCAATCTACTTGGTCATCAGTTCATAAAGTAAGAATGTAAAAGTGACTCTCACTTATTTATAAAAGTGGGTCACATAATGTAGTACTTTTTTTTTTCAGTGAGTTTATTACATTAAGTTTGGAAAAGGGGGGGAATTTTTTTTTTGTAAAGTAAAACTCCGTCATCAACTTTCAACCTATCACATGACTACTCTGCATCTACTATAACCTTTCTTCAAAAAAACATAAATTCTTCATCTGGAAGCTGTTTTCAGAGCCATTTTTTTGAATTGGCCCAATTTTTCGAGATATTTCCATTGGAGAAAATAGTTTCAACCTTTTACAGCTTCAGTTTTTAAAAATGGAAAGTGCATGCCTGGTTATTCTTAACATCACCAATTATTTCCAATGGTTATCCTACATGGTATACTTACTTATAAGTAAAGGGCTTTATAGAATAGCCTCATGACTATAATCTAAACCTACTGATGAAGATAAACAAGTTAAATGGGAGAATAAACAAGATCAAGCACGAGAGTTGATAGGAAGGTCAATTGCTGAAGATCTTAGATTTCATATCCAAGAAATTGACTCCCCTTATGAAGCTATGAAAAAACTAAATATTTTTTTTGACATTCAAAATGAAATCAGAGTCCACGACATTGAAAATGAGTTTCTTACTTTGGATCCCAATAATTTCTCCTCTATTGAAGATTTCTTGTCCAAATTCAAGACCCTTAGACTTCTTTTAGAAGGTTGTGAAGTCAAAAAGGAAGATGGTAGTATTATCTATTTCATTCTTGCTAAGCTAGGCCCTGCATACTCTGTATTTGTTTCCACCTTCCATTCCACTAGAGAAGCTCTCATTTCTCAAGGAACAACCTACAAGTCCCCCTCTTTTGATGCCTTTTGCGATTATTTGATAAGAGAACAAGAAAAACTCTTACACCTTGGTATTATTAATACTAGAAACTCTTTGTTGGAACAGGGTCTCCTACGAGCTGCGAAACTAGTCCAATTTTGAATACTTTTGATTATATTTAGTCTAGCGGAGGGGTTTTGGGGTGGGTCAAAGCCTCGAAAAGAATTGTAATGGGAAAAAGGGTAAACCAGGGGTCCAAAAACCACGGTTTACAGACCATAAGAAAGTTTAGGCTAGGTTATTATAAATAGAGGAACATTTTGAATTGTAAGGCAGAAAATGAAGAGCTATTGATGCGAACTGTGATTTAAGATATCTGTTTGGGTTTTTGGGGAAAGGACTCCTGTTGGATGTGTGCGCGGAGATCCAGAGTCCAGCTGTGTGCGGACCCTGCTGCTATGTGCGCAGGCTGGGATGGGCGTTGTAAGAAGAAATTGGTGAATTGATGAATAAGAAAGGTTGCTTGAGAACTGAATATATGTGTACTGTTTGTGTGAATCATTGGTAATTACTACATTATGCACATTCTGTATTCAAGCTGCGAAAGATCTGTGTAAGTGCGTTTTTTTGTATCTGGATCTGTTCTGTTATGTTTTATGCAATATTGTGTTATTGTCATAGAAGTATATAATTATAGATATAGCGCACATGGATGTGAAAAGAGACCTTTCGACACTGCGCAGAAAGAGGCGATCTGGGTATCACAGGGCCGGATGCAGCTCTGCTTGCCTTACCTATCCTTTCTCAGGGTGCGGAAACTTGGTTCTAGCACCCACCCATACTACTTCGAGTGAGACTTTGACCTGCGCAAGAGGTCACTGCCGAAAGGGCTAGTAGTATAGGGGTTTGTTGGAAAATATTGAACTTCGAACCTGGGTCAGGACCCCTCGAACCAAAAAATGGTTCCGTTGCCGAGACCTAGAGCATTTTGAGAAGGGATCAGGTAATGAAAAAAGAGTACTGGAAGCCTGACAAAGAAAAAGAACAGGTTCGGGTGAATGAATTCCAATTTGCACAGAAGCACAACGCTAGAGGGAGACATGGCAACGCACTTAAAATTACCTACCTTTAAGGGTGTGGGAGATGAGGACATGGATTGTTTTTCGTTTGTGGCAGACTCAGTATGGACTACGCAGGGTGTGGTAAGCGATACTGTGAAGAAAGCGCAGCTGTCCCTGGCCTTCGAAGAGAAAGCGCTGGATTGGTATATGCGGTACTTATCTCAAAATGGGAGTGCATCCATTCAAGATATTAAGGACGCCCTGAAACAAAAGTTCTGGAAACCTAAGCCCTACTCTCAGATCGTAGCAGATGTGAAATATTTCAAGCAAGGAAGAACTGAGTCCGTGTGGGAAGTTGATCAACGCCTAAAGAAAGCTATCAGAGAAGGAGAATTTAAGTATGATGACAAACAAGATAAGGAATGGTTCATTGCCATGCTACTCCCTCACTTACGCATACCTGTGGGTCACCAGAATTTTGACTCACAAGACAAAGCTTTGGAAGCCGCTATGAAACTAGAAGCTACACCCCGGATAGATGCTTCGTTGGGAGTACAACAGATCCAGGCACAACTCGGGGAAATGCACCTGGAGATTCAAGACCTACGACAGGAATGAGGAAGGGAAGCTAGCGCAGAACTATGGTGAACATCAGGGCATACGAAGGATCTGTGCCCATGCCACCCGCGAACAAGAGAACCTAGTCCGAGTCGCCCGGGATCAGAGGGGCCTAGCCCAGGACGATGGGACCCAAGTGGACCTGCGTTCTGGTACAAGGATGGCCGTGTAGATAGGCTTCATGATGCCAATCGCTGCCCCTGTCTGGGCACCAACGTCCCAGAACAAAAGCAACATTGGTGCTGGTTCTGCTGGTCAGTGGGCCATGATGAGCAGAACTGTCGAATCCATAATTTAGTGATAGGCCGAGGAGATTTTCCTGAAGTACAGTCAGACCCCGCCTCACCAAAAACCCCCGCGGGCATGAATGGCTCCACCTCTGGAAGTAGGGACGGAAGCCGAAGTGGAAGCATAGGTCGGGGCTAGGGCCAATTGATCTACTATAACTGTGGGGAAACATGGAATTTTGCGAGGGATTTCCCGAACCCTACGAGATAGTCCTGCAGGTATTGCAAACAGTTGGACCATATGCTTGAAGATTGTCCAACCTTGATAGCAAAAATACAAGAGAAATAGCTCCCACCTATGCAGAAGTGCGGAGGGTTCAGACTGAGCTAAGGGGTGAGGGTCCGAGCGTAAATTTTGTTACGCGCAGTGGATTGGCTACTAGGGGGATTGAGGAGAAGGTTGAAACTGAAACAATGATCCGCAAAGCAGTTAGCAAACAAGAAGGGCTGGACCTGGACAAAGCAAGGGAAACATTTATGGAAGCTCGAAGGGACTTCCTCGGGACAGAGGAATATATGTCCCTATGCCCTGTGGATCTGAAGGCAGCTGAGGAGGTCAAAATCTTCTTGCAGGCATGTATAAGATTGCTTCGCAACCCCCAGGTAATGCAAAATTTGCAGGCTTTAATAGATATCTGCGCAACACACGCTGCCATGTCTCCCGATATTAAGGATTTCCACAAATTATATAGGTATAAAAAACGCACTGGGAGGGAGATGTGGTTGACTGCCCAGATCGGCAACTATGAGATGGATCAAGTTATCTTAGACCTCAGATCGGACGCCAATGTATTACCTAAGAAAACCTGGCAACACATGGGTGAACCAAAGCTGGAATGGTCCACTATCTAGCTACATATGGCTAATCACCAAAATATCGTATCGTTGGGGAGGCTCTCAAGGATTATGGTAGATATTGCAGGAGTAAAAGTCCGGGCTGACTTCGAAGTCATTCAAATCATCGAGGATGCGGACCCCTACCCTACGCTACTAAGATTGGATTGGGTCATTGACATGGGTGGTATCATTAACTTAAAAAAAAGAAGCATGGTGTTCGAAAATAATGGCACAAGGGTAGTCGTACCATTAGACCTTGTGGAAGGTAAACGTTATACGGAACCAGTACCCAAGGAGGAAGATGTGGACTATATCTATAAGTTGACTGCGCGAGACATAGACAACCTAGCCGAGGGTGAAGTACTTTGCTGCGAGGGGGATACTGAATGCTTATCTGACCCCGATGAGGAAATAGAGACTTGGCAGAACCAGTTACATGATGTCTCCACGCTGCATTGTCTTCGAATCACAAAAAACTTCCGCTATGTTTCCTCAGAGGTAAGGACCCAGACAGAACCAAGAGTAATCGACTACTGCAGGCCAACCCCGGCAAAAGGTCAGGCTGACCCATGAGCAAGTAGCAAGATTTCTACGATAGCCGTATGCTCAGGATGTAGAGCTCTCATACACCCGACCACCTCTACAACAACAAAACAGCTGCGGTTAAGACAATACGCTCTGACTACAACCTCCCTTAAAGCCTCACTTGCATAGACGATAAGGTTCTCTTGGTCATGGGTCATGAGTTGCCTAGGAAGCGAGCCTGTGTTGGGGAGGGACATGTAGCTGATACATATGGGTGACCCTAGCGTAACAAATGAGTCAAGCCTACCGGGGATGCGAAAACTAGCTGTTGGAACAACACCTATTGGTAAAGTTACCGTTGGAAGGAGTGACCTCCGGGAATTTAATGAAACGAATTATGGGGATTTTTTACCATTTCCTGGGGAACCCACCTCGGATAAAGTTTACCTCACCATTGCACGCTTGGGGGTGCTATAAAAAGAGCAGGATAGTTCAGCCAGAGGTACTATTTCACTTGTACAACTTGCCTGCCTCATGTGTCTCGTGGAAACACTTGAGAAATCAGATTTTTCATATCCACACTGTCCCTCTCATGTCTGGTCAACCTACTCCATCTGATATTAGTCACTCAGGGCTGGGATTCATTTTTCGCGTAAGGATGCTGGCTACTAACCCTGCCGAACCCTCAACCCTGACAAGACCTGATGTTGAAGAAGTCCTGGAGGTTGAGTCCGAATTGGAAGAAGTTCCCCCCATGCCGGTCATAAGGAAAGGCAAGGAAAAGGCACAAGGTTTGGGGAAAACCCTGAAAGCAGTGAGGTGGGCTATCGGGAAGCCTAGGACTTCCCCAAGACATGCCAGGTCTCTGCCAGCATCACCTCTAGATCAAGACGCACAGAATGGTGCTCTGCCTGCTAACCCGATCAATTGGTTACCTCCCTTTTTTCGCCCATGTAGGCCGTTTACGCGAACGCCAAAAAACTTAGATGGCTTGGTCACCTATCTGCAAACCCCCCTAACCCTGGGGGAAGTCCCTGCCATCAGTGATCCTTGCAAGCGACTCCATGAGGTCAAGTTCGATGATCCCGATTTGGAAGACTTTGAAACCCTCCTGGAACTGGCCCCTGCATTATACTTTGATACAATCCATAGAGATGATGGAGTCACGGTGGTGCCCCAGCACTGGGTATGCGGTTTGGCTAGATCGGGACTTTTGAATCTGCTCCGAATGCCTCATTTTGGCCATTACAACGTCATAGATTGGTTGGCTCACTAGTTTCTCGCCCTCATTCACGATGGTTTCTTATGGATTCACAACAGTGTCCCTATTAATGCTGCGTTAATCCACAAGATTACATGCCTTCCTATGCAAGGGCCGCACCCATTAGAGCGGGTAGGAAAAAAATACGAAGCAGATACCGCTACGTTTGTGCGGAAGACCTACGCGGTGCATCGAAATCAGCGAGGGTTTGTGATACAGACTATCAATGACCTTGCCACACATATGGGTACTCGGCTCTTAGCCTGCAAGCTAATGAGGAAGTGCTAGGTTGCGACTGTCCTCGCCTATGTGATCCAGTTGGCCGGTTGGTGCCCGAAGGGCATTTCTTTCAATTGGGATCAATACTTGTGCAATGAATTTTTGGCTAATGTCCGCGAATCCCAGGAGAAAGGGACATCTTTCTTCTATTCATGGTTATTATTTCTAATAGCGCTGGTCGCCTGGGACAACCCCGAGGTGTCGGTCCTCCCTGAACTTCCTCCTGGGATGTGCGAAGGAGCTCGGTATGCTCACTTATGGGACTCTAAGGATACTTAGCGCATTGAGGATAACAAGGTTTTTTGGATCCTCTTCCAGACGAGTGTAGCAGCTGCCATAAACTCCCGACCCCGGCTATCCCCGAAAATATATGACAAATACAAGAGTGTTGCCGCGTTCCAAGTTACCATGCAACATTTTTGGATCTGTAGCCTCAACAATAAGACATGGACGGCACTCCCTTATATGGTAGCAGATGAGGAAATTGACCTGATGATCTCACTATGGCCCCCTGCCTGGAAAAAAGGCCTCACCGAGACCCGTGGGGAGACCGCGGAGCCCCACCAGACGGCATCAGACATAGCCAAGAACAGGGATACACATCTACCACAGACCACTGCGGCAAGGCCCAGGTAGGGCCTGAAAGAGCTACTACCCCTCCCCCCGGCACGAAGCGGTTAGGGGAGTCAGCACTAGGATCCCGAAAGAAACAGCGTTCCCACCGCGCGCAATACGATGCGACAGTCACACTAACTGACGGTGACCTTGAGAAAATCACGGACACAGTTGCCTTGGCTATGGAAGACAAGTGGGCATTTGTCTGGGCAAAACAAAAGGCTGCAGTTGACTCTCTCCAGGCCGAGCTCCGCGCGCTTCGGATCAAAATCGATACACTGCCAACTAGCGTGGGCCAGGCACGCACCCCTTCGATCGAAAGCAGTTCGATGCTATTCAAGGAGGAAAATCATCTTTGGACTATACCTTGCGCTGCCCTGGTAGGAACACAGCCCCCAATAGACACAGGAACCCAGCTGGACCTAGCTAAGCTTCCCCACGAAGCCTTACAGGGCCTCCATCATGCTGTCTTCCAGGAGATTCAACATCGTGACCAGCGAGTACACCAACAACTTGGTACAACCGAGCACACCATCACGCAGTAGGCTGCTGATTTTCTCCTTGTCATGTGACAACAGATGGAGCTCGAAACAATGATCCACCAGCTCTATACATAGGTTACAGATGAGATCCCGGCCACGGACACGCCTCGGGCTAAAGTGGAAAAATTGGTTGCGGCCCTCAAAGCATCTCGGATGGAAATACACATCGTCAAGACACAGCTGGAACAACAAATCACTGACTTATAGGCCAGACTACAGCCCGAAACGCCCCCAGAGGTCCGCGCCTAGCGCGCCACCCTAGTCATCGATGCGACAACCGTAATTTTGGGGCAGATTGCCCAAGGTGCCCAACTACTATAGTTAGCCATGCAACTCTGGACTAAGGTCCAACGCGATCCGGTCCTTCAGGAAATCAATCAGGACTTGTGGCAGAAGGAAGAAGCCTTCGAGTAGGTCAACGCTACGTTGACCACTTTGGTACCTGCCCAACGCTTGGCACGGTTAAAAACTAGCAATGATCTCCAGGATGAGATTGAGAAACTCTGGCGTAAACAACACATCATGGCGGAATGACTGAAGCCTTGGGTTGCCACAACCCTCTAACTTTCATAGGATATTGATGGCACGACCAAGCGACTTAATCAGATTCTTGAAAGTGTCATCGTGGCGACTGAAGGACCGACCTCCCAGAAGCTGGTAGACCTTGCACAAAGTGCTGCTGCCCAGAGTCAAGAAGTGTTACCTCCGCTGATTGCCGCCATTACTACCTTACGTGCACAGATAGAGACTGCACCACCACAGTGACTCGGGACGAGTCACAAGATTGTGTTGGGGGACTGTTAGAACAAGGTCTCATACGAGTTGCAAAACTGGTCCAATTTTGAATACTTTTGATTATATTTAGTCTAGCGCAGGGGTTTTTGGGTGGGTCAAAGCTTTGAAAAGCATTGTAATGGGAAAAAGGGTAAACCAGGGGTCCGAAAACCACAGTTTGCGGACCATAGGAGAGTTTAGGCTAGGTTATTATAAATAGAGAAACATTTTGAATTGTAAGGCAGAAAATGAAGAGCTATTGATGCGAACTATGGTTTAAGATATCTGTTTGGGTTTTTGGGGAAAGGACTCCTGCTAGCTGTGTGCGCGGAGATCTAGAGTCCAGCTGTGTGCAAACCCTACTGCTGTGTGCACAGGCTGGGATGGGCATTATAAGAAGGAATTGGTGAATTGATGAATAAGAAAGGTTGCTTGAGAACTAAATCTATGTGTACTGTTTGTGTGAATCATTGGTAATTACTGCATTATGCGTGTTCTGTATTCAAGCTGCGAAATATCTGTGTAAGTGTGTTTGCTGTATCTGGATCTGTTCTGTTATGTTTTATGCAATATTGTGTTACTGTCATAGAAGTATATAATTATAGATCTAGCACACGTGGATGCGAAAAGAGACCTTTCGACTCTGTGCAGAAAGAGGCGATTTGGGTATCACAGGGCCGGACGCAGCTCTGCTTGCCTTACCTATCCTTTCTCAGGGTGTGGAAACCTGGTTCCAGCACCCACCCATACTACTTCAGGTGAGACTTTGACCTACGCAAGCAGGTCACTGCCGAAAGGGCCAGTAGTATAGGGGTTTGTTGGAAAATCTTGAACTCCGAACCTAGGTCAGGACCCCTCGAGCCAACACTCTTCTAAGAAAGCCTTAGAAGCCTAGCAACAACAAAATCCAAATAATTCTAAGAAGCAACATCCTAAAAAAAACGATCCTAAACCAAACAAGGGTCTTAAGAAATCCCAGCCACAAAATGAAAAATCAACTTAACAAACTGATAAGGAAAATAAAAACAATGGGAAGAAGACAGATAGACATTGCAACTTTTGTAAGCGTGATGGCCATGTAGATTCAAAATGTTTTAAGAAGATGAAAGCCTTGGAAGCAGCAATGAAGAAGCACAATATCCATTTGGAGAACTCTTCAACTTTATCTTCGGGAATGGCACTTTCTACATGTGTTTTTCAAGCATCAAGATCTGGTTATGCATTGAATGTATCTTCTTCTTCTCATTCTCATGAGTGGCTCATTGATTCTGGAGCCTCTTACCACATGGCCAAAAATAAAGCCATGTTTTCTTCTTTAAATGATTATAAAACCAAAAATATTTATGTTGGTGATGATATATCTCTTAGTGTTGTAGGGTCTGGAACCATTAATCTAGATAATGGTTAGTTTAATGATGTATTATGTGTTCCTACCTTGTCCTGCAACCTTATATATGTTTATTAGATAACTCGTTCAGGTGAAGGGAAAACCGTAGAATTATCACCTCATGATGTTGTAATTAAGTACCTAAGAGATTCTAGACATATTTTAGCTACTGGCAATGTTGATGATTCCATAAGGTTGTGTAATTTTGACAACTTTGGGTCATCATGCCTTCCCTCCATTTTTTTCCTCATAATGATGAAGTGAGAAAACTTTGGCATGAGCGATTTGGTCGCTTAAACTATCGCTCTCTTCAAACTCTATGTAAATAAAATATGGTGACAAGTCTTATTATGGTATATTGCCAAGATGGTGTTTGTTCTGATTGTGTACTTGGAAAACATCATCGGGATAGTTTTGACAAACGTGCCTCTTGGCACACTTCAGCCCCTTTGCATCTTGTGCATAGTGATTTATGTGGTCCACTTCTAGTTGTTTCTTTCTCTGGCTACAAGCACTTCTTAACTTTCATTGATGATTTTTCTAGACGCACTTGGGTATACTTCTTAAAACTCAAGAGTGAATTTTTTAACATGTTCTTGGCCTTGAAGGCCTTTGTTGAGAAACAATATGGACATCACATTCTTAAGTTAAGATCTGACAATGGAGAAGAATATGTTAACAACAAATTTATCAAAATTTTCACTGAGCATGACATTAAATTGCAACATACTTTTCTGTATACTTCACAACAAAATGGTGTAGCTGAAAGGAAGAATTTCACTCCAAAAGAAATGGCTAATTGTATGCTTCAATCTAAAGGACTTAGTCTTAATTTTTGGGCAGAAGCAATTAATTGTGAAAATTACATAGTAAATCGCACTCCTACTAAGGTTTTAAGGAATCTCACTCCAAAAGAAGCCTAGAGCTCAATCAAACCAGGTGTAAGTCACTTTTTTGTTTTTGGAAGTGAAGCTTGGGCCCATATTCCTTATGAGAAACATAAATCCTTAGAACCTAAGAGTGAAAAATGCATTTTTTTTGGATATTTTGAAAATGTAAAAGGATATATACTTCTTCAACCCAAATCCAAAAATGTAGTCATTAGAAGAGATGTAAAATTTGATGTAAATATATCAGCCTGCGAGCTTAGTTTGGCAGGTGTGCCACCTTTGGCCTGCGATCTTGATTCAGCATGTGTGCCACCCCTCTCTATCTCTTCTACTTCTCACATCATTCCTTCTACTTCAAATGATGAAAATGAGAATAACAATCCTCCTCCACCTCCTTAAGATCTACCTTAAGCTCCACAACTTCTAAAATAGGTTTTCTCTACTCGGGATGCAGCAGGTTCACTTGCAGGTGACCCTACAGATCAACAACGTACACGTTCTAAGTTCGACAGAGCATCTTCCTTATTGGCTCAAGTTCCTAGAAATCATGATCCAGATACCTTTGAAGAAGCTTCAAGTCATCTGGATTGGGATGCAGCTATGAATGAATAATATCATTCCTTATTAGAAAAAAATACTTGGGATCTTGTTCCTCTTCCAAAGGGAAGAAAACTTGTCAGATGCAAATGGGTTTACAAAACAAAGTTTGGACTAGATGGAAAAGTGGATAAACATAAAGCTCATCTTGTTGCTAAAGGATTTTCATAAGTTGAATGCATTAACTGTACTGAAACTTTATCCCCTGTTTCCAAAATGAATTCTATCCACCTTTTTCTTTCCCTTGTTGCCTCCTTTAAATGGGAAGTCCATCAGATGGATGTTAAATTCGCCTTCTTACATGGGGACTTGCATGAAGAAATATACATGGAACAATCCCCTAGATTTATCCAAAACGACTCTAGCCTTGTTTTTCGCCTTAGGAAGTCTCTCTATGGTCTCAAACAAGCCGCTCGAGCTTGGTATGCCAAAATGGATAGATTTCTCTTATATAATGGCTTTTCTAGATGTCATTCCGACAAAACTATCTACACCAAGAAAGTGGGTAAGTCCTTAATCATACTTGTTCTTTATGTTGGTGATATTATCCTTATTGGTAGTGATCCCAACCATATAAACCATGTGAAGTCTAGCCTCAAAAATAAGTTTGAAATGACATAATTAGGACACTTGCATTATTTCCTTGGTCTTGAAGTCTTGCAATCAAAAGAAGGTATTACCATTTATCAGTCCAAGTATGCATGTGATCTTCTACGCCACTTTCACATGGAATATTTTAAGCCATCCCCTTATCCCTTTCAGTGTGGAGTCAATCTTTTAGTCACTTGTACTTCCCCTGAAGTTGATGCTACCTTATACCATCAACTTGTTGGTAAAATTTTGTATCTAACCCATACATGTACTGACCTTTCCTTTGTCGTTGGTCTTGTTGCTCAATTTATGCACAAACCTCATGAAAGTCACTTAAAAGAAGCTAAATGAATACTTTGATATATTCGAGGTACAGTTCAGTTCGAAATTCATTACAGTGCAGGAGCATCTCCCTTGTTGGTTGGTTTCACTAGTTCTGATTAGGCTAGTGACCCCGATGATCGAAAGTCTACTACAAGTTATGTATTCACTCTTGGGTCAAGATCTATTACATGGTCTTGTAAGAAACAAAGTGCCATCTCTCTTTCTTCATTAGAAGCAATGTATCGTGGTGTTTTTGAATCCAACAAGGAAGCCATGTGACTTCGTCAGATCCTGTCTGAATTTGGTCTTCATCAGTAGCATCCAACTACACTTTGGTGTGATAATCATAGTTTCATTCAGCTATGCAAAAATCCAGTTCAACATCAGCACATGAAACCCATTGACCTACACATACACTTCATTATAAATTTCATTCATGATCATGTTCTTGAAGTGAACTATTGTTCAACCGATGATCAAGTTGTTGATATCTTTACAAAGGCTCTCACAGAAGCGAAGTTTACCAAACTTCGATCTATGCTTGGAGTTCAGGAAAGTTATCATTAAGGTGGGATAGGAAATAATGCCTCCTTCTTTCTCCTATTGTATCGCCTTTGTGAATCCTTCAATCCTATCCCAAGTTGTTCTTAAGGGGGGATGTTAGGATACTCTAACACATAGGAAATAGTTAAGTATAACTTGGTCTAGTGTAGAGTTAGGTAAAGTGTGTTTCTTTACTATGTACTTTTGTAACTTATAATCTGACGGTCACGATATGTAGTGATCTGATGGTTCATTCTCTCCTCGATATTATCGACACATGATCTGTGGCTTGACACCCGATTGGTCCATGATCTCTATTTAAAGAGCATGGAGGGTCATTTATCTGGTGACCGTTTATGAGAGAAGCTTATGTAAATTTTATTTATTTATATTAATATATTGCTTGAATTGGTCGCATTGGCTCAAGCCATGTATTGTTTCCCTCTTCGAGGGTTTAACCATGTCAAATACGGATGTAATAATCTGTGATCTGTTTGTGAGCGATGACCTTTGGTGTTTGATCTAAGGAACTTACCCTGTAAATTCCTACAATTAGTTGTAGAATTCTCCTTGATATTGCTAGGTTTAACCCTTGCCACATTGCCAAAAATTAAGCATGGTTGTTGGTTGAAATTCCCAGTCCCCAAGCGTTTGAATCTCTCTTTCTTCATCGGGCCGAAAAATGACCCCTCCTACTCCTTCCTCCCTGTCCTACGAAGAATTATTATCAAAATTTTTTTGTGGTTTTCTCCTTAAAGGGTTTTCACTTATTTTTGGTGTTTCATGTTCTGTATATGATAATTTTTTCTTATAGCTCATGAATGTTTAAATAAGTGAAAATTGTCTTATACTAATTGACACTCCCCCATCCCCCCCCACACTCCCCCTTTATACGTAAATAATGACCACCTAACGATATTTTACTAGGCTAATTAAAATTCACCATGTGGTAGGGGTTTTACATATTAAAACCCACTTTCAACATAAGAAATAATTTAGTGAACCATTTTTCCTAAATCATTTTCGTTTAATTAATTTACCCACATGAAAATAACCCAAGAAAATATTTGATTTCATGTTATTTTCATATTTACCTATTTATGTAAAAATAATTAAATTTATTTTCACTCACATTTACCATTTCCATAAAACTATTTAAATAGTCATTATTTATTTACTATTTTTTAATCTTTCAACATTCTCATATAAATAATCTTTTAAATCAATATTTAATAATTATTTCTAACCCATTTGACCATTTCACCTAGAAATGATTAGTAAACTCTTTTCGGTTTATTAATTATTTCACCCACTTTTATTAATTAACTCACGTAATCATTATTTCATGAGTTAGTTAACTAAATAAAGATTATCGACCATTTCTTTAATCTTTTCCTCTCCCAAAAATAACAAAATACTCAAATTGGTTAGATCTTGATTTGGTACAATAAATTTTTTATTATTTGACCATATCAAGACTAATCTAGCATTTTATTATAAAAAAGGAGGTTTTTCTCTACTCTATACATCATGACCACTTTCATTGTTAACATTTTGATTCTATAACTTTCAAACTCTCCACTTAAGTTCTTCACCATAATTTTTCCCATTGTATATGGGGAAAGGAGAAAGCCACCACAACATACAGGAAAATCACTAGGGACTAACATGTTCAGATCCCCAGTATGTTTGTCATTTATTAGCTAGAAATTTATGAACATGTTGTCATAAATAGTTTATATATATATATTTTATTTATTTATTTATTTTATAATTGTTATTTTATTTTATTTATTTATTATTTTTAATTTTACTTTTATTGACTTAATCTTTATATTTTTTTATTTTATTTTATAGTGACTATTTTATTAGTTTTAATTTTAATTTGGATTATTTAATTTTAATTTTATTTATTTTTTACTTGGTCTTTATTCTTATTATTTTATTACTTTAGGATGGGTTTCGTTTTCATTCATTTATTTATTGGTTATTTTCATTTTTGACCTTTTTTTAACATCTATTTTTCCATAGGTTTTGACCGTTGCTTTTCTCTGCATTATATATATATATATATGGATAGTCGGATCAACCAATATTCATTATCCCGATAATGAACTACATTCAGTAGTTCGAAACACGTCGGTTTTAAAATCTCTCATGTGATTTCCTAGAAAATTTATTTTAATGATATGGATCATAGAAGTTTACACTCTCAAATGAAATATTTGTTGGACCAAGTAAAGATCTAACAATTATGAGTATTTTATTATTCTGGGAGAGCAATTTTTTTTTCTAAATTAGGCTAAAATTCTATTGTTTTATACAAAATATACAAAATGTGCTTCAGAACAGGTGGTTGTTGGACTAGCCAACCCCTGTTCGATGGGAACTTATCAAAAACAAGAGTTTGGGTTGCCCTTCATGGGGAAACCAGCCTTTAATATGTCCAAGAGTAGCAAAGTTTGTAAAAAAAAAATGGTAGGCACAAAAAAGCAGAGATAAGCCTATATAAACAGAGACATAAGAGAGCCAAGGAACTACATCTACCGAGTCTGTGCATCATTATCCACTTGATATGGATTTTCCTCCGTCACGGCGTATCTGAATTCTTTCATGGTATGTATTTCCTCCTCAATAAGCTGGGGGTCAGGCACCAGAGTCGAAGAGGGGACCATTGTGGGCTGCTAAGCTGTTTCCATGCAAGCCATTTTGTTCGCTGCTGCATCTTTTTTCCAGGTACCATCCGAAGTGAGGCTCCAAATGTCTTCCAAGTCATCCTCCTGGATTTTGATAGGAAGGCGAGCTAATTTCTGAGACAGGGAGGAGGTGTACGTTGAATTATGGATTTGTGAGGCCTCTGCCTTCCACTCGGCCCATGCTCAGGGCAGTGCTCTTCCGGGAGACGAGAAAGCAGCTAGTCAAAGAGCGACGGGGAGGGTGTGTTAGGTTCGAAGACCTCTGGGTCCTCGAAGGCAATAGAGAGAGAGCGAATGCACGTGGATGAGCCAAGGGCAAGAGCTCGGGAATGGGATCCCCTACCACCTCCACGAAGACTGAGCATACGGTGTCGACGCGACATGGTCACAGAGGAGAGGATAATTCACAGAGTCGAAGAAAAATGCGCAGAAGGAGCCAAAGAGCTGGAAAGAGCCAAGGAGCAAGCAGGAGAGTCAAAACTAGGAGGAGCAGCAGTGTTGGAAGTTTTCATATAGAATTGAAACTCACCGGTACCTCCTGCCATTAATGGCCAGCGAGGATGATTGAATGTCGAAGGAGGGGGAGTGAATTTCACGGAATGTTAGCATCCTCCCCTCTCTACCATATTTATTCCTTGCACGCATCAGAGTAAAGGATCCCTTGTCACATCAGTCTAGTGGCCCATGTGTCGATCAGCCAGGTGGTCACCCATTCGTCGAGCACACTGCGCATGTATCGTGTCAAGCACCCTCATCCGGGAAGGGAGAGAAAAAAATTAAATAAATGGTCAATGATATTTATTTAGTTGACTAACTCAAAAAAATAATGATTAATTGAGTTAATTAAGAAAAGTAGGTGAAATAATTAATAAACAAAAATGGGTTTATTAATTATTTCTTCGATGAAACAATCAATTTGGTTAGAACTAATTATTAAATAATGATTTCTAAGAGAACACTATGAGAATTAAGGAATAAAAAAAAATAGTGATTTATTTAATTATTCTCATTAAAATGGGAAATGTGAGTGAAAACAAATTTAATTATTTTCACATAAATGGGTAAATATGAAAACAACATTAAATTAAATTAATTTATGGGTTCTTTTTATGTGAGTAAGTTAATTAAATGGAAATAACTTAGGAAAAGTGGTTCACTAAATTATTTTATATGGTAAAATAGGGTTTTAATGTGTAAAACACACACTACATTGTTGAGATTCAACAAGATGATGAGCTTAGTGAAAAGAGTCGCCTTCACTAAGTGGGCCCGCAGGCTATTTTTTGGCGCAAGACTATTTTTAGACTATGTCTATTTTTAGACATATCGATCATATTTCAGAAGTTGCAGGATGCTATTTGTGGATGGTTGATCAAGTTGGAAAAATAGATGAAATTCTATTTTTAGAATATTGGGCGAAGTATATTTATAGATCGCTAATCTAAAAATAGATGCATGTCGATTATTATTAGCTCTTAATAATAATCAGACACTAAACAACAACTTATTCTCTTGGAGCACTTCAGTTCAGTGCACAGATGTGGCACAACATGCGAAGGAATTACGCTATTCCTGAGGGTTTACTGGAGCTATTTGCATGGGGGACTCAGTTATAACTCAAGTGGAAGAGTTATGACATAGTTGGAAGAAGTAGTTATGGAGTTGTATTTAGTTTAACTCAGTTAGACTCGGTTGAGCTAGTTGTATCTAGTCTAAATGATTGATACACTAGTGAGAGTGGAGTAAATTAATTAGTTAATTAATTCACAAATAATAACTCATTAATCAACTGAACAATACAACAATTAACTACAGTGCATGGCAGTTTCAGTGGAGACCAGTGGAGAGATAGGTAAAAGGGCAAGATAGTCTATCTATTGTGACTATTAGTGATGCATTGATTGCATCCAACACTCAGTGGAGATGCCAATGAGGATTGCACAGTCAATCCAAGAGTAATTCGAATTCATTCAGAGCTATTCTTCAGCAGAGATTGTGCAGTGGAGGCAGGCTAGTAGGAGGGAAAGATCAGTGCATGGATTTGCAAGATTGGGCACGTATAGTATATGGCGATTGTCACTGCCTTTGAGGCACCTTGATAAGCTTTGTATGTTTTTATGAGATTGTCATATGATCTCCATGTTACATAATATATAGTTGGGGTTTTCAGCTTCGGGCTTTCCCGGTTAAAAACTGTATTATGTGCGATTGAATATTTTTGTTTATGCTTCACATGTGTGTGCAATTAATTTTTCCGCAAAAGATTAACAAGTGGAATAGATTCAGTATCTTGCATAAAGTTAAATAGTGTGAGATCAGGTGGATCTTGGACATATGCATTCTTAGTGCATATAATTTCTACATACATGGTGTATTTCAATCAACCTAGTAAATTATGGCTAGGTGAATGTCCTAATCCATATTTGAAAAACTTTTGTTTTAATAATTGACCATCCACATTGGAACATTTTTAATCACTACTAGGTTAACCTTGCATGTCATGCTCTGAAAAGTGAATTCGTTAGCCCAACCATAAATCCACTTTATTCCTCACCATTAGTGTCAGTCTTTGTAAGTCACATCATACTATGATTCCTCGTGCCTTTGTTTGAGGACTCATCATTGCCTCAGCTATGGTGGGCCCTTCTTTTTAGACTTCAACATCTTTATTCCACGATAACATCTTGCAAGAAAATGTTCCTTGGATCCAATTTATTCCTTATCAGGTGCCTAAGATCAAGAAAAGGGAAACATAATTTCTCTTTGACTTATTTGTTTCTTATGTGATGAATCCAACTCATTATCGCACAATCAAGAATTGTACACTTGATGTTCTAGTGCTTCAATATATTGTATCATGATTCCGCGGGAAAGTGTGAGATGTTCCCATACCTTAGGAGGGGGTTTTCCTTCAAGTAGTCCCCTAGATTCCCATCCATCAAAAGTTCATGATCCAACCTCGTATGCAGTTTAGTAGATTTTACTGGCTTGGTTTTTGTCATTCGTATAGCCTACCACATGAGGCTCCTACCCCTTTTTAGTTGGCTTATTCATATCTTCGAAGCCCTTTCTTGTTCAACAAGGATTCTCTAGTTGTTATCTCCTCCTCTCATTAGCTTGGGGGCCTTTGGTCATATGTACTTAGCTCAACAACATTCATTATATCAAACCTGAAATTTTTATTCCAGACACATGCATATGGGATTCTCTATTTAATTGTATCATTTTCTGGTCCATTGATGCTATCACATTATGTACTATACAATATTTTTCATAAACCCACTTTTTTGGGCATATCATTATTCTTTGTACCGGGTTGTCTCAACAGCTATGGGTATGTCTCCCCCACCATCATTGAGATGACGTACACACCACCTATAGACTCCTAACTAACATCTAGGTCTCATCTCCTACTTATGTGGTTATGCCCTGGGTTGAAGTGGTTTTCTCTCTCTCCATTACCTCTTTTTGTGTCTTATTAAAGGAAAACTAAAATGTATTTTGGTCATATAATGTGCTTCTAACACTCATACATTGGGAGGAAATTTGTTATTGCCTAAAAAGTGACCATCTAGCCATATTCTACTGCGTTGATTGAAATATACCATGTAGTATGGGTTTTACACATCAAAACTCACTTTCACCATAGAAAATAAATTAGTGAACCACTTTTCCTAAGTTATTTCTGGTTAATTAATTTATCGACATGAAAACAACCTAGAAATTTATTTAATTTCATGTTATTTTCATATTTACCCATTTATGTGAAAATAATCAAATTTGTTTTCACTCACAATTCCCATTTCCATAAGCCCTGAGGGTTGGATCAATTGGTTGAGTTACCATTGCTAAAGCACCTTGCTAATGGGAGGTCATAGGGTTAATTCTCCTTGACACCCTCGGGTTAGGCTCTACTAATAGTCGGTGTGATGTGATCCCTTCTGGTGGATTTTCTGGATATTTCCTTGGGAAAAAAATTCTCATTTCTATAAGAATAATTGAATAAATAATTATTTATTTATTATATCTTAATTCTCATAACATTATCTAATTTATTAAATCATTATTTAATAATTATTTCTAATCCATTTGGCCATTTCACACAAACATAATTAATAAACCCATTTTTTTTATTAATTATTTCACCCACTTTTATTAATTAACTCAATGAATCATTATTTCTTGGGTTAGTTAACTACATAAAGATTATTGACTATTTTTTTAATCTTTACCTCTCCCAAAAATAATAAAATACTCATAATGGTTAGATATTGATTTGGTCTAGCAAAGATTTTATTACTTTACAATATCAATAATAATCTAGTATTTTATTATAAAAAGATAGATTTTTCTTGACTCTTTAGTTATATTGCAGTCTTTATTGGAGTTGAACACCCTGAAATGGATCTAGGGTTTGAGGAAATGCTTGCACAGGGGGGATTCACACCAATTTTTTGGTCTAATGCTCGAGAGAAAGAGTCCACTATCTAATTGTTTCATCAACTACTCTTTAGTACTAAGCACCACAATGACTCACTTACTCTCTAAGTTTCAAAACATAGGGTTTAACCCAAGTTCCAAGGGGGTTTATCACCCAGTTAAAAGGAATTGAATCCATTATGAGGGGTGGATCATCATCCAGTTAGTAAGAACTTAGCAACATTAAGTGGTTCATTATTCTAATTGCAAGCACCCAATGGTTTATTAACAAACAATAAACATGATAGGTGGTATAATGCTCAATTCCAATAATTAATTCCACAGTGAGGATGGTTCATCATCTAGTTAGCAGGTACTTAGTAGGCACTATGTGGCTCATCAGTCTATCTGCAAGCACCTAATGGTTTAACCCAAAAAGGGATTCCACAATGAGGGTGGTTCATCAGCAAATTAGCAAGCACTTAGCAAGTACTAAGTGGTCCATCAATCGTGCATCAAATTAACTGCAAGCACCCAGTGGTTTAATCCAATCTCTGCTCTTCACACTAGAACATAGGCTTAGAATAAAAATTGAATGGTCTCAAACACAATCAAGGGACTCCATTAAGATCATCCCACCTTGAAGGTCGTAATGAAATGTGGGTAAGCCAACGTGAACTAAAGAGAGACCTCAAGAGAGCCATCGCGCCCCCCCCCCCCCCCCCTTCTCCTCTGTGTGTGTGTGTATATATATATAGTGTCCTGGTGTGTTTTGAGAGACCACTGACTTGGATTTTTGGCTCTATTTTCTCTATTTGCAAGGGGGAAAGGGGGATGGGGACCACTTATCCTTCCACCACCCGAGTGAAATCTCTTAATGGCTTTCTATAACCCCTGCCAACTCTAGTTTGGCCCTAATCACATCATATTAAAACTTGTTAGGTAATGATCCCCCATTTTTGCAAGCAACTTCAACATTAAATTTGGCTAGTTCAGGTCATGGATTTTTTTTCAAACTAAGTGAGCAACTAAGTGCCTTCAGGCATTAAATTTGATTGGCATAGCCTTTAAATTACAAAATGAGGTAAGCTTCCCTCAGACCAAGGATCTGTAAGATTGTCCCTTCTTGAGTTGTTTTTAATTAATTAATAATAATAATAAATTATAGGTGTTTGAGTCAAAGTTTCAACCAGTCGTGGTTCTCCACATTGGTGTTACAGTCACAATTATCATTACAATAAGAAAGGGTAGAATAGAGGGATGTTACAAACCCCATCCCCTTAAAGGAACATCATCCTCAATGTTATATAATAGAGAACATAAATAATAACCAAGCTTTATACCTATAGCTCTCACATGAGTTAAATTTTCCATGTCCTAAATTGTCATGTCTAGTCATGTAATTTATTATTCTCAAAGTTTTCACGGGGAATATATGTAACTCATTACTTTCTGGGACACACCCAATGGATCTTTGATCCCAATGAGTATGCACATGACTCCTTGAAAACTAGTTCAGTCAAGTTTCCTCTTCCTTGTAGTCACACACCTTCAAAGTTCATGCATCCCATTATCTGCCTCCTCATTCCCTCGGGTGATCCATTCCTTGGAAAGGATTCCTCACACATGAATATTTTTGATGTAGTATCAAAACCAATTAATCCTTCTAGATTATGCTAATAACACAAGCATTTGTCATAATATAACTCATGGAGGTCACTACATATCACAGGGTTCCAATATCCCACAATGGCCTAGTCCTCGAGGTTTTCAACTCCACTCCACTTCTACTGCACCACTCTGAAATTAATTGTAATAAACATCATATGTCCTTATTTTATAAATCATAAATTTATCTATATCACAAGCATGAAATTCCTATGAAATTAACCATCATAATTTTAAATCAAATTAAACTAAAAATTTCAACACGAAATACTTTACATTGATACTTATCTCTATGGTCATTCTTTACTTCCTTGGTATTTATATGTAATGAGTCCCTCTCTATCTTTACCAAAAATATCCACCTTTACCAAAAATATCTATCTTTACCAAACAATCTTTTTCTTTACCAAATAAGCTCACTTGTGCTCACACCCCAGTTAGCGTTGGGGATTTTTCTTCTCCCATTAGCTCCTCACCTTTTCAGGCCCAGGAAACCTCCATTCCACACAGTATACGTATCCAAAGGTTTTCTTGCATAGGATCTCATTAGATACTCACCTTTATAGGATTAAACAACCCCCATTCTAGGCATTTTAGCTATCCAAAGGTTTTACTGCATGGGCCCCAATTAACTACTCACCCTTCCAGGCCCAGGAAACTCCCATTTCGATCAATCTACTTGTCCAAGGGTTTTTTTTGCATAGGGTAATAATTGGATTCTTATATTCCAATTCTAGTTTGGTGTTATTTCAATGTAATGTGCATAGAGCCTTATGGTCTAGTGACGGTCTATGTGCTCCACTACATTGCTCATGGAGACATATAATCAAGGAATCGGTTATGAATTGCTCCCGTGAGGTAAGAAAAGTGTCACGGGGTTCTAATGCATTCACATTAGTATTCTTCCTTAGATTTTTTCTCCATTATTTCACCTATGTCACAACATTTAGTTTCCATGAGATATATTAAAATTTTTCATTTTCCCAACTTTGCTTTATTCAAAGACCAAATCTCATAATTATGAGAATTTTATTCATGTTATTGAGCTCCCTTGTAGGTGTGATGTTCATGTTGGCTTCTATATCACACCCCATTCTAGCACTCTTCCTATAATTTTATCTTTCAATCAACCAAACAATTGTTAGTATTTATACATACAATCTCTTTATTGCAAAAATTTGTAACATCCCACAGTGACCTTAGAATTATTACACTCATAATGATTCTATCACTCCAACTGAATTCAAATAAATTGAAATTTCACTATAATTTCATTGTACATGTGCATCATGTTCATTCTAAGCATTTCATAATGCAATCAAACATTTATTCCAACAACCCAAAGAGCCAAAACTGAGAGTTGCTTATCTTTAAATTCATGGGTAAAAGTTTCCACTTTGGTTTTGCATGCATTACAAAAGTCATTGAAATAATTTACTAAAGGCTACCTACCTTAACCATACCCCTATTTTGGCATCTATGGAAAGAATTCATTGATTTGGAAACGAAAATATATCAATTCGGCTAAAAGGAATTCTTACCAAATTATTTTCATTTACCTTGTTTCCTTTTATTACTGCTTGTTTCACTTACTAGGTTGCCATTATGAACACTTTTAGTTGAAGCCTCTTGAAGGGATCTGTTGTGCTATGCAACAACCCCCCCATTTCTATTTTCAAAATAGTCTAAAATTTTGATAATAGAAATAGGGACCCTTCCTAAAAATGTATTTTTTCATTTTAAATAAAAAATCAAAACTCCAAAAAACATTGTTTCTTTTATTAATAAAAATAAAATAAAACAAAAAGAATTAATAAAATATCCTTGTGATTACCCTATTGCAAATCACATCCCGCATAATATTTTTTCATTAAAATTTAAGTAATAAAACAGCGAAATCCCTATTTTGCGATTAGCGATCTGAGTTTCGCAAGCGACAGCATAAATTGCACATCGTGGATATACGTTTAAAACTTTACGCAATTCTTACCAAAAGTTTCGATATTGCAATATTCCGATATTGCGATATTCTGATACTGCGATTTTGTGATTTCACGATATTGCGAAATCGCATATCGCATAAACAAAAAAAAAATTCTTCATAAGAAATAAGTTCGAAAGGCGCGATGTGACCGATTTGACAGGTTTTAATAAAGTAATTTATGTGAAAATAAAACATGTCAGAAACAAGTAAGTGTGTTTTAGCATCCCAATGCAAGAAATTATTGATTTGTTATGATTAATTAATAATACAGCTACTTCTTGGATCTTTTCTTTCAAAATTGGTCATTTCAAATATATCTTTAATCATTTGATCATTACTCTGTCTTTAATAGGGATTTTCCTTCAAAATATTTCCATACACAAAGTAATGAAAAAACACGGCAAACAGACTGTTGCAGAATTGGAATACACAGAAATGTCGTCCACAATCTCATATACAGTTTGCATTGCAGATGGAGGTGCTATGAAGTGGCAAGCCATCTATACTATCCTTGAAGATGAAGAACCTGAAGTAGTGGAGGTAAAAGCAACTGCTGATGATGCAAGGTTCTTATATTTACAGTTTAAATATATTTCATGCTCCTTCCTTCATAGGATAGCAGCAAGGGCCAACCTTTTACCATATACCGACATGATAAGGTGGGTGGTTGAGAATTCAACAATTAAGGACAGGCAATTCAGAACCATTAAGAATGAGATCTTAGGTTCTTTTAGAGCTGAAGATTTGAAAATCATGTACAAGCTACTCGACCAACAAGACATCTATGACAATAGGTTTGTTGAAAATTTTTCAAAGAAAAATGAAGACCCTTTCAAAACAATTCAAGGTTGGAGGAAACTAGATAACAAGTTTAAACATGAGAAATCAGGTATGTATCCTATCACTTCACTTGAAAATCCCTACAATTTTGCAGTGGCAATGCTATGTAGATTATATGGTCTCCCTGATAATACCAATTTCTCAATAAATTGGCTTCCCCTGATTGATTCCTGTGTTAATTCCCACATCATGAATTGGGCAACCATTCTTTCTGAAAATCTAGCTAAAGCGATTAATGAATATCGTCAGGCAAGAGCCTCTTCCTCCAAACCCATCCCCCAATTTTTCATGAGCGCATATATTTTTGATGCCATCTGTTTTTCTACCAGCTTTCCAATTATGGGTTGGAAATGGACTCCCGAGGATCCTACCCCTATTCATTTGAGTCATAAAGAGATATGGGAATATAATTATGTACCACATTTCCACAGGCTGTGTTATGGAGTTGTATTACCATTACATCAATTAATGTTTGATAGAGTGAGCCCTAGGTTCACTAAGGAAACCATTATAGATCTTCAAATGATAGGAAGATGTTTTATTGAAGAATTATTTTCATACATTAGATTATTTGGAAGCTCTGCTCCTCCACATATTCTTCTTTTGTATGTTTCAGATAAATTAATGGCAAGAGAAGTGGCTTACCAAACTGTTGGTAATGGACTCACTAAATCTTTAAAAGACAGTAAAAAATATTTATGGCCAAGTTTTACAATTCAGTGTGGTTCATTTTCTCTTACCAATTTCAATAATGCATTGAAAGAATGTCATAAGATTCAGCTGTTGAAACTCCCGGTTTTACCACCAAGGAAATTCGACCCAGAGAAGGTTGCTAATAAATTTACTTAGTCAGTTAAAATCAAACATATCATACACACAAATGATAGATTTGAAGACATTTTGCAATCTGTTGGAACTTCTGAAGAAGTTCAGGATTTTGTCAAATTGAATCTAAATCTAAAGGAATTACAGAGATTCAATGAATACAGAGAACAAAGACTCAAGTGTATCCCGCAAAATGTCTTGATTACTAGTTATATCACTGAACCAAGCAAACAAATCAGAACAGAAGAATCAGATTCACATAATCAAAGTGAATTAGATAATTTATGGACTTCAGTTAGCAACACATTGATAAATACCCCATAGGTATCATCTTCACAGAAAAATACAGAATTTCAGACTCCCCAGGGTCAGATAGTTTCAGCAAAAGAAGTCATTGAAAGTTCTGGGATAACTTCCCAAGATACAAAAGTCATTCCTGCATTTCGTACTGATGAAATTGTTCTCAAAGTAACTGATATCCCTCCACTAGATGTATTCTACAACCCTCTTCATAAAGCTGTAGTCAGGAAGCAAAGAAAAAGAAGAAGAATTGAAACACCCCCAGGTAATGAATTTATGGAAGTTGTATGGAAAGACACTCCATCAAACCCAATTGAAAACCTAACTTGGCTATCTCAATTCGTTGGAGCATATACTACTACCACAATGGATAATGCAGCCGAAGTATCTATTTTGGTTCAAGAAAAAGATGATAAAATCATGCAGCTACAACAACAACTGGATGAAGAAAGGAACAGTCTGAATTAGAAGGTCGAGAAGTAACTCTTCAAATTTCAGCAAGATATGGAAATACTTAAGACAAGTCATGAAAATGACTTATCCAGCAAAAACACATTGATTAAAGAATTGAGAGAAAGTCTTACAAAGTATGAAGGCATTCCTACTGCAGAGGAATTCATAAAAGAAGCATTGGCATTAAATGCCTTACTCTCAAAACAACAAAACTTGTTCATATTACAAATGTCAAACATAGTTCCACACTTGGAAATCAATGAAAAATTGACTAATATAGTCATTGACCAGAGAATTGAGTTTAATGAACTCAATACTAAAATTTCTGATTATATTGAACGGCAGGATTCAAAGCAAGGGAGAAGGTCAAATCTCCCAAAGATCAAAGAAACTTATAAAGATATTCTCTTTACTGACTGGGATGCACAGGAAAAATAGACAGAATTGGAAATAGCCAGAGTAGCAGGCATATCAAAGAGTATGGTCAAAATGATCAACCACATGTTGCATACCTCCGGTTTAATTAAAGAAGGAAATCACAAATCGATTCCTGATCTCAAAAATTTAGAGCAAAGTTGGAAAAACACAGGTCAACTCCGAGAACAAACACTTGCACAGCTGAAAAATACTGATTAGGAAGCATATTAGCAACTATTGGTTAATCCTCATAGTCAAATAATGACATTGAATTTTTCTCTGGATTCCATACAGAAAATGCACCACTTTTACTTGATGCTATATTTACTGTACAGATGAAGACACAATTCAGGATGCCTCCACAAGTTCAACCAATGTTCGATATTTGTGAACAGAAAAGCAGAGCTGACAGTAATCTATCATCGGGCATGATTATAAGTTAGTTTGTTTTTGATAATTTCAATTTTAGCAATTAGATACTAGGAATGAGGAAGGTTGTTTGAAACCATCTCATAAGATATTTTGTATAATATATTTTTGTAGGTAGTTAATACAGTATTTAAACCCTTTTCATGCATTTAGAGAAGGGTCCAAAATTTTTATTAAGAACATTTACAAAGAATGATTTATTTTAAGTTTGTGGATGCCTTGATAAAATGATGGAACACGATCTTTTCAATTATATATCATTTTTTTTATCACTGTTGGTGCAATTTTGTATTCTCTGAATGACTTATTGATAGAAGAATTGATTGTGGCTTATTATCGTTGATCAGATGTATAGGACAACACACATTTGGTACTATTATCATGTATGCTAAAATATGTTTTAAACATTAGTGATAAGTCTAACTTTCATGAATTATGTATGAAATCAATTATCTCTATTTGAAATATCAGTTGCACTATTGTACAATATAAAAATAGAAATTGATTTGTTTTATATATGATTATCATAATATATGCGATATGTTTCACATTTTCTTTTGATTAACTATTTTTTCAAAATGATTATATTACAAAATTATTAATTCTATTAAGTCTGTGATTGATCTAAATCATCACAGACTGAATAGATATCATTTTAGATCGCATAAAATTAGCATTATCCCGGGTTAAATTAGATCAAATTTAATTCAAAGTTTTGCATTTTAGAATAAAGTAGTTTTAGTTTTTAGTTATTCTTCATGCAAATCATTTGAGAGAAACCAAAAAATCATATAAAACCCAAATCTGGGAAATTTGTCCCATTACACCCAGTCGGAGCCACTATCCCAAATGGAAAAGGAACTACTTTAAGGTCCGGACCGGGTGATTATCCCCCTTGTTGTTTCCACAGATTTATGAGGCCTCAAAATTTTTGGTGCTAGAAGGAGGGCCTGAATATGAATGGCATAAAAATATAAACCTCAAACTAGAAGCCCTCATAAGAGTCGATCTCCTCAAAAGCATCCTACATCTTCCCGATCAAATTCTAGATCGCCAACTCAGAAATCAGAAATAGTATAAACCTTCCCCTCATCTCCTGAAATATCTTGACAATCATCTACTTCAGAATTTACCCCCGAGTCTCTTAAAATTATGTATTTAATCCATAAATTAGAAGGAATATCTATTTCTGCTGAAAATCCTGTTAATCCTGAAGCTTCTGAAGAAATCATTACTTCCCTATTTGAAGAAATTGGTATATTAACCCGATACAAAAGTGAGAAACTGGGAATTACTCCTTTAGAGTTTCCAATAGAATTGCATCGCAAAAAAGCTTCTATATCCAGATCTAAGTCAGATATGAGTGAAGTCACGTCAAATTTTCCTTCAGCTACTTCTTCGCATCCTCTTACTCAATCTACATCTTCTTATTCTTCCATTTCCTCTACTCAAACAATCAGTACTATCACAAGTAGTATTGTTCCAGTTGTAATTTCTACATCCATTCCCCCTACTTCTGGATCTACTTATGTATCTTCGCAAACTTCAAATCCAATTATGGCTAATCGGCCTTGGACTAATCCGGGTTTTGTATTGATTGCAAATCCAAATCCTCTTCTAGATCATCCAGAAAAATGGCTACCTAAATATAATCCAAATGATGGTCTTCTTGTTGAAGAACATATCAATAATTTTATGTTAGCCATAAATCTTAATGGAGTTTCTCATGAAGATATTGTAGTAAGATTTTTTCCATATACTTTACAAGGATCTGCAGGATCCTGGTACTTTTAACTTTCGGCAGGATCAATTGCCGATTAGGCAAATTTTGAACAAGTTTTTCTTGCAAAATTTGGAGATGATAGAACTGTTGCATCTTTAATCAATGATCTTTCCAATCTAAAAACAAATTTAGGTGAAAGGATGAAATATTTCAACTCTAGATTTAAAAATTTATTAAACAAAATCCCAATCACTTCCAAACATGTTGTTGATGTACAAATAGAATGGTATATTTCTTCTTTACCTTCTAATATAGATATTTTTGTAGATAGAGCTGGTAGAGCTACCCTTTTAGAAAACATGAAAGAAGCTCTTGCTGTAGAGAAAATAATCTTAGCATTAGAAAAGCAATCAGAGACAGAAGACAAAAAATCAAAGAAAGTGACATTTAGTCAAGAGTCCAAAAAGAAAGTCTCGAAAGATCCATTCGATCTTGAAGGTCTTCAAAAAGTGTTAAAGACTATGTCAAATGACATGATTGAGATAAAGAAACAGGTTGTTGAAATGTCAGTACCTAAGAAATCATATCACCCATTTAAGAAAAATCCCTCTTCAACGTCTCAGCCTCCAAATGTGATTTCAAATGTTGAATCTGATCGAGATATTGAAGATCCCTCACCATCTGAACAGGAACCAGAGTCTGAGGAAGAAGTTGAACTGAACGGGCTATGGGATTTCATTCTCCCTACATAAGAAGAAAGAGAATATATGCTAGTATCTACAAGAACTAAATATTCTTCTGATTCAACTATATCGAATCAGAAACAGAAATCTCTCCCCACAAAGGAGAAAACAACAGTAAAAAAATCTAAAATTGTTCAGATAGATCCTATTACAACTTCCAAAACTTTAATAGTTTCAGATACAAGGGAATAAAATATAGTTGAAGATATGAAAAAGACCAAAGCAAACATTTCATTACATGAAATGACCAAACTCAAACAACAGCAGAAAGATTTACTTAGAGAACTCAAGGCAATCCCTATAGATCCTATACAACCACCAGTTATAGCTCAAGCTTCTAAACGTATGGGAAAACCTCCATCATCTTCAAACAAAGTAAATCCTGATGATCTTGTTTTAATTGGTGATAGATCTATTTCTCACACTCCTTCTTTACTTTTGAATTATGAGATTTTCAACAAAAATGTTCATAACTGTCTTATTGATTCAGGAGCTTCTTCAAACATCATTCCAAGTGTTGTGGATCATCTGCAATATCCTTTTATTTTCAATTTTGAAAATATTAAAAAAATAGAAAATTGTTAAAAATATGTTAAAGTATTAAAGTTTTTATACTTTGGCATAAAAATATTTCTATTCGTTGTATTATAATTAAAAGTTTAAATACTTTGAACTTTATGAAAGTGGGTCCCGACTTAAAGTTTAAAGGTCGATTATTTTATATAGCGGGATGAAATGATGGCTCGAAATCCGATCAAAAGACCCAACCCGCAGGCACAACTAGTGCACGAATTAAAATGAATGGTGCCTCCGCAGTTGACTGGGTTGACTACGGGAGTAACATAGAAGAGTGGTGGAGATTGAATGTGGGGGCACAAGCCAAAATAATTTTCCGTACTCCGAGACCCCCCGCAGTGACGTAAGGTGCTGAGTTGTTCACAGTTGTCTTCCACGTCAGGTGAACTTAATGGCTCGTTGGCGCATCATGTCAGCATTTAAGATTAAAGCCATGCTACTTATTTAAATGAAATTCACATTCTTTCCGAAGCCATTTGTGATTAAGTTGATATTTGTAACTAGTTTTCACTGCGTCTTGTTTATTTTTCTGTCACCCTATCAAAATTTGGCCACCCTGTGAGTCGTCCCTTGTCATGATTTTGAACCATGGCTAAACGCTCATCTATGTCAGGTTCTGCTAGTCATATTCCTCTCATGGATACCGAGAGGGATATCCAAGACACCAATTGTTCCGTGGTTCACCTTCCGTTCTACCCGCAAGTTCTCCTGAATGACAAAGCTTCCTCAGTTTATACTGCCATGGCCAAGTCTGGTGTGATGTATACATGTATCCATGAAACCCACCTTTTTCCTAAATTTATATATTGGTTGGTATCAGTTTTGTATCCTGGGAAATGTTTTGTGATGAATTGTCAGGGAGAGAATGTTTTGCAAGTGTCTTCCCAGCTAATTCGCCAAGCCCCTTGTTACCCGGAGTCAGAGTCATGTGTTCAATTCTCCAATGATTCTTTGGTAGCATATTATGGCAGCCTTGCAGGTCAAGATTTCAATTATTTTATTCATTTTTTGAAGCCTAACACACAGTAATTTCAGTCGGACAACAAAGATTTTCCTATGGAAGTTTTTGATACTGAGGTTCAACCAGTACTAAGCAGAATTTCAAAGATTATAGGCAAAGATGATGACAGTACAGTGGATAAATCAATCTTGGGAATGTTTGCCATGATGATGAAGCCAGGAATGGTGCTGGATATTCCATCCTATTGGCAGGAAGTAGTCAATTCACAACTCATGAGTTTATCATTAACAGGTTCTTTTAGATTTCCTTCATTAATTATTTACTTGTTCTTATATCAAAATCTGGAGGAATTCATGCATCTGGGTTTGAATATTATGAAAATGAATAAGAAAAGGCAATCAGTAGTGTTCTGGATAGATGTAGTAAGAAGAGAACAAAATGAAACTGGATTGTTTGATTTTGCCAGTTATTTCATGCCAAATGCATATAAAGTTTTGAATGGAGTTCCTCCCCCTTGTTTCTTACCCAAAGCTCAGGCATTCTTTCATTTGGGGGCAAATTGCAAATTTGGAGATTGGTTTGTTTTTTAGGATTACTCCGAAATTAGGTTATATGGAGCAAGTATTGAGCCTTATAGACTTCCAATGTTTGTACCTATAAGGCTATTTTATTTTGAGTTTGTTCGACAAAGTCTAAATGTTGATCAGGTACACTTTGTGCCCATGAAAAAGGGACATATGTTCAAACTTACCATGACTGTAGGTCCTTTCATAGTTAATATGAGACAGGCATTTGAAGTGGTTACTAGAATTCTAGATGAGTTGCATTTTTCGTTAGGGGAAAGCTGGGCTTATGACCCTCACAGTGTAATTTCCAATAGAAGAATTGAGAATGGGTATTCAACTTTCATTCATGAAAGTAGGCCAGATTTAGAGAATATAGAAAGTAAAGGTGTAATGAGTTCAACAGGTTCAAATATTCAGACTCCTATCATATCAGAAAATTCTAATAAAAGAGGTAAAGAGACAGTAGTTTATATAGAGGGTGAGGAAAAGGGAGTTGAGAAAAGGACAAAGTTTAGTGAAGAACCTGCATATAATCAACTTGGTTTTTCTTTATAGTTGGGAGAGGAACAAAACGTTCCTGCTTCACCCAGAAGACATGAGGCCTCTCATGAACAAGTACCTCTAATTAAACAGATGTTTTCTCAAATTGCAGAAAGAAACCAAAAGATGAAGGCCAGCATGGAGGCCCAAGCTGAATGTAAAATTTCTTTAGACCAAACAAGACTTTTAACAGCAATGGATCTTGAGAGAGATCAATTCAGAATTGCCCTGTCACATCCTTCAGACATGTCAATTGGCTCTTCTAGAAATTTCAATACTGTAAATGTAACTGTAGATGTGAAGAAAATCCCATTGTTGGATAAAGTGAACTTACATATGCAAACAGGTCAGTTGATTGTAAATGACCTGACAAATACTAATGCATTGGCATTGAAATCAAAGAATATGCTTGGAAAAGTAATCAAGCAGTTACATTTAGAGAAAGCTAATTCTAGGGATTTAACAATTCAGAATGAGGAACTAAAGAAAATCATAGTAAAGATTGGAGTGGACCCTAATGATAGGATTGTTGTGCAGAAACTGCTACAAAGTGCTAAGGCAGAGATATCTACATTGAAGAAAAAGTTAAAATTGCGTACAGGAGAGCATTCAATGGCTGCAGAGGTTGCAAAAATAGGGAACGATAAAGAAAAGCTTCTATAACAGCTTGTGCAAAAGGAGGAATAAATTTCCAAAATAAAGCAAACTGCAATATCATTGAAAAATCATATTGATAATCATAATTGTAGTTTTGTTTTTCCTTCAGGTAATGAAGATCTACAAGCACAGATTGCTTAGTTGAATACTAAATTGCATATGGCAGAAAGAGATCGGAAAAAGGCTCAAGCAGATTTAGAGACTGCATCAAAGATTATTCAAGATGCAGAGAATGAACCCAATAAATATAAAGTGGACAGTCAAAATGCTAATGTTGAGATCAAAAGTCTCAAAGAAAAATTTAAAGGGAACATATCTTTAATTCAGGAAAAAGATATCATTTGGAATTATATCATTTCATAAATGAAATCAATTTGGGGCCTTTTGATGGTGGTTGCAGAAGAGAAAAGTCTCATCAGGGAATTTGAAGAACAAGTCACGACAGATAGACAGAAGAAAATCAATAGGGCTATTTGGGCAAAAAGATTCATTGACTTTATTAATTCCAAAATAGACCAAGAGTTAGAGGAAAATGAGATTAAAGATAGAATCCTATATGCAGTGGAGATTAATAATATGATTGTCAAGAATGATTACAGGAAGGCCATAGAAAAGAAGTTGATAGAAATTAAAGAAGTAGTAAGTCAGTTTGATAAGTCATTGGACAAGGTGACAAGAGCAAGTCTGCCTTCATGTTTGGGACTTGGTGGAGGTCTGTTGTCATGGGATTCTTATGAAAAATTACTAGTATTGACAAAAAGTAAAGTTGACAATACACATGAAAAGGCTTAGGTGCTTAAGGGAGAAACACTGATCAACTTTCTTCAGAGACATTTTCAGCTGCTGTGGTTGGTAAAAACTCTATTTGCAGAAAGATCATCCTATAACCGAATTACTGCTTTCAGATTGGAGTATCACAATCTGATACATTCACCAAGGACAAGAGTAGAGATATGGAAGAAGTGCAGAGCTTGTACGATAGACTTGCCAAAAGATCCTTCGGCTTCAAAGAAAGAAAAATCAGTTGATCCAGGAAATGTAGCAACATCGTCATCTATTCACATTCAGCATATAGATTAGGATGTTAATTTTTATGTTATTTTAATTTTTCAAAGATGATGTTAATGTAATAAGACGTTTTTAGGGTATGTAATAGATAGCTTACGAAGTCCTCAGGGGTTGAGGTAGTTAGGATCAGTTATAGCAGTTTCAAACTGATTTTTATTGTATTTAATGTAATAGTTCAGAAGAAGAAAGGTTCTGAGTTTTGGACCTTCAGACTATAACTTTGTACTCAGAGATTTCAAAGATTAATGAATGAGAAACAAGTTTCTGGCATCTGTTTATGTTGATATGTATTCAAGTTTACATTATGTGTTTTCTATCTTTGAATAAAATGAAGTAATGAGAAGCATGTCTCTTTTTACTTATGTAAGCAAGAGTTAAAACCCTTAATTAGCGCTCCTTCGTTTAACTACTTCCTTCATATAATTATTCTAAAGTTTGAGATGATATATTCTGTGTAACAGCATATCAGTTTGGGCTTCTTTCTTTCATTCTCTTCTAGTCATTTCATTCAACATCAGCGAATGATAGCATTGTGAGACATTCATTATATTTGATATTTGAGGGCTTAATAATAAATACTTGAGGGTTAAACAAAGACAAATAATTCTATTACATAATCATATAAATGTCTTAAGCATTGATTCCTTATCACAGCTAAGGGATTGTCTCTTAAGGTACAACATTTTTTGGCGTCATTTTCAGGGACGAAGAAGCAAAGGTTTTCCCTGGGTTTTGTTCATATTTCCTTTGGTTGTTCAGAGAGGAGGAAATATTAAAAGCTGTGTTTTAATTTTCTAGTTCTGGCTTATAAGAGGTCAAATACCTCTCAGCAGAAGGTTCCTACCCTTCCAAATCCAGAAAACCCGGTTTCTAAAAAGGGCTAGAAATCAAAACAATTTCTACACCTAATGCCACACTGCCTGCACCTGGCAGCAATTCCCATACTCTTTCATCCAAGGACATTTCCCGGAAACTCACTTTCTCGGAACAAGAATCCTTGTCTCCATACATTCATTTCCAAGAACCAAGGTTAGAAGAGCCGTCTTTTGAATCTGTATCATTCACATTTACAGAAACTCAGCCTAATATAGTTGCTAGTTCTTCCGCTTTAGTTTATCAACCACTTACCTTATCAGTTGTTTCACCCCATTCATCCACACCTACAACTGGTACACAAATTCCCACTACTCAAGGAGTAGTCAATCAGGGCATAAACATGGCAGCCCCTGCTTTCTTGATGAGTAGATATGCACCATTAAATCTTCCTCAACCAATGAATACAATGCCTCAAGAGTATCTTAAGTTGCTTCCTAGATTTACTAGTGAAGATGAAATAACTGCAGAACAACACTTGCCATTGTTTTGCACTTTTGCTGAAAATTTTAATGTTGAACATCTAGATGTAGTAATGAGACTTTTTGTGTAGTCTCTAAGTGGAGAGGCAAGAAAATGGTTTAAAGGATTACCAAATGGCTAAATTAATGATTGGGATGAGTTAGAAAGACAATTCATCCAAATATGGGGTGAAAAGAGAGACCATGGTTATTCTTTGATAGAATTTAATGCTATTAAGAAAAAACCAGATGAAAATATGAGTGATTTCATTAAAAGATTCAATAAATTGTACAATAGTTCACCTGCAGAGGTGAAACCTCCTCCTATTGGAGCAAGAGTTGTTTTTGCTGGAGCATTTGTATCAGATTTTAGTTTTACTTTGAGAGAAATAAGGTCCCCTACTCTTGAACAAATCCAAACGGATGCTTTGGAGATTGAAGCAAATATGACTGCTGCTGGGAAAGCTCAAGAAAAGCAGTCAGTTCAAGATAAAGGTAAAGCTAAGGAGGATTCAATACAAGATCAAAGGATTGATGACATGACTAAGGTCATTAAAAAAAATTCAAACAAATTAGTAAAGATGGAATTGGATAACAAGAAACCTACACAGTAAAACATAGGGGTTTTTAATCCCCAATTCAGAAAGCAGCTCCTACAGATTTTGTAGAAAGAAAGAAGAGATAAGGATCAAGTTCAAGCACCCTTATATATAGAAGAAGCGCCTTCTCAGTTTGCTGATGATGATCAGAAAGAAGATGAAGAACAAATTTCTGCCATATATATGGAAGATGGTGTAGAATAAGAATGTAAAGAAGCTGATATTTCATTTGATTAGGAAGAGATGGATGATTACTGCAAACAATTTACTAATTTTATGCAAGAATAATTGCATAAAAAGTATGACTTGAGATCAAAAAAGAGGTTGAGAACTCAGGATGATGAAGAGAAAGAATCAGAGTCAGTCCCTTCTCCAATGGCGACTCCACAACAGAAAAATTCAATAAAGAAATCAGACAAGGGGAAGCAGCCCATAAATCCAGTAAAAGAAAAAGAGAAGCAGCAAGCTGAAGCTTCCCAAAACAAGTCTAATGACTCTAATATTTTGGAGAAGATTTTTATTGTTCCTAAGCAACATGCAAATCCAAACAAAAATCAAGAAGAACCTAAAAAGTTGACTAAACAAAACCAATCTTTCAGTTTGTCAAAAGAGTTAGAAAAAGTTAAAATTCAAGTACCTCTTATTGAGTTGGCTAAAACACTTGGTTATAAGAAAGAAATTGTAGAGTTTATTAATTTATCTCAATTTGATGAGGTGGGTGATATTGTGAATTTGCAAGAAGAGAAACCAGTGGTTACTTTCGGGCCTCATGTTGAAGAGGTAGATTCTTTTGTTCCACCTTTTTATATATCAGTACTTTTGCATGATTTCATTCTACATAATTGTATGCTAGATTCTGGTGCATCACATAATCTTATGCCATTATATGTAATGAAAGAGCTAAATTTACAAATCACTAAGCCATATAGAGACCTCTATTCTTTTGATTCAAAAAGGGTGAAGTGTGTAGGTCTTATCAAAGACATGGTTGTTTCCTTGTCCCAAATTTCAGCCAAGAGTATCATGATGGATGTAATAGTTGTAGATATTCCGGCCAGATTTGGTATGTTGTTGTCTAGATCCTGGGGAGAAAAGCTTGGAGGTGTCTTAAAATTGGATTTCACATATGCCATCATTCTTGTTTTCAATGGGGAGGAGAGGAGGTTATACATAGAAAACAGATTCATGAAAACTACCACCAAGAAAGATGCAGGTAATTCCCCCATTTATGGTCAAGAGAAGGAGGATCTCTCCTGTTTTATGCTGCATGAAGATGCAGAATTTGCTGAAGTCTCACATAAGTAGCTCTCTTCAACAAGTGTACATAAGGAGCTGCATTCATATAAAATTTGGAAGTGTTATTTTGATGGTGCATATTCTAAAGAAGGCACAGGAGCTAGGTTCATATTTATATCTTCTGAAGGTAATATTTTACCTTTTTATTTCAAACTGGAATTTGAATCAACAAATAATGTGGCTGAGTATGAAGCATTGATTTTGAGCCTGCAAATAGCTAAACAAATGGGAATACAATCTATTTCCGTTTTTGGTGATTCTGAATTAGTAATAATACATATTAAGAATTGGTGTCAGACTAAGCATCCCAGATTGAGATCCTATAGAAATGAGGTGTGGGATCTAATTGAAAATTATTTTGAAGCCTTTAACCTTTAGTTTATTCCAAGAGAAGAAAATAAAATGGCAAATTCATTAGCAGTTGCAACTAGTACATTTAAGCCACCAATTAATCCAAGACTGAGATGTGAAATTGAGTTGAGACACATACCTTCAATCCCTGATAACGTAAAGCATTGGCGGGTTTTCGAGGATGATGAGCAGATCAATCAATTTCTAACAATGATTGGAAATTTTGAAGACAGTCAAATTGATCTAGAAAGTGATCAAAGTGATCAAAGTGATGTGCCTAGAAACCTGAAGCAGCAAATTGGTGACCAGAAGATAATTCAGTTGAAGGATACTATATTTCCCAGAGGCCTGGTTCCTCTTGAAATATTGTTTGATGCTAATGATGTAGCAGTAAATCAGAAGAAGGTATCTCAGTATGGATAAATGGAGGACTGTAATTTAGGAACTCAGCAGGAGCCTAAAATAGTTAAGTTGTTTAAAGGAGTTCCTAAATATTATAAGGAAAGGTATGTAGATATTTTCAAAAAGTTCATGGATGTGTTTGCATGATCATATGAAGATTTAAAGACTTATGATTTATTATTTAGCATAAAATACCACTGAAGGATGGGGTTAAGCCACACAGGCAGAAGCCCAGACAGATTAATCCACTGTTACTTGCCCCAATTGAAAAAGAGGTGAAGAAAATTTTACAAGAAAAAATCATAGTCCCACTTAGGTACTCAGAGTGGGTTTCAAATCTAGTTCCAGTCAGGAAGAAAAATGGAGAGATAAGATTGTGTGTAGATTTCAGGAACTTGAACAGAGCCTCCTTGAAGGATAATTATCCTTTTCCAAAGATGGACTATGTTCTGCAGAAAGTGATTGGAGCTTATAGGTTATCCATGGTGGATGGTTTCTCTGGGTACAACCAAGTAGCTGTTGAAAAAGGAGATCAGAAGAAAACAACCTTCACTACACCATGGGGAACATTCATAGATGTAATTCGGCCTCATGAATGCAGGAGCTACTTTCCAGAGGGAAATGGATATAGCTTTTGTGGGTGACAAATTTGTAGTTATATATTTGGATGACATGACTATTTTTTCAGGTTCTGACAATGAACACTTGGAGCATCTGCAGAAAGCTTTCCTGAAATGCAGAAAATTTGGGTTATCATTGAATCCTAATAAATCCTTGTTTGCTCTAGAGGAAGGTAAGTTGATGGGACATATAGTTTCAAACCAAGGTGTGAAAATTGATCCAACAAGAGTTGAAGCTATACAAACAATTCCATTGCCTAGAATTAAAAAAGATATCCAAAGATTTCTAGGGAAAATTAATTTTCTGAGAATATTTGTTCCAAATTATGCTGAGATTGTCCAAAGAATAACAGATATGTTAAAAAAAATGCTGAAGTAAAATGGGACAAAGATGCAAGAGAATCCTTTGCCAAAATTAAAGAGGCCCTCCAAGAAGCTCCAATTTTGATTAGTCCATATTACCTGAAACCTTTCCAAAAATTTTCATTTGCATCACCTTTCACTATTGTTGTTGTGTTGTTACAGAAGAACGAAGAAGGAAAAGAGCAACTGGTAGCATTTTTCAGTAAATTCCTCAGAGATGCAGAACTCAAATATAATATCTTGGAGAATCAGGTACATGCTTTAGTTAAATCATTGAAAGATTTCAGGACCTATGTACTTCATTCTCAAATAGTAGCATATGTACCTAATTCTGCTGTAAAAGATGTGTTGATTCAAAGTAATGTAGAGGGAAAAAGAGGAAAATGGATTGCCAAAATCCAAGAATATGATTTGGACATTAAGCCTACTAAGTTAGTCAAAGGAAAGGGATTATCTAAATTGCTAACAGAATATAATTTCCAAACTCTGGGAATTAATTTCCTTGCACCATTAGATGAAGTGGTTGAGGAGACTAATTATATTAAAACAAGGTCAGCAATCAAGTACAAATTTCTCTGCTTAGATTGGTATAAGGATATTATTCACTATTTGTGTTTTTTCTCTTTCGCTCCCTCAATCAATAGAGAAAAGTATAGAGCCCTAAAACTTAAAGCTCAACCTTATGTTATAATTGATGCTAAGTTATATTAGAAAGATCATGTTGGTGTCTTGTTACTATGTTTGACAGAAGGGGAATCAATGGAAGTGATCAAGGAGTATCATGAATGTTTGTGTGGAGGTCATTACAGTTGGAAAGTAACTGCTCATAAATTATTAAATCAGGTTTCTATTGGAATTCTTTATTTTTTGATGTGTTCAGAGTTGTTAGAAGTTGTCATAAATGTCCATTGTTTGCAGAAAAGAAAAGGTTAGCTCCTTTACCTCTTCTCTTTGTTTTTATTGAAGAACCCTTCAGACAATGGGGATTGGATTTTATTGGAGAAATTAATCCACCATCAAGTGGGCAGTTTAAGTGGATTCTAACCGCCACTGATTACTTTACAAAATGGGTGGAGGAAATTCCTACCAGAAAAGAAAATCATTTGGTAGTAATGAATTTTTTGGAAGAGAGTACTTTCAGCAGGTTTGGATGTCTAGTGAAAATTGTCACAGACAATGCTCAGGTATTCAACTCAGTCAAGTTTATAAATTTTTGTCAAACTTATAATGTGATATTGTCTCATTCCATAGCATATCATCCTCAAGGGAATGGATTGGCAGAATCATCTAACAAGACATTGGTCAAGATCTTGAAGAAAACAATTAATGAGAACCAGAAGAATTGGGACTCAAAGCTGATATTTTCTCTCTGGGCAATGAGAATGACTACTAGATGATATACTGTTAAGTCCCCTTATGAGTTAGTATATGGTACTCAAGCTTTGTTTCCCACTCAGTTAGCAAAACCAGTAATTTATTTTCTTCAAGAAGTGCAAGAGGAACCTATTGCATTGATAAGAAGGCTAAATAAAGTAATAGAATTGAGTGAAAGTAAAAATAAAGCTAGAGACGATTTGGTCACATATCAGGAGAAAATGAAGTCCATTTTTGACAAAAAGGCAAAGGAGATTATGTTCCAAACTGGAGATCTGGTATTAAGATGGGATACCAGAAGAGAGGAGAAGGGGAAGCATGGTAAGTTTGATCCTCTATGGTATGGCCCTTACAAAATCATTGAATTCAGATCAAATAACACTTTTATGCTGGAAAACCTTGATGGAGAAATAGTAGGACTGGCTGTGAACAGGCAGTATCTGAAACATTATTTCCAGCACTGAAAACAACAGATTCATCATTGTACATATTCGGTTTTCCTCATTGTATATTTTTCATCAAACAATATTTGACTTCATGCCCGAAGTGAAGGCACTGATCTGCAGGTTCTTAGTGTTTTGTGGAAAAAAACATTATCCCCAGGTGGAGCCAAATGTTGTGGATCATCTGCAATATCCTTTTATTTTCAATTTTGAAAATATTAAAAAAAATAGAAAATTGTTAAAAATATGTTAAAGTATTAAAGTTTTTATACTTTGGCATAAAAATATTTCTATTCATTGTATTATAATTAAAATTTTAAATACTTTGAACTTTATGAAATTGGGTCCCGCTTTAAAGTTTAAAGGTCGATTATTTTATATAGGGGGATGCAATGATGGCTCAAACTCTGATCAAAAGACCCAACCCACGGGCACAACTAGTGCACGAATTAAAATGAAGGGTGCCTCTGTAGTTGACTGGGTTGACTGCAAGAGTAACACAGATGAGCGGTGGAGATTGAATGCGGGGGCACAAGCCAAAATAATTTTCCATACTCCGAGACCCCCCACAGTGACGTAAGGCTCTGAGTTGTTCACAGTTGTCTTCCACGTCAGATGAACTTAACGACTCGTTGGCGTGTCATGACAGCATTTAAGATTAAATCCGTGCTACTTATTTAAATGAAATTCACATTCTTTCCGAAGCCATTTGTGATTAAGTTGATATTTGTAATTAGTTTGCACTGCGTCTTGTTTAGTTTTCCATCACCCTATCAAAATTTGGCCACCGTGTGAGTAGTCCCTTCTCGTGATTTTGAACCATGGCTAAACGCTCATCTCTGTTAGGTTCTGCTAGTCATATTCCTCTCATGGATATCGAGAGGGATAGGAATATCCAAGACACCAATTTTTCCCTGGTTCAACTTCCGTTTTACCAGCAAGTTCTCTTGAATGACAAAGCTTCCCCGGTTTATACTGCCATGGCCAAGTCTGGTGTGTTGTCTGCATGTATCCCTAAAACCCATATTTATCCTGAATTTATATATTGGTTGGTGTCAGTTATGTATCCTGGGAAATGTTTTGTGATTAATTTTCAGGGAGAGAATGTTTTGCAAGTGTCTACCCAGCTAATTCACTAAGCCCTTTATTACCCGGAGTCAGAGTCATGTGTTCAATTCTCCGATGATTCTTTGGTAGCATATTATGACAGCCTTGCAGGTCAATATTTCAATCAATTTATTCATTTTTTGAAGCATAACACACATCAATTTTAGCTAGACAGCAAATATTTTCCTATGGAAGTTTTTGATACTGAGGTTCAACCAGTACTAAGCAGCATTGCAAAGATGACGACAGTACATTGGATAAATCAATCTTGGGAATGTTTTCCATGATGATGAAGCCAGGAATAGTGCTGGATATTCCATCCTATTGGCAGGAAGTAGTCAATTCACAACTCATGACTTTATCATTAATAGGTTCTTTCAGATTTCCTTCATTAATTATTTACTTGTTCTTATGTCAAAATGTGGAGGAATTCATGCATTTGGGTTTGAATATTATGAACATGAATAAGAAAAGGAAATAAGTAGTGTTATGGACAGATGTAGTAAGAAGAGAACAAAATGAAACTAGACTATTTGATTTTTCCAGTTATTTCATGCCAATTACATATAAAGTTTTGAATGGAGTTCCTCCCCCTTGTTTCTTACCCAAAGCTCAGGAATTCTTGCATTTAGAGGCAAACTGAAAATTTGTAGATTAGTCTGTTTTTTAGGATTACTCCGAAATTAGGTTGTATGGAGCAAGTATTGAGCCTTATAGACTTATAGTGTTTGTACCTATGAGGCTATTTTCTTTGGAGTTTGATCGAAAAAGTCTAAATGTTGATCAAGTTCACTTTGTACCCATGAAAAAGGGACATATGTTCAAACTGCCCATGATTGTAGGTCCTTTCATAGTTAATATGAGATAGGAATTTGAAGAGGTTACTAGAATGCTAGATGAGATGCATTTGATGTTAGGGGAAAGTTGGGCTTATGACCCTCACAGTGTAATTTCCAATAGAAGAATTGAGAATGGGTATTCAGCTTTCATTCATGAAAGCAAGCCAGATTTACAGAAGATAGCAAGTAAAGGTGTAATGAGTTTAACAGGTTCAAATATTCATACTCCTATCATATCAGAAAAGTCTAATAAAATAGGTAAAGAGACAGTATTTGATTTAGAGGATGAGGAGCAGGGAGTTGAGAAAAGAACAAAGTTTAGTGAAGAACCTGCATATAATCAACCTAGTTTTTCTTTACAGTTGGGAGAGGAACAAAACGTTCCTGCTTCACCCAGAAGACATGAGACCTCTCATGAACAAGTACCTCTAATTAAACATATGTTTGCTCAAATTGTAGAAATAAACCAGAAGATGAAGGCCAGTATGGAGGCCCAAGCTGAATGTCAAATTGCTCCAGACCAAACAAGACTTTTAACAGCAATGGATCTTGAGAAAGATCAATTCAGAATTGCCCTGTCACATCCTTCAGACATGTCAATTGGCTCTTCTAGAAATTTCAATAATGTAAATGTAACTGTAGATGTGAAGAAAATCCCATTATTGGATAAAGTGAACTTACATATGCAAATAGGTCAGTTGATTGTAAATGACCTGACAAAGACTAATGCATTGGCATTGAAATCAGAGAATATGCTTGGAAAAGTAATCAAGCAGTTAAAGTTAGAGAGAGCCAATTCTAGGGCTTTAACAATTCAGAATGAGGAACTAAAGAAAATCATAGTAAAGATTGGAGTGGACCCTAATGATAGGACTGTTGTATAGAAAATGCTGCAAAGTGCCGAGCCAGAGATATCTACATTGAAGAAAAAGTTAAAATTGCGTACAGGGGAGCATTCAATGGATGCAAAGGTTGCAGAAATAGGGAACGAGAAAGAAAAGCTTCTACAGCAGCTTATGAAAAAGGAGGAAGAAATTTCCAAAATAAAGAAAACTGTAATATCATTGAAAAATCATATTGATAATCATAATTGTACTTTTGTTTTTCCTTCAGGTAATGAAGATCCACAAGCATAGATTTCTCAATTGAATACTGAATTGCAGATGGCAAAAAGAGATCGGAAAAAGGCTCAAGCAGATTTAGAGACTGCATCAAAGATTATTCAAGCTGCAGAGAATGAAGCCAGTAAATATAAAGTGGACAGTCAAAATGCTAATATTGAGATCAAAAGTCTCGAAGGAAAATTGAAAGGGAACATATCTTTAATTCAAGCAAAAGATATCATTTGGAATGATATCATTTCAGAAATGAAATCAATTTGGGGCCTTTTGATGGTGGTTGCAGAAGAGAAAAGTCTCATCAGGGAATTTGAAGAACAAGTCATGGCAGATAGACAGAAGACAATCAATAGGGATATTTGGGCAAAAAGATTCATTGACTTTATTAATTCCAAAACAAATCAAGAGTTAGAGGAAAATGAAATTAAAGATAGAACCCTATATGCAATGGAGATTAATAAGATGATTTTCAAGAATGATTACAGGAAGGCCACATAAAATAAGTTGATAGAAATTAAAGAAGCAGTAAGTCAGTTTGATAAGTCATTGGACAAGGTGACAAGAGCAGGTCTGCCTTCATGTTGGGGACTTGGTGGAGGTCTATTGTCATGGGATTCTTATGAAAACTTACTAGTATTGACAAAAAGTAAAGTTGACAATACACATGAAAAGACTCAGGTGCTCAAGGGAGCAATAGTGATCAACTTTCTTCAAAGACATTTTCAGCTGTTGTGTTGGTAAAAACTCTATTTGCAAAAATACCATCCTATAACCAAATTACTGCTTTCATATTGGAGTATCACAATCTGATACATTCACCCAGGACAAGAGTAGAGATATGGAAGAAGTGCAGAGCTTGGACGATAAACTTGCCAAAAGATCCTTCGGCTTCAAAGAAAGACAAATCAACTGATCCAGGAAATGTAGCAGCATCGTCATCTATTCAAATTCAACATATATATTAGGATGTTAATTTTTATGTTATTGTAATTTTTCAAAGATGATGTAAATGTAATAAGATGTTTTGAGGGTATGTAATAGATAGCTTACGAAGTCCTCAGGATTTGAGGTAGTTAGGATCAGTTATAGCAGTTTCAAATTTCTTTTTATTGTATTTAATGTAATAGTTCAGAAGAATAAAGGTTCCAAGTTTTGGACCTTCAGACTATAACTTTGTACTCAGATATTTCAAAGATTAATGAATGAGAAACAAGTTTCTGGCATCTATTTATGTTGATATGTATTCAAGTTTACATTATGTGTTTTCTATCTTTGAATAAAACGAAGTAATAAGCAGCAAGTCTCTTTTTACTTATGTAAGCAAGAGTTAAAACCCTTAATTAGTGCTCCTTCGTTTTAAATATTTCCTTCATATAATTCTTCTAAAGTTTGAGATGATATATTCTATGTAACAACATATCATTTTGAGCTTCTTTCTTTCATTCTCTTCTAGTCATTTCATTCAACATCAACAAATGGTAGCATTGTGAGACATTAATTATATTTGATATTTGAGGGCTTGATAATAAATACTTAAGGGTTAAACAGAGACAAATAATTATGTGACATAATCATATAAATGTCTTAAGCATTGATTCCTTATCACAGCTAAGGGATTGTCTCTTAAGGTACAACACCAAGAACAGTGTGTACAAAATTGAACATAACTCCTCAAAAATATGTTGTACATATAGTTAAATTATATAGAACAAAATTTAAGGTCATTGGAGAAATGTTATCAGTATCCATTAGATTATCATCCAATCCAAAGGTACTGCAAATAATCGATATTTTAGTCACAGATATCCCTGAATTTTATGGTCTTATTTTAAGCAGGGATTGGTATGAAAAGTTACATGGATATTTTGCTACCGATTGGTCACACATGTGGTTACCAATCAATGGTAAACCAAATCAAATCAGAGTTAATCGCGAAAAATTTATGAAACATACAGTCACTGAACTTGAAGAAACAAATGAACCTGTAGCTTTCACCTTTTTCAATAAATACTGTTATTTCTCAAATTGAAAACTTTTCTCAAACAAACACTTCTAAGTGTATTAATCTTAGTAATAAAATTTAAAAACAGTCTTTGTTTTGGACTTTATACTTTTATGGTTCAAAATCAGAAGATGGTGCAAGAGCAGGTTGCATTTTAATCAATCCACAAGGAGAGAAAACAATGCTAGCTTGCAGACTCCAATTTCAATGCACGAATAATACTGCTGAATATGAAGCATTGATACAAGGTCTGTACAAAGCTATTGGTTTAAATGTTAAATATTTGCAGGTATATGGAGATTCTGAGATAATTGTTAGACAAGTCAAAAACACAATTCATTGTATTTTTGGACATTTGAAACACTATCAAGCTTTAGCTCAGAGCCGTACATCCCATTTTTTTGCATTTAATATCTCCACAGTTCCTAGATTACAAAATGCAAGTGTTGATTTACTTGCTAATGTAGCATCTAAGCTTATACCATATAAATAATTTAGCCCAGATAGATTTTCAATTGAGTTAAATTTTAGGCCTTCCATTCCTGACAACATAAAAAATTGGAGAGTATTTAATAATGATACAAATACAGTAGACTTTCTTACATCAAACAAATCTTATGAGGGTCAAATCATAGATGAACATGAACTTGACTTACAGATTAAAGATAAACAAAATACTAATCCAATTCCCAAATATGTAGTCAAAATGGAAGATCTCTATGATTTGAAAGATAGGTTTTAAAAGGTTACCAATTCAAAAACCCAAAGTTCTACTTTAAATTTTGAATTGATTAATCTTGGTACACCAGAAAAACCTCAAAACATTAACCTAGGTATTGGTTTAAAACTTGAAGAAAGGATGTCATTCATTAAGTTGTTGAAAACATATAAAAATATCTTTGCATGGGATTATTCAGATCTCAAGACATACGATACTTCTATAATTCAGCATACTATACCTATGATCTCAGATGACAAGCCTGTTCCAAAAAAACTTAGAAAGATCCAACCAAACTTAGAAAGTCAAAATAAATCTGAATTAAATAAAATGCTCAAAGCCAAAATTATTTTTCCTGTGAGACATTAGAAATGGGTGTCAAACATGGTCCCAGTTAGAAAGAAGAATGGAGACATCAGGATCTACATAGACTTTATAAATTTGAATAAAGCTTGCCAAAAGGATAATTTTCCCTTGCCTACCATGGAACAAATATTACAGTCAATTGCAGGATCTGAATTGATGTCTTTTCTCGACGTATTTTCAGGATATAATCAGATTATGGTACATCCGGATGATAAATTAAAGACAACATTCAGGACAAAGTGGGGAACATACACATACAAAAAATGCCATTTAGGTTGATTAATGTTGGTGCTACATTTCAACATGCTATGGATATAGCTTTCAGAGGACTAATCAACGACTCAGTTTTTATATACTTAGATGACATTATTGTTTATTCTAAGCATAGAAACAATAATGTTAATGACCTAAAACATATTTTTGAAATATGTAGCAAATTCGGCATTTCCTTGAATCCTAAAAAATGTTATTTCGCTTTATCAAAAGGTAAATTATTAGGGTTCATTGTCTCTAAAAAAGGAATCCATATTGACCCTCATTGGATTCAAGAAATTGAAAAAATCCCTCTACCACACAATAAAAAAACGATGTAATCATTTTTAGGACAAATTAATTTTGTAAAAATATTTGTTCTCGATTTTTCCCAAATTGTCTTACCCCTGCAATCAATGATTAAGAAAAATTCAAATTTTTAATGGGGAAAAGAGGAGAGAAATTCTTTTGAGTTAATTAATAAAGCCATCATTGAAGCTCCTTCTTTAACAACTCCTGATTTTCTTAAGCCATTTGTATTATACACATTTTCTTCGGATACATCATACGCAACAGTTTTGACACAGCTAAATGATCAAAACATTGAAGCACCGATTTCATTTTTTAGTTCTAACCTTCAAGGTGTTGAGTTAAATTATTCAACTATGGAAAAACAAGCTTATGCTATGTTTAAAGCTTTCAAACATTTTAGACCTTTTCTCCTAAAAACACATACTAAAATAATAGTACCTTACTCATCAGTAAGGAAATTATTAATCCAACGAGAGGTAAGAGAGAAGAGAGCAAATTAGGTTACCGCACTTCAATAATATGATGTAGAGATACATCCTGCTAAAATTGTTAAAGTTCAAGGTCTTTGCAGGATGTTAACTGGAGCCTCTCATTTACCAACTGAAGAAGATAAATCAAATTAAATACAACTGTCTGAGGTAAGCCTAAACGATTCTCAGTCACAATATGCTGATTTGAAAATTTTCTTAAAAAATGGATATGCTCCATTATATCTCAATTATACAACAAAGTGTGCTTTGAGACTTAAAGAAAATCAATATCAACTTATAGATGATGTGCTATTTAGGAAGAATTATGATTTTATATTATTTAGATGTTTAGAGAAAACTGAAGCTGAAAAAGTACTACAGGAATTACATGATGGACCAGCTGGAGGTCATTTCAGAGGAAACACCACAGCTCATAAAATACTACATGGCGGTTACTATTGGTCAACTCTATTTAAAGATGCAAACGAATACGCAAGAAAATGAAAAGTATGTCAAACTACAGCAGGAAGAGAAAGGAAAAAAACATTTCCACTACAACCAGTAAATATCCAACAACCATTTGAATAATGAGGGTTAGATATCATAGGTGAAATAACTCCAAACTCTTGTAAACAACATAAGTATATTCTAACTACAATAGATTATTTCACAAAATGGGTAGAAGCTATCCCATTAAAGGTGGTTAATACACAAAGTAATATGGATTTTATTGATCAATTCATAATCACCAGGTTTGGCCTCGCATCAGCTTTGATATTTGACAATGAATCTTACTTTTCTGGAAATGCTATGATAGAATTTTCTTTGAAAAGAGGTTTGAAATTAAAATACTCAGCTAACTATAATCCACAAGGTAATGGATTAGTTGAATCTACAAATAAAAACCTCATCAGAATCATCAAACAAACTATAAAACAAAATCATAAAAATTGGCACAAAGCACTATTATTTGCTCTTTGGGCAGATAGGATCACCCAGAAAGCCTCAATAGGTACTTATCCATTTGTGTTAGTTTATGGGAAAGAAGCAGCTCTACCCACAAATATAACAATACCATCATTTTCCTTAGTGCATTTTATTGATGAAAATCCTTCGTCTTCCCTTCAACTTAGACAAGATCAAATTCTTAAAATGGAAGAACAAAGAGAAAAATCCAAAGCTATACATTTTCATCATCAAAAAATAGTGAAAGCCTCGTTTGACACAGCATATACCAACTCAAAAGCTTTCAAGATTGGATACCTTGTTTTGAAATGGTATAAGGCACATGAAGAAAAAGGTAAGCATACCAAATTCCAAAGATTATGGCTTGGTCCATTTCAAATCATAGAAAAAATACGCTTGTCCACATTTTTGTTACAAGATTTATTAGGTAAGAAATATTCCTTAACTGTGAATGGTCAAATTCTTAAAAAATATTTCTCATAGAAAATTAAATTTTAAATTTTCTTTTGCTTTAGGAAAATAAAAGTTGAAAATAGCATCATTTTTGGTTGATTCAAAGTTTCAAAATTTCTAATAAATTATTTTGATTTTCGCTTCTATAAATAAGTACAGTAAAAAAAATGATTATAACTATGAGAATTGAATAAACTTTATTTTTTTTTAAATAATTTGAAATTTACTGAAGGCATTTACTTTCGGAAAAGACTCTTGATGTCATAAAATATAGATGTTATGTATCAGTCAAAAAAGGAAACTTTTAACTTAGCAAGGATTCTCTATAAAAAGGCGTCTACCAACTCTATAATTATCATCCATAACTCTTAAACGAGCTAATGATTCATTCCATCTAATAAAATTTCTTCTTCAAAGTATAATTCAAAAAAGAAAAGAAATACATACAAAATACAAACTCAAAAGAAAATGAGTCTCATCATGAGCTTGTTTATCATGATCATAGAGAAATAATCTAGACTGATATTACCAATACTGCATACCACAATAGGGTAATAGCTAAATGATTATAAAAAATCAAAAGACAAGGGGCCTCATTACGAGCCAACTTGTTCAGTCTAAATTACTATCAGTGAATGACATTGTCACTATCAGGCCACCAAACCTGGACAATGATTTTGAAAATGTGTCAAGAAAAAAATTCAATTATATGTCAAATTATATTTTGAAATAAGAAATCAAATTCAGATGAGACCATGAATCATTATTGGTTAAAATATAACTATGTCGAGGCTATAAACGCCTGCTGGCAACAGTGGCTCTAATGAGTAAAAATCTATGAAACCAATTTTTAGAGAATACATACTTTATTTTTTTTAAATACGAATACTAACTAATACAGACACCTATGTGTTATTACTGAAAGGGTTAATTAAGAAAAAAATAAGATAGGTAAATAGATTATATTTTGAAAAAAACACTATTTAATTCATGAATCATACTATTTTTATTCTTATATCTTTTTCTTGTTTTGAAAGTTTAGAAATATCAAAATAAACCAATCAGAGATATCTGGTTCGCCCAAGTGAATCGCCAATTGTTGTGCTATGCAACAACCCCCCCATTTTTATTTTCAAAATAGTCTAAAATTTTGATAATAGAAATAGGGACCCTTCTTAAAAATGTATTTTTTCATTTTAAATAAAAAATCAATACTCCAAAAAACATTGTTGCTTTTATTAATAAAAACAAATAAAACAAAAAGAAATTAATAAAATATCCTTGTGATTACCCTATCGCAAATCACATCCCGCATAATCTTTTTTCATTAAAAGTTAAGTAATAAAACAACGAAATCCTGATTTTTCGATTAGCAATCTAAGTTTCGCAAGCGACAGCATAAATCACACATCACGGATATACGTTTAAAACTTTAAGCAGTTCTTACCAAAAAATTTTATATTGCGATATTCTGATACTGCGATTTCCGATATTGAGATTTTGTGATTTCGCGATATTGCAAAATTGCATATCGCATAAACAAAAAATAATTCGCTTCATAAGAAATAAGTTCGAAAGGCACGATGTGACCAGTTTGACAGGTTTTAATAAAGTAATTTATGTGAAAATAAAACATGTCATAAACGAGTAAGTGTGTTTTAGCATCCCAATGCAAGAAGTTATTGATTTCTTATGATTAATTAATAATATAGCTACTTCCCGTATCTTTTCTTTCAAAATTGGTCATTTCAAATATATCTTTCATCATTTGATCATTACTTTGTCTTTAATAGGGATTTTCCTTCAAGATATGTCCATACGCAAAGTAATGAAAAAACAAGGCAAATAGACTGTTGCAGAATTGGAATACACAGAAATGTCGTCCACAATCCCATATACAGTTTGCACTACAGATGGAGGTGCTACGGAGTGGCAAGCCGTCTATACTATCCTTGAATATGAAGAACCTGAAGTAGTGCAGGTCAAAGAAATTGTTGATGATGCAAGGCCCTTAGATTTACAGTTTAAAGATATTGCATGCTCCTTCCTTCATAAGATAGAAGAAAGGACCAGCATTTTACCATATACCGACATGATAAGGTGGGTGCTTGAGAATTCAACAATTAAGGACAGGCAATTTAGAACCATTAAGAATGAGATATTAGGTTCTTTCAAATCTGAAGATTTGAAATTCATGTACAAGCTACCCGACCAAAAAGACATCTATGACAATAGGTTTGTTGAAAAATTTGCAAAGAACAATGAAGACCCTTTCAAAACAATTCAAGGTTGGAGGAAACTGGATAACAAGTTTAAACATGAGAAATTAGGTATGTATCCTATCGCTTCACTTGCAAATCCTTACAATTTTGCAGCGGCAATGCTATGTAGATTATATGGTCTCCCTGATAATACCAAGTTCTCAATAAATTGGCTTCCCCTGATTGATTCTTGTGTTAATTCCCACATCATGAATTGGAAAACCATTATTTCTGAAAATCTTGCTAAAGCGATTAATGAATATCGCCAGGAAAGAGCCTCTTCCTCCAAACCTGTCCCCCAATTTTTCATGAGCGCATATGTTTTTTATGCCATCTGTTTTTCTACCAATTTTCCAATTATGGGTTGGAAATGGACTCCTGAGGATCCTACCCCTATTCATTTGAGTCATAAATAGATATGGGAACATAATTATGTACCACATTTCCACAGGCTGTGTTATGGAGTTGAATTACCATTACATTAATTAATGTTTGATAGAGTGAGCCCTAGGTTCACTAAGGAAGCCATTGCAGATCTTCAAATGATAGGAAGATGTTTTATTGAAGAATATTTTACATACATTAGAGTATTTGGAAGCTCCTCTCCTCCACATGTTCTTCCTTTGTATGTTTTAGATAACTTAATGGCAAGAGAAGTGGCTTACCAAACTGTTGGTAACGGACTCACTAAATCTTTGAAAGACAGTAAAAAATCTTTATGGCCAAGTTTTCCAATTCAGTGTGGTTCCTTTTCTCTTAGAAATTTCAATCATGCATCGAAAGAATGTCAAAAGATTCAATTGTTGAAACTCCCGGTTTTACCATGTAATGTTCCAAAATTTTAGCCTCAAAGGTAAATGGAACATTAGAGTTAGCAGCAGCTCTAGTTGGTGAATAAATGGGTAGAAAAGCCCATAAGTCTCCTAAGGAGGATAAAAACACTCCAAGTGTGAAAGGGGACACTCTTTCTAGCTTAATAAAACACCTCCATGTGTGAACAGGGATAAAATCAAGTTGATTCAGTCCACTTTGACTAAGTCAACAATGCAGTTTTAGAGGAGGAGGAATCCAAGGAGGAATAACACAGTTTTGGAGGGAGATGTATCTTTGGATAGAGATGACCTAATTGAGTGGGGCCAAGGGCAATAAAACTCATTTTTTATATAAGGAAGAGGATGGCAAGATTATTCTTCATGTTTTAGATCATTATTCTTGTCTGCTCATACTTTTGCTTCCTCTTGTTGTTTAGCAGGGTAGCAGTGTTATTTAGCACCGGTTGTTCCCGAGCGGGAATCCCACCTCTTTTCTTGAGGAGCCGCTTGGGAGAGTTTGTATTCATCATTCCACATTATTTTTTCTGGCCAAGCTTCAACCTACTTCATCAGCACAATTTTTTCGGAAATTGTGCAGTGTTGCAGGGTGCAGCAGTGGAAGGGATTGGAATCCCTGCTTCTGAGCTAGTTTCTCATTGGAGGAAGATTTCCTTCACTTGAGGGACCTGTTTGGAGGGCTCCAGAGCTTATTTCAAATCTTTGGTATCAGACCACACATTTCCCATACATTCCCAGTGTTGTTCCAGCTAGGGAATGCATTATTCTGGAGGCAGTATTCAGTGTATGGTTTGGTGGCTCCGTTGCAGTGTTTCCTTGTGATTGAGAGGTTCACCCTTTCATGGGAGGAAGCCCTTGAGGGATATACATCAGATCAGACATATTTCAGCCTTCTACACTCTTATGCTTCAGTTTTGCAGTGGTGATTCAGTAATTTTCTGAATATCACATTTTGTATGTAGAGTGTTTGACAAGAAACCCTTGCTGGGTTCTCTTGTATTTTGTATAAAGGATACTAGATCTAATTTCTTGAGCCTATTGTATAATATAATTCTAGATATATTGGCCTCTATCATTTTTATGTGTAAAACCTCTCTTATACTGTGCAGTAACTTTTATGCAGTATTTCTTGTGTTGCAGTGTTTGGGGTTTTAGCACATTTTGGAAATCCTAGGTGTGGGAGATTTGTTTAACCCCACTAGTTTGATTTGTTTCAGCTCTATTCTTGCATTTAGGTTTTATATTGACTAATATAGGGGATCCAATAGTCCATTTCATTATTTTATTGCATATATTTCTGAAAATGCGTTTTTAGTGCAAGCTTGCTGAGCTGTCTCGATTTTGGGATATTACAGTGTTATCAAAGCATAGTCTTGGCTCAGCCTGTGGATATCAGGCCATTACATTTCAGAGGAAGGAGAGATGGACAGAAATCATAAAGCTTTAGTGTGTGAAGGAAGAAAGGAAGACAAGCTTACACAACTTCTTCCAAAATCTATGCAGAGCTTTCAAGGAGAGCTAAAGAAAATGAGATTGGAGATGGGATCTCCAAAGGAGTTTGAATCTAGAGCAGAATCTGGATTTTCATATGGTGAGTATGAGCATGCAGCTACACACCATGGTGCACAACACATTCAAGTGCCTAGATCTATCTTGAGATGGATGGGAGGAGGAAGAATGCCTAAGAGGAGAACTCTTAGTGATTTGTTGCAGGAGTATGAATCTCAAACTGAGAGGTTTAGTGATCATACTGATTTCCAAGAGTTTTGAAAGATCCAGGTGGAGAAGAGAAAGTAGCAGGATGTAGGTATATTTCTTCTATCTACTTTTTCCGGATTACCTACATGTTCAGTTGGAGCTTGGGTGAAGGAGCTAGACTCCTATTTGCAGTTGCACCATATTTCTGAAGATGAAGCCATCAGAGTTGCAGCGCTGCATTTCAGAGGTAAGGCTCATGCATGGTGGATTTTTGAATCTTTTTCTTTAAATAATGCAAACACTTCCTCTTATGCAAGATTCATAGAGACATTGGTGGAGAGGTTTGGTGAAAAACTTCCTAAGACACATGAGCAAGGAAAACCTGAGAGAAAAAAACCCTTGCATGTGATGGAGGGACTATAGAAACCCATGGGAGGAGCTGACATCTTGAATTACACATTCCTAGAAGCAAGACCTCCAAGTCATATTCTTGCACAAGAGGGCATGGAGATTTCCTTTTCACAGGAGGATCCAACTATTGAGATGTTGCCCATACACATTGATGGAGATAAGGGTAACAACGCTATAAAATCTAGAGCACATCCAGTACCTCATGCAGAGGGAGGAGGAGCACATGCCCCAACAGGAGGGATTCTTGTATTCTTACAAGGAGTTCCCCAGGATCTCATACATGGAGGTCCAAGCACAATCAGTGAGCAGCATGATTGTGCAGCATTGCTGCTGGAAGGAGGAGGTAGGGAGGAATAGCAACATCACTTGATGAGAGGCACACACCCTTCTCTATTTCAGAGAGCCAATGCAAGGAAGATGCAGACTGATTTGCGCTTTAAGGGTAGGGACAAGGTTTCCCAACCACATGAGCAGTCTACTCTTGAAATTGATGTCTCACTACATGGAGGCATTCCACCCGAGAGGCCACCTGATCTAGAGTTGATGAAAGGCATCTTGTCTTTGGATTCACCACTCTTGGATTTTGGAGAGGTGAAGAGTTTGGAGGAAGAATTTGGCATGGGGGATGTCAAAGTAGCAGTGTTGCATGAGGATAGCTTCACATGCTAGATCACCAGCATTGTCTCTTAGGAGGATTGATCCTTATTGGAGATCTCAGCTCTTGGTAGAGTACTCCAAGGATCTTGGTGCATGCATGATTCTCAATGACCCGGATAGAGATGATGAGTATATGGTGGATGATATGGTCATCTATTCCTATGGCAGGATCTTCTTGACTAGATCTTCTAGTCTCAGGGAGAAGCTGCTACATGCAGCACATGAGGACTTATCTTCTATGCACTATGATGCATATTTCCATTTGATGGAGGAGTTCACTTGGGAGGGCATTCAGCATGACATATTTCGACATATGGAGAGATGCATAGCCCGAATGGTGATAGAGAGGATGTCACAGCCACCTTCCTACTCAGTGGGAGTGAGGGAGAATTTCCAGTTGAGCCATTTCAGCTCAAGATCTCAAGTACATAATGGAGGAGGTATCATTTCATGTTTTGTATTGTACTTATTTTCCTTATTTGAGCAGCATTATGTAACAAGAAGAAATATCTCTTCTTGCATAGTGTATGATGATGTACTTGTAGCTACTTGTAGCATTGATTTTGGCTATCCTTTTGATGGTCTGTGGGGGAAACCACATGATTCTTGGTGTGCACCATTGACACCATATGGTAACCTCATGTTTTCATCTTATGAGATGACTATGGAAGCAAACAAGTGGCTGGCAAAGCACTTGTTATTTCTTATTTTGATGCAGGCCAAGGATGCACTGCGCTGGTTCCATGAGAGGGACCATGATTCACTCTCCGGTTGTCACTTGGCAACTTGTTCTCATTGTACTTTGCTTCCATATATTGCTGATATGTATATGTTCATGGGGAGCTTTGTTTGGACAGTGGGCTTGAGATTGAAGATGCCCATTGGAAGCATTATTCTCCCCACTTTATATGTTGTATATTTCAGGAGGAACCATGGGCAAACCATGAATTCCACATCATACTTTTTCTCTCCTTGTGGGAGGAACCACTTGGAGAACTTGAGGAGGCACTTCATGGCTGATTTTTTTGTTGGGACATAATACAAGTTGACCATCATGATTTTACTATATGGCTTGTATGAGGGGGAGATGAGGAAGCAACAAAAAATTTTGTTGCTGTGGTTGCACTTGGGAGAGTATGGGTAGAAATTTTCCCATACTTTTCATGATAATTTTGGGAAGAAGGAAGGCACATTCATGGTGCAAGGAGGCTACCCTTCAGCATTGGAGGATTATGAGAGGCTTCCATATTGGAAGAATATCTTCTCACATAGCAGCATAATGGTGGATGGATGTAGCATGTGGAATTTCAAAGGGAGGAGTCATGGAGCCTTATTTCTAAGGCTTACAGCGCTGTCACATGGGAGTGTGTTCTTATTGATGGAGTGTTCCAAGGAGTATATGTATCCCTTCTTCTTGTAGATTTTTATGAGGGGGTCCTCATGGGGGAGCTTATACATGGGCCTCACTTTCAGCTCACACATGATGCATGGTAAGAATACATTTATGTACTTAGTGATTGCTCTATTGAGTATTTGTATTTTCTCACCATATGTAAACAGTGCATTGCTCCGCAAGAGAGCAAGATTATTTATGGGTTTCATGTTCACTTTAGGGCCAAATCTTGTATTATTGATAACCCATCGCTACATGACTTGGGGAAAGTGTTGTATTATTTTGATTTTATACAACTGATCTATATTTCTGCTTACTACTTCATAGTAGATGAGATAACATGCATAGCTGCAAATTCTTTAAAGAACAACTTGCCATTTGATGCTTTGAATCAGCAGTTGAGAGAACTGTGTTGTATCCACCAGAGAGACCATGTGTATCCTCCAAAATTGCACATAATCTTCAGCCATTTTCTGATTTGGATGCCATATGGTGATGATGTGCCATTCATCTTGAATGGAATGGTTTGGGTTGGCATGTCTCATGATTTTGGAGGAAGAGTCCTTGGAGGCTCAATCTTCTTCTTGCCATTGGAGGGAAATCATGTTGTAGCCCAAGATAAACATGCCCTCTACACTTATCATAAGTGGAGAGGAGGACATCGTGGGATAGGCCTTCTTGCCTATCATGTTCATTTATTCAGCCCACCTACATTTCAGGAGCCCAAGGTGGAGGAGAGTCTTCATGAGTTGCCATGTTGGAGGGTGACTCACTTCATTTGGATGATAGCATGGGTGAGGGAGGCACTCATTCACCATATTGATCATCACTCCTACTTTGTGGAGGCCATGAGATAGCAAGCAGGCTTCCATTCACACTTTCCACCTTTGATTGATATAGACCATTTGGTTTTGCACACTTGGGAGGAAACATTGGATGAGAAGTTTATTGCAGATTATCTTGATGCAGTGATGGAGGCCATTGATGGGAGGCCACATGAGGAGAAGGGGAGAAATTTTCTCTCCCTATGAATTTTCTTTAGGACAAGCAAATATTTTGGATGGGAGGATTTTAATGTTCCAAAATTTTAGCCTCAAAGCTAAATGGAACATTAGAGTTAGCAGCAACTCTAGTCAGTGAATAAATGGGTAGAAAAGCCCATAAGTATCCTAAGGAGGATAAAAACACTCCAAGTTTGAAAGGGGACACTCTTTCTAGCTTAATTAAACACCTCCATGTGTGAACAGGGATAAAATCAAGTTGATTCGGTCCACTTTGACTAAGTCAACAGCGCAGTTTTAGAGGAGGAGGAATCCAAGGAGGAATAACACAGTTTTGGAGGGAGATGTATCTTTGGATAGAGATGACCTAATTGAGTGGGGCCAAGGGAAGAAAACTCATGTTTTATATAAGTAAGAGGATGACAGCATTATTCTTCATATTTTAGATCATTATTCTTGTCTACTCAGACTTTTGCTTCCTCTTGTTGTTTAGCAGGGTAGCAGTGTTGTTTAGCACCAGGTGTTCCCGAGCGGGAATCCCACCTCTTTACTTGAGGAGCCTCTTGGGAGAGTTTGTATTCATCATTCCACATCAGGTTTTTAGGCCAAGCTTCAGCCTACTTCATCAACACAGTTTCTCTGGAGATTGTGCAATGTTGCAGGGTGGAGCAGTGGAAGGGATTGGAATCCCTGCTTTTGAGCTAGTTTCTCATTGGAGGAAGATTTCCTTCACTTGAGGGACTTTTTTGGAGAGCTCCAGAGCTGATTTCATATCTGTGGTATCATACCACACATTTTCCATACATTCCTAGCATTGTTCCAGCTAGGGAATGCGTTATTATGGAGGCAGTGTTTAGTGTATGGTTTGGTGGCTACGTTGCAGTGTTTCCTTGTGATTGAGAGGTTCACCCTTTCATGGGAGGGAGCCCTTGAGGATATAAATTAGATCAGACATATTTCAGCCTTCTACACTCTTATGCTTCAGTGTTGTAGTGGTGATTCAGTAATTTTCTTAATATCACATTTTGTATGCAGAGTGTTTGAAAAGAAACCCTTGTCGGGTTCTCTTGTATTTTGTATAAAGGAGACTAGATCTCATTTCATGATCCTATTGTCTAATATAATTACAGATATATTGGTATCTATCATTTTTACGTGTAAACCCTCTCTTAGACTACGCAGTCACTTTTATGCAGTATTTCTTGTGTTGCAGTGTCTGGGGTTTTAGCACATTTTGGCAATCCTAGGTGTGGGAGATCTGTTTAACCCACCTAGTTTGATTTGTTTCAGCTCTATTATTGGATTTAGGTTTTATATTGACTAATCTAGTGGATCCAAGATTCCATTTCATTATTTTACAGCATATATTTCTGAAAATGCGTTTTTAGTGCAAGCTTGCTGAGCTGTCCCGATTTTGGGATATTACATACCACCAAGGCAATTTGACCCAGAGAAGATTGCTAATAAATTTACTCAGTTAGTTAAAATCAAACCTATCATACACACAGATGATAGATTTGAAGACATTTTACAATATGTTGGAAATTTTGAAGAAGTTCAAGATTTTGTCAAATTGAATCTAAATCCAGAGGAATTATAGAGATTCAATGAATAAAAAGAACAAAGACTCAAGCGTATCCCACAAAATGTCTTGATTAATAGTTATATCACCGAACCAAGCAAATAAATCAGAACAAAAGAATCAGATTCACAAAATCAAAGTGAATTAGATAAGTTCTGGACTTCAGTTAGCAACACATTGATAAATACCCAGAGGTATCATCTTCACAGAAAAATACAGAATTTCAGACTCCCCAGGGTCAGATAGTTTCAGCAAAATAATTCATTGAAAGTCCTGGGATAACTTTCCAAGATACAGAAGTCATTCCTGTGTTTCCTACTGATGAAATTGTTCTCAAAGTAACTGATATCCCTCCACTAGATGTATTCTACAGCCCTCTTCATAAAGCTGTAGTCAGTAAGCAAAGAAAAAGAAGAAGAACTGAAACACTCCTAGGTGATGAAGTTATGGAAGTTGTATGGAAAGACGCTCCATCAAACCCAATTGAAAACCTAACTTAGCTATCTCAATTTGCTGGAGCATATACTACTGCAACAATGGATAAGGCAGCCGAAGTATCTATTTTGGTTCAAGAAAAAGATGATAAAATCATGCAGCTATAGCAGCAACTGGATGAAGAAAGGAACAATCTGAATCAGAAGGTCGAGCAGTAACTCCTCAAATTTTAGCAAGATATAGAAATACTTAAGATAAGCCGTGAAAATGACTTATCCAACAAAAACACACTGATTAAAGAATTGAGAGAAAGCCTTACAAAGTATGAAGGCATTCCTACTGCAAAGGAATTCATAAAAGAAGCATTGGCATTAAATGCCTTACTCTCAAAACAACAAAACTTGTCCATCTTACAAATGTCAAACATAGTTCCACACTTGCAAATTAGTGAACAATTGACTAATATATTCATTGACCAAAGAATTGAGTTTAATGAACTCAATACTAAAATTTATGATTATATTGAATGGCAGGATTTAGAGGAAGGGAGAAGGTCAAATCTCCCAAATATCAAAGAAACTTATAAAGATATTCTCTTTACTGACTGGGATGCATAGGTAAAACAGGCAGAATTGGAAATAGCCAGAGCAGCAGGCATATCAAAGAGTATGGTCAAAATGATCAACCACATGTTTCATACCTCCAATTTAATTAAAGGAGGAAATCACAAATCAATTCCTGATCTCAAAAATTTAGAGAAAAGTTGGAAAAACACAAGTCAACTCCAAGAAGAAACACTTGCACAGCTGAAAAAGACTGATTGGGAAGCATACTAGTAGCTACTGGTTAAGCCTCTTAGCCAAATAATGACATTGAATTGTTCTCTGGATTCCATACAAAAAATGCACCACTTTTACTTGATGCTATATTTACTGGACAGATGAAGACACAATTCGGAAAGCCTCCACAAGTTCAACCAATGTCCGATATTTGTGAACAGAAAAGCAGAGTTAGCAGTAATCTATCATCGGGCATGATTATAAGTTAGTTTGTTTTTTATAATTTCAATTTTAGCAATTAGATACTAGGAATGAGGAAGGTTGTTTGAAACCATCTCATAAGATATTTTGTATAATCTATTTTTGTAGGTAGTCAATACAATATTTAAACCGTTCTCATGCATTTAGAGAAGGGTCCAAAAATTTTATTAACATTTACAAAGAATGCTTTATTGTAAGTTTTTCGATGCCTTGATAAAATGATGGAACACGATCTTTTCAATTATATATCATTTTTTTTATCACTGTTGGTGCACTTTTGTATTCTCTTAATGACTTATTGATAGAAGAATTGATTGTGGCCTATTATCAATGATTAGTGATAAGTCTAGCTTTCATGAATTATGTATGAAATCAATTATCTCTGTTTGAAATATCAGTTGCACTATTGTACGATATAAGAATAAAAATTGATTTGTTTTATATATGATAATCATAATATATGCGATATGTTTCACATTTTCTTTTGATTAACTATTTTTTCAAAAGGATTATCTTACAAAAGCATTAATTCTATTAAGTCTATGATTGATCTAAATCATCACAGACTGAATAGATATCATTTTAGATCGTATAAAATTAGCATTATCTCGGGTTAGATTAGATAAGATTTAATTAAAAGTTTTGCATTTTAGAATTAAGTTGTTTTAGTTTTTATTTATTCTACATGCAAATCATTTGAGAGAAACACAACACTCATATAAAACCCAGATCTGGGAAACTGGTCCCATTACACCCAGTCAGAGCCACTATCCCAAATGGAAAAGGAACTGCTTTAAGGTCCAAACCGGGTGGTTATCCCCCTTGTTGTTGCCATAGATTTCTGAGGCCTCAACAGGGTCCAATTGGTTTGTAGCATGCTTGTTGTTGCAATATTCAACAGTCCTTGGAATTATCTCAACTTCATATATTAGTCATAGTTCTATCAATTCTTCTAAATACAAATTTCAATGAAAATTTCATAAATCCATTTTCCTTAGGTATCCAATTTACATATTCAACCTTGTCTTCTACCATGCATCCCAACCTATGGATATTTGTTTTGACAAGCATGTGTCATAATTGCACATATTACATGTTGTTTGTACACATTTATTTTTAAATTTACTCTTTAGCCTCTCTTGTTGTCAAATTATCACAATAGTGTGATAAGCATAAGCATTAGCACATTATTAGTGGTATTTAATAGCAAGAGATAATTCTTTCACACTTGCTCGATGGATATTCCATGTGACATGGAATCCATTAAATAAATTCTCTATGTTACTCAAAACATAGCAAGTACAAATTTTTATTAACATACCATTTACATAGTCATAATATTTTAAAAATTAAATCACTTATCTTCCTACTATAATGGTAACTCTCAGCAAATTCCCTTTCAAATGGAATTGAATCATTATACTTTCATCTTATTTTTCTTGATTTTTACAAATTCAATATATATATATATATATATATATATATATATATATATATATATATATATATATATATATATATATATATATATATATATATATATCAAGAAAGTATAATTTCATTTAAGGGAACTTACTTCTTATGACATTTTCATAGTTGTCACATTGTTGTCCATTTAGCTCATGTGCTCTCATCCAAGACCCCTTGGCTAATCCATTATCCTCTTATTCCCTCTAATGTAATTTATTGCATGCACAAAATTTAATCAGGATCTTGCACTTCTAGCTGGGTTTTATTAAGCTCTTCTCCATTAGCTTCTTTCCTTTACTTTCCCACACCAAACAAATCAAACCAATACCAAACAAAGAATAAAATAAAAATGAAAACAAATAAAAACAACAACACATGGAAAACAACACAAAGCATGGCCAAGCTCAAAGTCAAAAAAGAAAAAACATGTATCCAACAACAGAAAACAAATAATTACAAAACATCCCCTCTCCACATAATTTGTTAGTAAATTAATTCGTGAATGAGCACTAATATCTCAATTCACAACAAATTTAATCTCTTGAAATTTTTCGTTCAACATGTCAATTATTATTATACATGTGCAACACACAAAACATTAAATATTTACTTCAACAAGAGCACTAGCACATGCACCAAATTTTAATCAAAGTCCTTCCCAAGGTCTATAACAGCTTTAAGATTCCAAAAAAATTATTTCAATATAGTTCAAGAGGACATTTTCAATATTTTAGAGATATTTTCAGAATGCTTCCTCATCTCTCTTCCTCTTTGAGTTACTTCCTTTAGTATTATTTTTTGTTGGTTCATGTCTCTAGATTTTACATGAACTAGTACCCTTTTTCTGTTTGTTAGGGAATTCATGGATGAGGTTTTCTCCTACACAACCCCAACATGTCAATGGCGTTTTCTTCTTCCCAACCTTATGAGGTTTCTCTCTAATCGTGTCAGCATGGCACCCTTCCATAGCTCGAGATGTTGTTCCATGTTGCAAAACCCTTACATGTAGGACGATTTTTGTAGTAGCGTTTTGTTCATCTTTTTCATGTTCTTATTATTTTCTAATGATTCTTTCACTCTCTACTTTGAAATTCTCAACCTCAACTCTTAGACTCCTAAGAGTATCTATTCCATTAGGGGGAATTTATTCATATTTCTCATGTTACACTTGATCCATATTGTGTTGTTCCATATCATTGTCCATTCCTCTATTTCATGTTGCAAATTGTATCATATTATGTGTTGTCATAGACACAAAATTGTTAGTTATATCAAGCATAAACATATTAAATTATTACCTTGTCATGCCAACATTAAGCATGCTAATATGATGTTGTTCACACATCTAAACCCCATGTTAGTGTTGTGTAGGTAAATCCCCTCTGCAGACAGAGGTGATCCCTTTAGCCCTAGGGTGGGTCTAGCAGCAAGAGGACATGTTAATGTGTCAGTTCATAATTAATGAATGAAATAATTTGGGACAGATTGTCCTACCTATAGTCCAATGCGATTGTCGTAGCTGTGGAAGCGGTCTCTTGATCTCCGTCCCGACACGTCGCGGTCCTTCAGCAATGGTACTCGGGTGCCTGCACAAAGATCAAAGGATGAAAGTAGCATACAAGACAATAATTTCATTCATAACTAGCTAATCAGTCAAGGAATATTACACATATTGCGTAAAATAAATCACATCAACACAAGACGGGAACCAAAACATTAGCCATGTATATATTAAGAGAAAGAAAGATATTAAAATTGGAGCCTTGACGTCGCAGCCTCCTTCAATGGGTTCAGATGAAACACATCTTGAAGGTTCATCGGGGAATTGGGACGTAGCGAGGACACAAGCCTAAGCTCTCTCTCGACAAGGGTCTCTCTCTCTGCTCTATCTCACACTAGCTATATTCCTCCAAAAATTTCAGCTAGCTGCATCTATGTGAGAGAGGTGTATTTATAGAAGGAGAGGAGGAGGTTGGGATCCCTCAATTGGTGGAAGGGAGGCCTTATCCTTTGGGAGGCTACCCCAAAAGGTGGAAACAAGAAGCCAAAGGAAGGTACTCGACGTTATTCAGTCGAACAACCCAAGTTGACTCGCCCACGAAGTAGTTAGCATGGAAATTTCGCTTCTATATTTAAAAAACATTCCAAAAATAGCTTGGTACAGGAAACTCACTGAGACAAGGTGCCAATGGGTGTGTGCCCCAGTGTTAATTTCCTTTATCGGTGCAAGGCCATAACTTCCTGCCAGAGCCAACCCAAAAGCATGTTTTTTTTATGGTCTGTTCTAGGAATTGTTAACAGAGAAAGTGTTCCCCCCATGGCAAGGGATGCAATGACACTTTTTGCAAGGAATGACACTTCTAAGTCACAAAAATGGTCCTCCAATGTGCGGGATGGGGATTGCAGGGACGGTGAAAAAATGATGTGTAAGAGATGCCCCCTAAAGCATGAGGTCCGAGAGAGAGGGAGGAGTGAAATGCTTCACGAGAATGCGTTTGAACCAAACACCGTTGTCGGAAGACCTGCAAGTACAATACGATTGATATCTCTGATACATGAACATGTGGAATGGGTGCAGCCATCCATAATAGAGTACATATATAAACTGAGATCCGAGGTATGGACACAACCATCTAGAAGTAAGGATCAACAAATAGACCTAGGTATGGTCGCAGCCGTCCAATAAAAAGAGTCATGCATATAGTCATGATAAACTAAAATATCCCACAGCCTGGATATTATCAGACAAAACCTAAGGTCTTGCACTCCATCTCAGCCCGAACAAGTACAAATTTAAGCATGCGAATATGTGATCTGAAGTCAAACATGCAAGAAAATCACCTGATTACCAGACAATGATGTAAGTTGTTAACAGGCACGAGAGAAACCACCAATAATGATAATGGCTCTCAAGGTAAAACAGGTACAATCCACTAAATATGAACAGTGATTTGACGTCGAACACCCACATAACCACTCGATCGAAGACCAATGATGTAGACCTATCGTCGAATGCGAAGAACATGCCATTAAGGCATGCAGACTCCAAGGTACTGGAAGGGAGTCTCTAGATCTTCCTGGATAATGAGCTGAAGTCAACAGGAAGTGACCTGGTCGAAGGAGGGCCATAATGTTTCCCACATCATCGACACGAGACATATGAACATGATGATAGTGAATGAGGATCAAAAGAGAATCAGAGGGAGGTTAAAAACTACAAATGGAAACTTCTCTTGAACATATCAGCCACACGAATCTGGATTTGGCATTATTTAACATCAAGGGATCTGAGGTCATGGTGATGTGGAAAAGAGCAGATGAGAGGTCAAAAGAGATTACTCAAACCCATGGGGGAAAAAAAATGACGAAATTAGATGTCCCCAACCCAACACGAATGCATATGAGTGTCATGTTCAAGAGCGACATACTACCAACACGACTGAGAACTAGTTCCATTTTCCCCCACCATTGCTGGCGAGTACCCCAATTATTTTTGGAAAACAAGCTTGAAGGGGATAACATATGCTTGTCATGTAAGTTTTCCCTTCAGACAAATCCATCCTAGTACATTTTACGAGCCCTAGGAAGGAGGAACTCGATGATGTCATGGTGATAGTTTCCGATGTCATTTAGGTTTTAACGAGTCTGACAAAGGAAGAAATCGATGTATTCTCATGTTTAGAGAGTTTGAAAAGAAGCGGTAAAAGAAAACTCTAGCAGTCCCTTTTCGTAGGTAGTCTCACCGATCCGAAAAGGTAGAAAACTATGTCCGAGAGAACCTCTTAGTCGTGATAATCTAAGGTATTCCTTTTTTGTAAATAATCCATCCCAGCCCGAAAAAGGGGTAACCGTATACTAGGTAGATATCGTTTTTCAGTCTTTAACGAGTTCAAAATGACAAGAGTCTCAGCAATATTTTCAATTTTTAAGAGTTAGAAAAGAGCTGAAATTTGACTCCTCCTAGAGGAATGAGTGGTATTAAGGGTAGCAACTGGTTCCGGTAATGGTGGAACTGCTTAGAACAAGATAAAAGTCAAGAGGTTGGCTAATAATACCACTCATTGCAACGGTTCCCCAGCAATGGGTAAAACAATCAAGTGAGGGCGTATGATCGGTTGAGCAAATGGTAACGATGGAATGAGGAAACCAAGGATCATCTAGAAAAATAGGCTGATAAAATGGAAATCACGAGAGGTAAAATAAGAATGGTTTTATTTTTAAACAAGCATGAAAACAGGAAACTATGCTTGAAGGTGGTTTCATTTTTACACAAGCTTGAAACTGAAACAAACTATGCTTGAAACTGGTTTCATTTTTACACAAGCTTGAAACGAAAACAAACTATGCTTGAGACTGGTTTCATTTTTACACAAGCTTGAAAACAAAGGTAAACTATGCTTAAAAAACATGGAAAAACGAGAATGCCCCCAACATGGTGACTCAATTTGAGGTACATGCCCCCCAAGCTTTAGTCCAGCTGCAGTTAATGAAAAGCAGATGGAGTAAAGGTTCAAAATACGAGATCAGGGAAAGACTCGACTAGGATCTTACGAGATCTTATCAAAGACTCAAATTGAAAAAGAACGTGTTTCATTGTTTTAACGAAGTTGACACATTAAAAGAACTGTTCTCATGAGCTAATTCATTTTTTAATGAGGTTGACATAGAAGACGAACTATCCTCATGACATCTTGTTTCATTTTTTAGGGAGCTTAACACAAGGAAAGGAACTATGCTCCGCAAACTTGTTTCATTTTTTAGTGAGCTTGACACAAGAAAAAAAAATATGCTCTGACAACCTGATCATGATGAATAAGAAGTCATGGCTTCCAAGATTTTCTTATCCAATGGGAGAAAAACGTCTTGGAAGTCCGGACCCAACGCCCCCAACACACGATGCAAAATGGCACTATCACTAAATGCGGACATGGGACATACAGCCACATAATTGACATGTGGCGAGGAGGGCACCATCGACAGGTAAGAACCAGGAATGGATGACAGTATACCAGATGTCACATCAGGACCAAAGAATTAAATTTGATCAATGGTCACGATCTGACCTTCATGTGGAAAACAGATCACACAAAAGAGGGAAGAGACAAGCGCACCCATGGCATAAGCATAGTCGTGCCCTAGGAGTAAATTAAAATCCTAGGGACCTTGGACCACCATCACGTCTATATAGACGGTTTTCCCTCCCAAAGTTATAGGCAACTTCGGAAGGATCCCTAACAGCTGACTGGTTCCTCTGTTAAAAGCCATCAGATTTTGCGTAACAGGCACAAGTGATGGAGAACCAAAATCTTGCCAAGTATTTGAATACATAATACTAACAGACGCGTCTTCATCTATAATGGTGCTAGGTACGACCATTTTGAATGCTTGTACCTTGATCTCAAAGGGCACATAAGAAGGAAGACGGTATCCCGCAATTCGACTCCAATCAAACAAAGCGGTCAAACTAATTGGAGGGGGGACCACAGGAATGGAATGGTCATCACCTTGTGCTACAGGAGCAAGAGGAGCACCACCCTAGATCGTAGATGTGGGAGCAGGAAGAGAAACTTCTTGTGTCACAGGGACGGGAGAATATTTCTCCAATTCTGAGGAATTTGAAGAAACAAGAAGAATGTGAGGGGGGTGAGATCCACTCTAGACGGAAAAGACCTGATGAACCATGGGCAGGCTTAGATCGACCGATTCCTCAACCAATGGTTGGTTGGGAATGGATTCATGAATTTGAATTTCTGGGGGAACGGGATCGACCAAGGATGAATCTTGACTGTTCGTGAAATAAACTAGCAAAGGACTCAAAGAAAGCCTCTGGTAACCAACCAGAAGGCAGGTTGTAGAAACAATAGGGTTGTCCAACACTCTCGTGGCTTCATCCATGTATGGACAAAGGTGAATGGGATGATTCCCTTCACACAATCTACAGGGATTCATGATCTTACCCTATTTCTTATGAGTCTTATCATTGCTAGTCGAAGATGTGCCACCAATTTGACTTCCAGAAGCTAAGGAAAATGGTGGATGGCCGTCGGACCATACTTCAAGGACCTTGGGAATGCCAGGGCAGTCTTGAAGAAAGTGGTCACCTTTGCACAACATGCAATGAAATTTTACTTTATGTGGAAGGATGGGTGGTTTATCAAGGGAAGGTGTCTGAGGCACAATATCCGTGGAGTTAGCCTCTCTTTTATTTGACTTCTTATTTTTTGTCTTCTTCTTCTTCTTAGCCACCTGGTTACTGGAATCCAAACTTTCACCAGGTGAAGTAGAAGAGGAGGACGAAGAAATAGGTGAAGAAGGTCGAGAGAGGTCCACCTTAGAATCAACATGGTGTTGTTCAGGCAGAGGAGATGTTTGTATAGAGGTCGGAGTAATTGAGACCACCAAGGTCGAGAATAACCATATAGGCAAACCAACAGTTAACCCAGGAAGGGACAATGTTGCCATATAAGGAGCACCAACATTCCCAAAAGAAAGAAAAGGACCAGGATTCCCTTCAGAGGGTACCCCTTGGTTGGTAAACTCTGCAAACGTTGCCATGGTAACAACCCTAAAACAAAACAGTAAGGAAGTTAACTTTAACCAGGAATATTTCATGCGTAGTTTAATATTTTAAGAAATTGAAACAAAACTCTGTCATTTCACATTTTAAGAGTCGAGAAATAGGAAAAAGGTGACTCTATCTCTTTCAAGTTGAAACGAGCGTGAAATGACAAGTGCTCGACGATATTTTCACTTTTAGAGAGTCACGAAAAGATAAAAAATGACTACTCAGGTAATCTAAGCAAGAGGGTGTACCAAGTTTCTGTGAACTGCCATATACACCTTAGTGATCAAATGAAAGAGAAATGACCAAGGACTTGATGTGCGTGTAGGTAGTCTCCCCGAATGTTGTGTTAAGTGTATCATGGTTATAGGGCGGAAAAATTGGCTTCCTATGGATAAAAGATTGCAACCTATGAGGGTCTTCCTTTATATATGAGGTAAATCCCTTCTGCGAACAGAGGCGATCCCTCTAGCCCTAGGGTGGTTCTAACAGCAAGAGGACATGCTAATGTGTCAGTTCCTAATTAATGAATGAAATAAGTTGGGATAGATTGTCTTACCTGTAGTCCAACATGATTGTCACAGTTGTGGCAACGGTCTCTTGATCTCCGTCCCGACACGTCGCGGTCCTTCAACAATGGTACTCGAGTGTCTGCACAAAGATCAAAGGACGAAAGTAGCATACAAGACAATAATTTCATTCATAACTAGCTAATCAGTCAAGGAAGATTAAACGTATTGCATAAAATAAAACACATCAACACAAGACGGGAACCAAAAAATCAACCATGTATATATTAAGAGAAAGAAAGAGATTACAACCAGAGCCTTGACGTCGCAGCCTCCTTCAGCGGGTTGATTCAAAACGTGTCTTGAAGGATCTTCGGGGAATTGGGACATGGTGAGGACACAAGCCTAAGCTCTCTCTCGACAAGGGTCTCTCTCTCTTCTTTATCTCACATCAGCTATATTCCTCCGAAAAGTTCGACTAGTTGCATCTCTGTGAGAGAGGTTTATTTATAGAGGGAGAGGAGGAGGTTGGGATCCATCAAATGGTGGAAGGGAGGCCTTATTTTTTGGGAGGTTACCCAAAAAGTGGAAACAAGATGCCAAAGGAAGGTGCTCAACATTATTCAGTCAAACAACCCCATCTAGCTCGCCCACGAAGTAGTTAGCATGGAAACTTTGCCTCTGTACTTAAAAAACATTCCAAAAATATCTTGGCGCAGGCAGCTCACTGAGACAGGGCACCAATGGGCGCGGGGCCCAGTCTGAATTTCCTTTATCGGTGCGAGGCCATAACTTCCTGCCAGTGCCAACCCAAAATCATGTGTTTTTTATGGTTTTTTCCAAGAATTTTTAACTGAGAAAGTGTTCCCCTCCTGGCAAGGGATGCAATGACACTTTTTTCAAGGCATGACACTTCATATAAGTCACAGAAATGGTCCTCCAATGTGCGCGATGGGTATTTCAGGGATGGTGAAAAAATGTTTTGTAACAGTTAGTACATAAATAAAAAGACATATAAGAATTATTTCACAGTCAGTGTCCATGACATCTGCAAGTTTAAAGTATATATAAAAACATCTACATGTTCGAATTAATTATATATAACAATTAAACTATCTAAATAAATTTTATCATTTGTGTGTCAGCCTCTTCAGGTCCAGTAATGAACCTTCACTCTGATATCACTCTATGTATTAAAGCTCCAAAATTTCTCTTTTAAGGCCCATTCAACCTGATTTTCCGTATCCATGGTGTTCCTTTGGCCCTTCAGGTCCAACATTTAAATATTAGCTCTAATACCACCTTGTAACACTCTCTCCCACCCTCTTCCGCTTTCTCAAGCTAATGAGAGGTGTTAATTGTTGAATTAACCTGATCTCAAAGGTTTTTTATGGAGATGGGTTACAAAAAAATATCCTTTCAAGATTGCAAAAATCGATCCTTACACTCACCATCACAGTCATCTTGTCGAGATTTTTTTGGTGATATAAAATTTGTCTCAATCTAAATCCTAGATTTAAATTTAAACTCATTTGATGTTCAACCTATTAAAAGAATCTACATCATCATGTTGGCCATTTGACACCCTCATGACCTCACGTAACTGTGACAAGTCATTTTGGTGGGACTGCATAGATCTAGGACAAAACTGTTGAAGAGGTCATATTTATATTAACCAGCAACAGACAAATATATATCAGTTTTGTATGTTCGATAAAAAAATCTCAATAAGTGTACATTCATATTATATTACTAGTTGACACCATAAAATACATAGTAGATATTATTCATAGATTGACACCATAGTAGATATTATTCATAGAACAAAGATAGTATGAAACAATACAAAATAAAATAGAGTTATCGACCACTAAGAAACCAACTAAACAACATATAACCAATCAAACCATCGACACAATGGAGCCATTGATCATCAACATCCATCCTTTATATAGTGGTGGTCTTCCATATCTAGCTCGAGTAATATTCTACTAGCTCACCTAGATGAGTTTTCCTCATACGTGCAAAGCCTTAACTATCCACCACACCATACCTAGTTGAATCATCACCTTAGCTCATATCTAACTAAGCTACATTACTTGCAGATACCCTATCGACCAAGGAATAATTTGGTTATTTTGCATTTATCTTCAACTTATGTCGCACATATGCATGATCTATCGAGCATCTACGCGGTCTCTTGTGTATGGTATCAATCCCTTTATGCACAACAATGGTTGTTTCGAAACATAAACCAAAAAATTGATAATGTGATTTCCAAAAAAACAATCTCAAAATATCCCATACTTAGGAAAATTTTCAAAAAAAAATCCCCTCATCTCTTCTTTACCCCAACAATCCCCCAACAATATTTGTGGCTCGTCCCTGAACCACTTTTTCATTGTTGTACATGGAGGGAAGGGAGGACTCTAACAACCTTTTCCACAAAATTATCAAATGATTCTTTGGACTTGTGTGTGGTGGCTTCGATTCTTTCAGTAGTTCCGGTGAGGTTTGTGGCATATTCTACATACATCGAGGCAACTTGGAGCAATAACTCGGTCTTGGAAATAATATCATGTGTTCAACTCCTTATGTTCTTGGGTGGCACTCTCTATTGTTGTGACAAGGGGAAAAGTCGCATTTCTGTCACTTCCTTCAATTGTGCTTCCAATCTCTACGTCCTTTTTAGATAGACTAGGTTCAATTCCCGTTGTCTTGCTAGCCTTCATATTTTTCTTGGCACCATTCTATTGGCCAAAAAGTCGCCTCTTCTCTCTTTTTTTTGGCGCAAATTCCTCTTTCTCCTATTCCCATAGTGGTGTGGTAGGATTTTCTTGCTCTAATTCCTATGGTGGGGGCTCCATATGAGTCTCAATTTGGGATGCAATTTTTCCTCTTGGTTGGCCATTCAACTACTCAATCTTTTTATCCATCTTATTTTCTAGTTCAATGCCCTCGACATCTAGTTGTGTGTTGGTAATTGATACATCGAGCACTGGTACCCTCCATTTTTTTCGTCCACTCATTAATGATGTCTAACACAGTAGCCTTGTTGAGCTTATATATGCACTATAACCACCATTCATTTCGGTCAAGTTTGGACTTAATGTACATGAATTGCAGTGTGGCACAGAATCGCGCCACTCGGCCATAGGCAATCATGATTTGTACCAGAGTTGCGGTATTTTCTTAATTACATGGAAAATTTCTTCCTTGCACATATAAAAAATAATATTTTCATCTTATTTCCTCTTCTTATCTATAGTAAACTAAAAAGTACGAAACCTAGGCATGACGAAGTCAAGCTTGTCTACGACAGGAAAGTTGATGTCCTCTGGTATTTTCCATGCGGTAAGGGAGATCAAGATAATTCTTGTCCTGCACATCAAGAAAATAATGTGTGAATCAGTTCAATAGGAATGTATCCCATTTCATTTTTCCCCTTCCACACACTTTTCAGTAGTTACAACTATGTTTGTTGGACACTGATACTTTCTGCACATTCTCAATAGTTTTCACACCATCAACTTCGTGGAAAATAACACACCATCTCGTCAATACTAAAAATATCCACTATGTGCTTACCAGACTCTAGAAAGTTTCTCCCCAACCTCTTTGGCCATTGTCTTCTTTTTCTCATTTTCAAATAATGGCTTTAGGTCTTCACCATCTATGGGGAGCCCTGTAATTATAGCAATTAGCTTGGTGTCAATCTCTATTCGCTCATCGAGTGACATAAAACCCCCATGATTAAAACTTAGTGGTAGTTTGACACAAATGTTTAATTCTAGATTATGGCCAAAATTTAGAATGTTTAGCATGTTTGACATCCTAGAATTTTTCTATTTGGCAGCCCACTACTAAACTTTCACCACCACTGGTTGACCCAACTATTCAATTATTTGCATATAATTTTCCTAGGTGAATTGCGAGAAATTCTTGAGATCCCAAAAATCGTGGTCATTGTACTGGAGTTTGTTGACCATGCCCAACATATCCCCTTCATTTATGTGACCCTCTTAATTTGAGGCCATAATCAACTAATACTTTGTCTCCTTAGGCATAGGAATTTTTTATTTGGCTGTAATCTGTAGTATTTGCGTGCAACCAATGCCCTTAGTTATCAATTTATTTTGAACTGACGAGGATTCCATGGTGAAAATGCTTGGGAATTGGGAAATCAGTTCTTTAATCAAAGCTCTAATATCTGGAACACACTTTTCTCTCTACTCTTAACTCAACTCTACACTTGGAAAATGTATGAAATGAAATTAAAAACAAAATAAATACTAATTACTCACATGCCTGGTGCACATATTTAGTTGCATTAATTATTGGCCTTAACCCGCCATAACTTCGTCAAAATTCACGCAGTATGGACCTCTAGGCAAGAACGTCATTTGTGGTTCCAGCCAGGTTGGAATTCATGTCAACAACCTTTCAGATATAGTAATTGATCTGGATCATTTTTTAATTTAATTAGTTTTATTGTATTTTTCGTCATTGAGCTCCATGGTGTCTAGTCCATGTGGGTAACACACACTTATGTCAACTCCTTTTTCTACACTTTTCCATTCTCCATTATCATCATAAACTACTAGTTGTAATTTCTCATTACATTCTTTTTTGGTACCATGTGTTTCATCGACTATTTGTTCTCTTAATCACACGGTGTTCCAGCTTGCGTTATGCCAACCTTTTACTACAACAGGAAATATTTACTTCATTAGGTATGTCACATTGCTTCCCACAGTCTTTACTATGCATATGCTATCTACAAACACAAATAATGTTATAAAACAAATTTTTTTTTTGTTCTTATATAAACAAATCATCCTTGGGTCAAGGAGTAATTGTATTTGTACAATTTCATCCTACTCCTAGTAACAAAGTTCATCAAGGAGCTCTCCATTTAACTTTTGCAACTAAACTTCCCCTTCTTTATGACACAATGAATAACATAAGGTCCCAACCAATGCATTTGTAATTTCTCAGGGTGCTTCAAAAAAAAAAATTCCATACGTCAACACAAGCTTGCCAACCTTGAACATTTGTTTCTTGATATGGAGATCATGACATGCCTTTTCCCTGCCCTTTTTCACATTCTATTGGAATATAGCATAAATCAGTCCTCTTCTAGCTGTAATAGATCAACTATACTTTTCTTTATGGAGCGGAAATCTTCCAATCCCATTGTTGCAACAATGTGGAGACTAGGGTGTATAAACTCCATTGACATTACTACTTCATGTCCATAGGCTAGCCAGAAAGTTGTCTGACCAATGATATTCTTCGACATGATCTGAATGCCCATAAAACTACAGGAATATGTAAGTCTTGGTTATCTATGTTCACGTTACAAACCTTCATCAGCATGGTTTCCAAAAATTTGTTAAAGGTATCGACGGTGTCATTTGCTTGTGTATGATAAGGCATGATATTTTGATAGTATATCTAGAACTCCTCTATGAAGGCTTCATTAGTGTGGCTCAAGAAATTATTTCCCCAATATCTCATCAAAATTTTGGGGCATCCAAAGTCATTAATGACATTTTCAAATAGAAATTTGGTAGTGGTATCTGCATTGTAATATCTAATAGGTGTTGCTTCAACCCATCTAGTTAAATAATTTTTTGCAACTATAATGTGTCACGCTTCGCTCCTCTTCACTGGTAAATTTACCAGCCTAATGAAATTGACAACCCACTTCTCTAATGACTATAAATTCAATTATGGGTGGAACGACATCTCATCTCATCACAAAGGTTTTCATACTCTTTGACACACATCACAATTGCAACAAAATTTCGTTGCATCACGATGGACGGTCAACCACCATAGACCTGTATGCAAAATATTGTACATAGTATATTTTCCTGCATAATTCCCTCCAACCACTCCTCGATTTTCCTTTTTCAATATGGCAGGCCTCTTGTGCTCCAATACACATTTCCAAAGTATTCCATCTGCACCCAATATATAAAAACATCCCGCGATGAATTGGTATTCTATAGCCTTGACTACTAGTTTCTTTTTATGTGCCACTATGTACTCTTGTGGTGTCATCCATGTAGTAACGAACTAAATGATTTCATCAAAGTGATCATCCACCATCTACGCATGAAATAAATATGTGTATGGTAATACATCATTGAAATTTCCTACCTCTTTGTTGGAGCTTATCCACGACAAGCGATATGGCCCTACATTCATCTTACCATGTTTTACAATTACTTCAAAATCATGTTCTTGAAATAAAAACAACCATCTACGTATCCTCCCTATAAACAAGGTATCATAATGAAAATTTCACTACATATAGCTTGAAATGAGAGCCTAGGAGATAATGTCTAAACTTGTGTAGCATGTACACCATTCCCAAACCTTCTCACTCTGTGATGGTAAAGTGCCACTCTATTTTTGAGAACATTCTGCTAGAAAACACAATCATATGGTCTATTTCAACTTCCATCGGTTGTGTCAGTACCATGCCCAGTGTTATTGTTGATCCATCCACATGAACGTGAAATTATTTACTCCAATCCAGGAAAACTAGGATTGGCGTAGATATAATTTTTTATTTTAGTGTACCCAATGCATGTTAACACTTCTCAGTCCATTCAGAATTAGCATCCTTATTTAGAAACCTCTCCAATGGTGCAGTGATTTGTGCATATTCGTGCATGAATTTTCTATAGTACCTAGTATGTACCAGTGTTGTGAAAAATTGTCGCACTGATGTTGGAGGCGAAAATTTTACTATGTTATGCAACCAACTCACAAACAATAGAAATAGTAGATCAATTACTTAAAAATATCCTCTTCGAGGGTGAAACCTCCTTTAAATTACATAAATGAACAATTCTTGGATGATTCAAATGAAAAAACCTCCTTTATATATATAGGAGTCTAAGGGGTCACAATATAATCAAAGTCGACATAACAATAATAATATAAGGGCACAACAATAACAATAGTGGGATTCTATGGGGCACAATAATAACAATATGGGAACTACATGGGCACAAAAATAACAATAAGGGAGCTATGCTAACAATAAAAATAAGGGCTACACTAGTATTATAGGGACCTAACATGCCCCTCTCCTTCAAAAGAGTGGTGTCCTCAATGCTTGAGTAGTTATGGATGCTTCTGTATAAAATTATCATCCCCCCATGTCGAATCTTTAGCAGGTAAGTTCTACCACTTGATGAGATACTCTGAAATTGATTGATTTCGCAGCTGTCAATTTCTTGTTTTTGTGACTGTTTCAAGTTCAAATATGATTTTTTCTTCCTTGCCAAGTTCTATAAATATTGTTTGAACTGGAATCTTGTCACCTATAACCTTCTTTAAGTATGAAACATGGAAAATTGGATGCACTCTGTAAGATGCAGGAATCTCCAAGTTGTATGCCATAGTACCAATCTTTTGCAACACCATGTACAGACCATAGTACTTTGGTGATAATTTATTATCCTTCTTAGCTTGCTTGAGGGACATTTTTTTGTATGGCTGTAGCCGTAAAAATACCCAGTCACCTACATCAAAACTTTTTTTGAAGTGATGTTGATATGCTTGTTGTTTCATTCAATTCTACGCCAAAGTGAGATTATCCTTTAAGAGTTGGAGAACTTGTTGTTAATGCTCGATGTGATCTTCCACTGCTTGAATTTTATAATTTTCTCTTAAAGATGATGCGAAGGACGGTGGGTGATATCCATAAAGTGCCATAAATGGGGTCATTTTTGTTGCAATATGGAAGGAAGTGTTATACCACCATTCAACCAAAGGTAACCACTTGACCCATTATGTTTTCTTATCAGATACAAAGAAACGAAGATATTCTTCTAAACATTTGTTCACTATCTCAGTTTTCCCGTCAGATTGAGGATTATAAGATGATCTATGAGCTAATTGAATACCCAAACAAGAAAATAATTCCGTCCAAAAATTTCTAGTGAAAATAGGATATTTGTCACTTACAATAATTTTTGGGTTTCCATGTAGCTTTTGAATTGTTTCCATAAATGCAGTAGCAATTGTACCGGCTTTAAATGGATGATATAATGCACAAAATTGTGCATACTTGGTGAGTCTATCAACTACCACCATGATGACACTCTTTCCTTCGGACTTGGGTAAACATATGATAAAATCCATTGAAACCTCCTCCCAATGTTGACTTGGAATGGATAAAGGTTGTAATAGACCCAGGGTCTTAATTGTCTCAAATTTATTTTGTTGGAAAACCGAACATTCCGCAAAAAAATTTTGAATATGAGATTTAAGGCCATCCCAAAAAAATTCCTTCTTGACCATGTGGTAAGTTTTTAAAAATCATGAGTGTCCTCCTAAGCGAGAGGTATTTTTAGAGGTGTTGCTATTCTCCCATAATTCTAAACAAACTTGTGATAATACCCTTTCAACCAAGGAAATCCTCGCAGATGCTTTATGGTTGTGGGGATTTTCCATTCCTTAATGGATTTAATTTTTTTCGGGTCTACCTTAACACCCTCATGAGATACAATATGACCTAGATATTCCACCTCCTTTACTCCAAAGAAACATTTGGAGGTTTTTTCATATAATTGTTTCTCCTCCAATAGTTTGAGTACCCTATCAACATGTTGTACATGATCCTTCCAAGATTTGTTGTAGATTAGTATATCATCAAAAAATATTAACAAAAATTTTATAAGGAAGGGTTTGAAAATGGAATTCATCAAACCTTGAAATGTATAAGGTGCATTGGTAAGGCAAAAAGGCATGACCAAAAATTCATAATGACCCTCATGAGTTCTAAAGGTTGTTTTCGGAATGTCTTCAGTCTTCATTCTAATTTTATGATATCCTGAACAAAGATCCAACTTGGTGAAGTAAATTTCTCCTTGTAATTCATCCATTAATTCATCAATGAAGAGAATGGGAAATTTATCTTTAATAGTGAGCTTATTGAGCTCCATATAATATAGAAACATGCACCATGATCCATCATTCTTGTGAACCAATACTACTAGAGCCGAAAAAGAACTTAGACTAGGTTGAATTATACCAGCATCTAGAATTTCTACAACCATACGTTCAATTTAACTCTTTTTGGCATAGGGATATATGTAAGGCCAGATAATTTGACGAACACTTCCTGGAATCAAATGAATAGCATGATCATGACCATGAATATTCGAGAGGCCTTTGGGAGTCCCAAATACCTTGGAATAATTTTCCAAGACGTTTTGGAGATCTGGAGAAATAGATGATTTCGATGTTTGAACCTCTAGTGAGCATAATTGTGCAATTACGCCACGTTGTTCTTTCTTTAGAATATTTGTCATTCCATTAGAAATAATCATCTTTCCTGGTTTCCCTGCAATACCCATTAATTCAAATTCCTTTCCTTCCCAAACAGAATTCAAGAAAATTTCTTGAAAACTAAAAGCTATCGTAGCCAAAGATCGTAACCATTTGACTTCTAGTACAACATCAGTACCACCCATTGGAATGGATATAATTGGGCTATTCAATACATATTCTCCCATGGTTATCTTGATATTATGGAACTTTCTAGAGAAATTTATATTTCCTCTATTTTCAACCATCACTTGACACTCTGGTGTTGGGTATAGGAAGAAATTCAATTCCTCGGCTACCTTACAATGTATAAAATTATGGGTACTACCCAAATCAATCAGCATTATTACCTTTTTCTTCTTGATATGTCCTTCTATCTTGAGGGTTTGGGGAGTGGTAATTCCTGCCAATGCATTACAATATATGGTAGGATTCTTTTCTTATTTCTTTGGGGTTGGATCCTAATGTATATCCTCTTATTTTTAAGTTTCTTGTTCATTTTCTTCCTCATCTTCACAATCTATGTAAAATAATTTATTCTCAACAAACTTATGACCTTTAGTGTATTTTCTATCACAACTGTAGCAAAGCCCTTTTGCTATTTTTTCTTCCAATTGGTGTGGTTTCAACCTTGTAGACTGTGGAAGGCTATGGGCGGCAACACTTCCATCTTTATAGTTGTGAGTGGTAGGCTTCCTTTTTTCCATAATTTTGCTTTCAAATTTTCTAGCCAACCTGAATGCCTTCTCCAATGAATCAGGTTCCCAAAGGAGAACCTCATGTTGGATGTTATCCTTTAAATTCATTATGAATACATTAATCCTATGCTCTTATGGAATATAATTTACCCTTATATTCAATTTTTTTAAGTCCTCAATGTGCTTCGCCATTGATCCCTTTTGTTTGAGATTTATCAATTGGCTAAAGAAGGTGTTGCTCTTTGTATCCTCATAATGTGATATCATTTCCTCTGTAAAAATTGACCAAGTTACAATTAATTTATGAGAAAAATCCATCGATACCATATAAATTGATTGGGTTCTAAATATAAAGTTGCAATGCGTACCTTTTTTGTGTGTTGCACATTATGGAGATCAAAATATTGCTCCATTTGTAATATCCATTTTACTAAATCATTGACATAAAACTTCCTCATATCTATATTTTGAATATGGTGGGGCTTTAATCCAATGTTAGAGTCTACGAAATCATGATTAAAATTTCTTTTGTTCTCATCATGTGTTGAATCTAATACCTTTTCACCATTAGGAAGCAATTCTTGTAGCAACTTTTTCAAATCTTCTTTTAAACCATTCTTCAAAGATTCCATGTTTCCTTTCATTTTCACTATTATACCATCCATATTAGCTTTCATGTCATCCTTCAAACCTTCCATGTCTGATTTTAAACTATTCATGTCACCTTTTAGTTCATCTTTGGTTGTTCTTTGTGAGAGAAAAATTTGTCACACTTGGTCCCGTAATTTTGAGATATCATGTCGCAATTCTTCCTCTTCATGCGTCATATTAGAGCTTTCTTAGGGCTTAATGGGTGTGGAATTATTTTGTTTGGGAGGAATTTTATAACCCAATACTGATATATATGCTTAAATATTCCTTAGAAATCACTTCAAACTTATTTTTCAAACAAAATTTATGCAATTAAAAAAAAAAAAAAAACAATACACATTTTTTTCTTTCTTTTAGGATCTTGATCTTAAAATCATTGTAACTTTGTAATTTTGGATCTCCAAGGTATGAAATTCAATCATGTTGTAGCCCTATGAATATAATTTCCAACCCCATAAGTCAAACTAATATTGGACTCTTCAACAAATAGTTATCCTCGATCTCCCAGGATGTCCTAATTATATATTATTTTGGTAGATAAAACTTGTATGAAGTTCCACATGTCACTATTTCTACCTTCGCCTATGAAGTTTCTACAAGAAAAACTAAATCCTGCACAATTTCATCTACTTTTTACAAAATAAATTCGATGCATGAAACAAAAGTTATGATGATTTTCCCTAGATCACCTATTAGAGATTGAATTTCGTAGCCTGCAAAATCTCTAACTTTCCAAAATCATATCTCCGAAAATATAAAGAAAAAATATATGAATTTTTTACACGAAGTTCAACAAGATTTCGACTCCATGTGGTCGAAATTTCAGCTTTTAAATCCTTGTAGAAAAAAAAATTTATAGAGAAAATTCCAAGATGACCTATTTGAAGAAGCGAAACCCTAGAATCCAAAGCTCTGATACCAAATGTTATGCAAAAAACTCACAAAACAATAGAAATAGTAGATCAATGACTTAAAAATATCCTCTTCTAGGGGGGAACCTCCTTTACATTACATAAATGAAAAATTCTTGGATGATTCAAATGACAAAACCTCATTTTTATATATAGGATTCTAAGGGGTCACAATATAATCAGAGTCCACATAACAATAATAATGTAAGGGCACAACAATAACAATATTAGGATTTTATGGGGCACAATAATGATAATATGGGTACTACATGGGCACAACAATAAAAATAATGGGGCTAAACTAACAATAAAAATAAGGGCTACACTAGTATTATAGGGACCTAACATACTATCAGAGTGATCTTCCCTAGATAAAAAAGAAATCCTTGCTTACAAACCACATGCCCAAGCATAATTCCCATCAGCAGACAGAAAGTACACTTCTTCAAGTTTAGAGAAATTCGCAACTTCCTGCACCTATTTAGCATAAGTTGCAGAACTTCAATATCCTTCTGGAGAAGGATAAAATAATTTAGTCATCTAGGTACACTTGCAGAAACTTACGAATAAATAATTTAAAATATCCCACCACCACTCGGGAAAATTCCATTGGTTCATTATTCAACCCAAACAACATGAAAGAGTATTGAAATAGGCCCCACTCTGTCACAAATGTTGTCTTGTCACAAATATTCGATCACCGTGAACTTCAGACTGTCCTTGATATCAATATTTACATTGTGAATTTTGATAGGCTTCGTATAGTTTGTTGTAGCAGAGTCCATCTACGATCCAGTTACTTGTTTCTCTTCTTGAGACTCTGGTATATTCATATATTTAGGATCTTCATCATAGTCAACCTTTTCAACCATGCCATAACACTATGCCAACTTCCTAGCAGTCTGGAAATTCATGTGAAACGCATAGAGTGAAACTTCCTTCAGTACGGCCCTTGGCTCCGATGTGAAGATTTTATCCTTAAGGTTGCATAGATCCTAATCTAATAGTGGATCAATCGACTCAAATTCAAAATTTAATATAAAAATTTATGCCATTACTGCCTAGTTTGTAGTGCCTCATCACAATTCCAACTCTATGTACTAGTTCTAAGGTACAATATCTAATGTGTGCACAAAATGGTGCACCAATTCCACCTCTATAATATCTTCATCACTCCATTTTGTGACACACTTCTCCATATTAGTAGTTGGGAAGTCTTCACTAGTATATCATTTCTCATACTCCCCAACAAACAAACCAAACCTAATTTACAGCAAGTTCTTGCGGTTTTTCCGTGTCTCTGTGTTCGCCTTGTGTGTTTCCCACCAACGTGCAGGAGTGATTTAAATAACAATGTATAGCAGGGAAAATCAGAAATGTTTTGGCACCTAAACTTCAAACTCTTTGAAAAAGGTGACAACATATGTCAACCCGTTGAAATGGGGAGGTTCCCAGACTTCAATGTCGATCCAACATATAAAAACAGTAATGTGTGCACATCTTCTTCTAGAAAAATCATGGAGACACTATTGCTAGTTATCCAACACCTCGTCTGAGTTCAATGAACATGAATTAATGCTTCACCAGCTCAATGTATTGTCCATGTTCGGGCTGACATAATCATCGCATCGGGTTTTTACACTATAAATATTGTTAAGGTTTACTACATTGAGGTCCTCTGTCATAAGTTTGATGTAGCAGTCCCCCTCCTTAGGATCCAATGGCACAACTACCCGTGGATCTCCAACTTCAAAAATCATCAGCTGCTTCTTCAAGTTAATAATAGCCTAGTTATCTAACACCCAATCAATACCAAGTAATTTTGGGTAAGGGTTTGTATCATCCATAATTTTGATCATACTCTTTACTCTGTCAATATTCACTTCTACATATGTTAATCATTTGATCGGGAATATTTGATATTGATTGGAAAGGCACAACTCGATCGATGACCATACAAACTTAGGCTTTCCCATTAACTCCCAAGTATATTTCGATAGGATATTGACATCAAACCCCAAATCTAATATAGTATTATCCGTGTCATAATTTTCTATATTGGCACCGAACCTTAATTCCCTATTGGTGTGCCTTTTAAGTGATACCTTATTTACCATCCTTAGAGGTACCTACACAAAATATGATTCTCTGTCTTGTGCACCATGCTCAACGATTTCCTACGTGTAATTATCAATAATCCTAGCAGTATTTACATAACATGTTCATTTTTCATGAAATTTAAACTCAGTAAGAAGTTTTGGACGCAGCTAGCACCCCTAGAGTCACTACAGGCTAAGGATTTTCATAGATCGGAAAATATCATAAACCAGTGGCCCCTGTGGCTATCTCTCCAATCTCAATGCACACCATTTTATTGTTAAGAAATACCTCCCTTCCTCCTTATAAGTTTGCTTTTCCTTCGCAAGGTTGAACCTCGAAGGAGGTTTTACAACTTTATGCACCCAATAATGAGCCTGCTTTGGTGGATTTACCATGTCCATACATGTTATGGTTCCACCTTTGGTCACTATACAAACTGGAGGTTGGTCTTGGCACGCTTCCTCTATAACTATCTTTACATTGGGTTTGTGCTTCTCCTATAATTTTTCCAGTAACCGCAAGTAATATTCAATCGCATGATCAAGTTGCCTGCAATATGTACAAGTCATGTAGGAATTCTAACAGACTCTTTCTAGATGTCTTGGTTGGCCACACTTGTAACATATCACCGACCCTCTTCCACGTCCAAATCCTCCTCACCCTCTTATAGGCTGCCATGTCCTCTCCCTAAAGGTCCATGTCCTTAAGCTTGTTTGGGATAATCTCACCCTTGGTATTTCTATGCACCCCCATCACCTCTCTCTGCCTCCTATACATGGTAAGCATCGAAGTTACTCTCACAAATATACTACAATGTGTGGCAAGGGTGATTGTAATGTCAAAATAATTTACAAAAATCACAAAAAGAAGTCCTCGTTAAGCTTGAGTACTTCTGCATCATTGGGAAGTTTTTTGGTAGGTGCCCCCATACATGGAAAATCTCACAACATATCCCCCTTCCTTGAGCTAATGGTATTTTCCCCCCTATCGCCACATAATTTGTCATCGTCAAGCACTCATTGCGATGGTATCCCTCCCTCTTGTAGATCATGCACCATACCTCCTCGCATTTTTTCTTGCACTTTGCGAGATCTTTCCATTATAACATCAACACAAATAGTTGTGATTGTACTTGTGCCATTCCTACACTACTCTCCCCACCTATCAATGTAGCCTCCATCTGCATGGCGATCTCCAATACCTCAGGATTCGAAGTCACATTTTTTTGCATCAGTGGGATTTAGATACGTGGAAAAAACCATGTTGTAAACCAATGTCGATTTTGTGCATCAGAAATATGGAATGTTAGTCTATCAATTAAAACTTTGAACCATTGATCATAGTCGAAGACTGACTCACCACTACTTTGCTTAATCTCCTTGATTTTGGTTATGCACTGGGACTTTGACTTGGGCTTTTGGAATTCTTTCAATAATGCATGTTTAATATCTCCCAAGGTTTTAGGCTTTCCCGGGGGCATGGTAGTTTTATACTTCATATACCAAGCTAGCGTGCAATCCCGAAAAGTAGTCTCTAACTAAGTTATCTTCATCATCTCATTTAGGATTTGTTTTAAAATCCATACTGCTTCACACACAAACCAATATTTTTTAAGATATTTGGTTCTGATCCCATGGAATACTAGTAGCCTTAATGTGGGATCAAAACTTTTCATGGTTAGTCTTCTGGTGCCTGCCTATTTAGAGTTCATTGTTTCTGCCACAGGTGGAATAAACTGAATTGCTTATCCTACTTGTACTCCCTCAAATTATCCTATACATGTACCTTCACTTATTTATCATCCTTCAACTTCTACCTTTCCTTCCTTACCATCATTTTCACTATCCAAATGTCTACCACATCTTGATACTCATAACCAATAAAATTCATCAAAAAAAGAAGATTTTACCTCAGGTTAGGAACTTGGTGCACGTGGGATCATCGGTTCAATCTAGGGGTGGTTATGGCTTTGACAATGAAGTGCAACGAATCCTATGCACTAACTTTTTATGTATCCTCCTCTATTCCTTACTCGTCGATACTTGAATGGTGTGATTCTCCTTTTTATCTCTAGACTAAGTGACCTTCTCCTCTATCCTAGTTGGAGGGCCCTATCCATGGTTGCATGCTCCACTCCTAGTGCAATAACTCGTGATTTGCACCACTCTATACTCTCCCCACCCTATATCTTTGTGGTGACTTTAACCTTCTCTAATTTATATGCTCCAATTCTACGCAATGTACCTCCTTTTTAATCTACCATCAAATATCAGCTCTACTGCAATCCTCTTCCCTATGCCTAGACCATAAACAAACTTGGTCCCATTGTTCATATTTTGAATTGTATTTCTCATCTCACCCACTCTTGTTAAAAATTAGCATGTCTCCTCTTCTCTTGGGCTAACCATGCCAGTGGCACTTCTTCGCCTTTTAGAATTTCTCCACCCCCTCTGAAATTTCTCCTCTCACATTGAATCAGTCGCATCCTCCAACATTGGTCTCTTTCTCGGCATCCTTCCCTACTCATTTTCTAAACCTCTGGATCACTTACTATGCACTTATTTGTATCTCTACTAATCTTCACACCCATTTTCCTTTCTTTGTTGCAAGCCATCCCCATTCTAGCCCCTCATTTCCCTACATCACACATGGATTTAACTTCTCATGGTTTCACACTCCAACGAAATTACTCCCTTATTGCACAATATAATTTTAATCCAAGTTGAAAATTTCCTCATATATCTACCCCGCTATTTTTTGAAGAAGTCTTGTTCGACTGCACTGAAATATTGGGTGGACTCTACTGCAAACTCTATTATGTATCCTTCTAGAAGCTAGTATACAGAAATCAATGCCTCTAGAAATGTAATTACATACAATGTTTACTATTCACAAAAACTATGGCATCCATTGGTAAGGTTCTTACTAGGGTCATGGTCCTCATTTCTCTACCTGGTGATTGATCCACTCCCATAAGATGATGGGGAACTTCGCAATAAATATTTCATGGAACTACAAAACCAATATTTTTGAGTAATATGAAAATTTTATGGTTTTCTCTACTGCAAACTCTTAACATTTCTGGTTGAACCATTATTCAATCTCCTATTGGGTTGGTCTCCACATACCCTTTTCTACCACAGACCTTTAGGGTACCGACAACATGAGGGGAAAAGACCCAAGGTTTAAGAATTTTCCAAAAAAACCTGCATAGATATCGACATTGCCAACTCCTGCAAGCCTACAAGGTCTCACCTGAGGTATGTTAATGTATTTTCAGAACCTTTGAATTTTATGTCAGGAAATAATGGAATAGGAGATAGTTCTTGCTCAAAGAAACCCAAACCAAACTAGTGCAATTGCCATATGTCGTAGATGATTCCATTGAACAAACATCCATTCACAACCCTTATTGTGCACCTTAAAGTGTTTTATATGTGGTGTGTGCATTGGTTGCACATAACACATAGTTTATAAATACAACTCATTGCTCGATAGGCCTTCATTGTATATGTGCAGAACTAGCTTTAACATAGAAATAACAGAAAATGAGGTCCATTGTTTATATATTGACACATTTTTTTACAACATATAAAGCAATTACGCAGACAAGAACAGGGAACTTTGTGTAGAATCATAGTCCATTCATAACATTCACCAACGATACAAAGCATTCAAACATCAAAAGCATAGTCTTGGGACAAAAATCCTAAAGATATCATATTTATATTAACCAATAATAGACAAATAGTCATTAAATTCATATGTCCAACAACAAAACCATAAATTAACACCATGTTTAAGCTTCAAAGCACTTAACTCTATAGAATCCATCATTATAAAAAAGATAGTATCAAATAATACAAGATAGAATAGAGATATTGATCAATGAACAACAAATTGAAAGCATCTAACCAACCAAATCATCGAACAACAAAACACTTGATCATCAACATCCATCCCTTATATCATGGTGGTCTTCCATATCTAGGTCAAGGAATTTTTTTTCATCTCACCATGCTAGCTTTCATAGATGATTTTTCCTCATACATGCAAAGCCTCAACTGTTCGTCGCACCATACCTAGTTGAATCACCACCTTAACCCATATCTAAGTAACTAGCACTACTATTGTATACATTGTTAGCTGAGGAATAATTTGGTTACCTTGTAATAATATTTGACCTCTATCGCACATATGCATAGTTTATCGAGCATCTGCTCGGTCTTCTTTGTGTGATATCAATCCCTTTCCACGTAGTACTCCCATACTTAGGAAAAAAATCAAAAACATGTCCCTTCATTTCTTCTTTACCCCAACAAGAGATGTATATCAAACCCACACCACGACTTATCTGCATCGAGGTAACACCCCTTTTAAGAGGGCTCCATGAAAATATTTCCCATATTGGACCCACCCACCCCCCACCTTCGTTAACCCACAATAGAATAGGGGGACCTGAAGTGAACCTGGGCCATTGATCTAACCACACTCTAATAAATCCCTCCAAATAAGGACACTCGATAATGAGGGTGTAGAGGATCAAATCCAACAAGTCATGAGGCAGTCTTGTCAATTGATGAGTTCGGTAGATAAATTATTCCACAGTATTTTTCACCCAATTTACCACCACAGGTATACCACTACTACCATCAGGAAATTCCAAAGTTTGAATAACACTGGCGAGTGATGGGTGGTCCCATTAATTGATGAGTTAGGTAGACAAACTACTCCAAAACATTTTTCATTGTGTCTACTGACATTGATCTACCACAACCGACATCAGGGAAATTCCAAAGTTTTAATACCATTGATGAGTGGCGGGCAGTCCCATTAGTTGACAAGTTTGGTAGACAAACTATTCCAAAATAATTGATATTTTTTCCCCATCGTCGAGTTAAACTAAGAAAGTGCCTTTGGTCATCACCTAGGTCGCATGCAACATGAGGAAAAGTAAGCACCGAGAATATTTTTGGGTTATAACATGAAAGTGTCAAAAGGTAGGGTTGATATGCTAAGTTTCTTTGAGCTAAGCTAAGGTTATGGCCTTGAACGTATCTTTTGATATTATGTGTTAAGGGCTATAAAATTGGAGATGGTACATAGAATTTTGGGGAAGTTCTTTAAGCATTATATAATGAGAATCGACCCATAGTATTGATTCATAGAGGAAATCAACATGTGCCACTAATATTATGGTGAGGCGGATGTAATCGACATCATCCAAGCATCACAATAACTTATAAATCATAAAAATGAGTAGCCGCTTCATGGTGCTACCCTAAATTGAAACAATAATATTCAAGATATCCAATAGTAAAGGTGATTAACCACTTTTAAACATTTTCACATTAGTATGCATTATTATAGTAGAATTCGTTATTAATATAAATAATTGACACAACTAGTCAACCATGAGAATTCAATGATTTTAAATATTCCCTCATGAGGCATACAAAACCATACTTCAACCAATAACATAACAAGAAATATTATAAATCAAAATCAAATATGCTTAAATCAACATATACTTATCTGAGTGTATTGGAATAGATATAAATTGACGAAGGAACTTCCACTCTCCACCCAACCATAGGCCAGCTACATTACAATCTTTGGATTATAACATGAAAGTGTCAGAAGGTAGGGTTGATAGGCTAAGTGCTCTTTGAGCTAAGCCAAGGTTCTGGCCTCGACCATATCTTTTGATATTATATGTTAAGGGCTATAAAATTGGAGATGGTACGTAGAATGTTGGGGAAGTTCTTTAAGTATTATATAATGAGAAACGACCCATAATATTGATTCATAGAGGAAATCAACCTAGGCCACTGATATTATGGTGAGGTGGATGTAGTTGACATCATCCAAGCATCACAATAACTTATAAATCATAAAAACGAGTAGTAGCTTCATGGTGCTACCCTAAATTGAAACAATAATATTCAAGATATCCAATAGTAAAGGTAATTAACCACTTTCAAACATTTTCACATGAGTATGCATGATTATAGTAGCATTCATTATTAATATAAATAATTAATACAACCAGTCAACCATGAGAGTTCAATGATTTTAAGTATTCCCTCATGAGGCATACAAAACCATACTTCAACCAATAACATAACAAGCAATATTATAAATCAAAATCAAATATTCTTAAATCAATATACATATCTGAGTGTATTGGAATAGCTAGAAATTGAAGGAGGAACTTCCACTCTCCACCCAACCATAGGCCAGCTACATTACAATATTTATTGGAGCTGACCACCCCTAATCTAGATCCAAAGTATGAGAAAATTCTTGCACATGAGGAATTTACACCAATGGTTTGGTATAACTCTCAAGAGAATGATTCCATTGTCCAGGTCATTCATCAAATACTTTTTGGAATTAAGCATTGTAGTGACTCACTTACTCTCTAAGTTTCATAACACAAGGCTTTGCCCAAGTTCCAAGGGGGTATATCACTTACTTCTAGGGAATTGAATCCAATATGAAGGTGGTTCATTGGCCAATTAGTAAGCACTTAAAAACACTAAGTGGTTCATCAACCTAACTGCAAGAACCCAGTGGTTTATTAACAAATCAATAAACATCAGAGGTAATATAATGCTATGTTCCAGTAAATAGTTAAAAGATGAGGGTGGTTCATCCACTAGTTAGCAATAACTTAGTAGGCATTAAGTGGTTCATCATTCTAACTACAAGCACCCACTAGTTTAACCCATTGATTGATTGCATGATAAGAGTGGGTCATCATCTATTTATCAAGAACTTAACAAGTAATAAGTGGTAAATTATTCTAACTCCAAGCACCCAATGGTTTAATCCAATCTCTACTCTTCACACTAGAACATGTTGCCTCAAAAAAAAATCAGTGATCTCAAACACACTCAAGGGACTCCAATTGAATAATCATACCTCGAAGGTCACAATGAAATGCGAGTAATCCAACATGAACCTAAGATTTTCCTCAAGAGATTCAACACGAGCAAGTGATCCCTTGCCCCTACACTATGCAGTTACACATATATTTTTATTTTGTGACGTAGTGTGTTCTTAAAGAGCACAAACTTGGACTTTTGGAATTGTCTCCTCGATCTGCAAAGGGGAACCACATGCCCTTCCACCACCCTTTTTCATCTGTTAATGAATGTCAGTAACCCCTTCCAACTCTAGTTTGGCCACAATCACATCATATTAAAACCTATCAAGTAATGGTTCCCTAAGTTTGCAAGAAAATTTGACATTAAATTCAGATGGGTCAGGTCATGGATTTTTTTTCAAACTAGGTGAGAAAATAAGTGGATTTACGCATTAAATTTGACTAAGCATGGCATTCAAATTATGCAAGCAAGCAGGCTTCCCTCAGAGCGGGGATTCGTAAGGGTGTCACTTATTCAATTGTTTTTAATTAATTAACAATAATAATAAATTGCAGGTGTTTTAGTCAAAGTTTCAGCCAGTCATGATTCTCCATGTTGTTGTTACAATCATAATTACCATTACAATAAGTAGGGGTAGAATATGGGGGCGTTATATCAATATCGAAATTAAATCTCGTAATTTTAACTACACTTTACATGTTTTGTTTATAGTTTGTAGGATTGTTATGTCCAATATTTCATAAACACCAAGTCATCATTATTTAATTTTTTCATCAAGCCTAATTCACTTTCACAAAGGAATGGTTAAGAATTAATGATTTATCCATCCCCTGGTAATTATCATTATTCATCCTCCAAAAGATTGGCTCATCTCATCATGTTTCCAACGCAATTCCACTTCAAGTTAGATTAGGGATTCTTCCCCTCCACTTTTTGTCTTGTTAAATACTATCTTTGTTTAGAATTTAAATCATTTGGAACCACTACTAATATTATAATCCACAAACATATTTTGTATGCTCAATATAATTAGGCAATGACTTCTTTCAATGTCAATGGAACAACTTGATAAGTTTCTCTATATGAAGTTTCATATACCATCAACCCACTCATGAAAAAATAATTGTAGACCAATAAAGTACACCCTTTATTAGTTTACTCTTACTTATTTCATCAATTTGAACATAATCCTCTCAAAATATCATTACAAAATTCCTAGTAACATTCCTTATTACACTTCAAGGTAGGTGTTTTCGCATTAGTTTATGTAATCTATCTCCTTTTCCAATGGTAAAAATTTGTTATCCTTGATTATGTAAACATTTAAACATTTTCCTTGGTCTATCCTTAGCTAGTTGTGGGTGTTTTTAGTTCATAATTTCTTATCTTAACACTTTAAAATTATATAGGTCATTAATATCACCTTCACTAGCCATCTTGATCATCATTCATGTTTCTCAATTCATTTAGTTTAAATCCTTAAGGGAGATTTACAAGTATTAGGTACCTATATCACTAGTATAGTCCCTTATTATTGTTAGTGTAAACCCCTTATTGTTATTATTGTACCCTTGTAACCCCCATTTTGTTATTATTTTTCCCTTAAATTATTATTGTTAGGTCGGCTAGGATTACATTGACCCACTAAGTTTACATTAGCCCATGGACTCCTATATAGAAAGGAGGTTTTGTAAATTGTATCATCGAAATTTTTTTCATTTGTGTAATGTATTGGGTTCCCCCTCGAAGTGGCTTATTTCTAAGGCGTTTATATCTCTTTTCTTCTCTTTTTGGAGCTGGTTTCCCAACATTTGGTATCAGAGCTTTGGATTCTAGGGTTTCGCTACTCCAAACAGGTCATCGTGGCATTTTCGCTATAAATTTTTTTATACGAAGTTTCGGAAGCTGAAATTTTTAAGGTGCGAAGCCAAAATCCTGAGGAAGATTTTCTAAACATTTCAGAGCTTGGTTCGCAATATTTTCGGAGATATGATCTGTGGAAGTTAGGTATTTTTTCAGGCTCCTAAACAGGTCATCGTGGAAATTGCGCTATAACTTTTTTTCTACTGAGGTTCAGAATCTGAAATTTTTATGGTGCGAAGCTGAAAGCCTAAGGAAAATATTCAAAAAATCTAAGAGCTTTGTTCTGAATATTTTTGGAGATAGGATATGTGGAAGGTAGTTCTTTTTCAGGCTCCCGAATTTCATCTCAAAAAGGTGATCGTGGGAAAATTTCAATAACTCTCTCTCTGAGAATTGGATTGGAGTGCCGTAAAAAGTGGTCACAATTACATGGACTGTAGTTTCTTGGCTATCAATTTCAGAGGCGAAGGAAGAAACAATGACACGTGGCAAGTCGTACAAGTTTGCTATACTGAACCAGTCCATAATTAGGTCATTGTGGGAGATTGGACATAACTTTGTCTTGGAGAATCCAAATCAAGTCAGACCTGTGGCATTCAAAAGAGAATTCATAGGGCTACTTCAGTTCTGAATTTCAAATATTGAAGAGTCACAATCACATATATAATACAATTTCATTATCGAGCTCCTCAAAAGCAAGTAAAAGGTGTGTATTTTTTTTTCCGAATTGCATAAGTCTTATTTGAAGAATCAAGTTGAATTGATTGAAAGGGCATATTGTAGAATAGATATCAGTATTGGATTATAAAATGGCCCCTAAAAATAATTCAACACCCATTAAGCCTTTTGAAAGCTCTACTATGACTCATGAAGACGAAGAATGGCAACATGACATATCAAAATTACAAGAGCAAGTGCAACAAATTTCTCTCTCGCAAAGAGCAACAAAAAATGACATGGAAGTTTTGAAGAAAGGCGTGGAATCTAAGATAGATGGCATGGAATCTAAGATTGATGGCATGGAGGCTGGCATGGAATCTAAGATGGATGACATGGAAGCTAAGATCGATGAGAAAATGGAAAACATGAAGAATTTTCTAAAAGCGGACATGGAAGGTTTGACAAAGTTTATACAAGAAAGGTTTCCTAATGGTGAAAAGATAGTAGAAGAACCTCATGATGAGAACAAAATAAATGTTAATTGTGATTTCATAAACTCTAATGTTGGCGGGAAGAACCACCATATTCCAAAGATGGATATGAGGAAGTTTTATGGAAAGGATCCTGTAACATGGATACTACGGATGGAGCAATATTTTGATCTCCATAACGTGCAAAACACACAAAAGGTACGCATTGCAACTTTACATTTAGAACAAAATACATTTGTATGGTATCGATGACTTTTCTCCCGTAAAAAAATTGTCACTTGGTCAATTTTTACGGAGGAAATGATAGCACATTATGAGGATACAAAGAGCAACACCTTCTTTAGCCAATTGATAAATCTCAAACAAAAGGGTTTAGTGGGGCAGCACATTGGGGACTTCCAAAAATTGAATATAAGGGTAACTGATATTCCAGAGGAACACAGGATTGATCTCTTCATAGGCACTCTAAAGGATAACATCCAACATGAAGTTCGCGTTTTGGAACCTGATTCATTGGAGAAGGCATTCAAGTTGGCAAGAAAATTTGAATGTAAAATTATGGCGACAAGGAAGCCTACCACTCAATTCTATAAAGAAGGAAGTGTTGCTACGCCTAGATTTCCACAACCTACAAGGTTGACACCACAACAATTGGAAGAAAAAGAGCAAAAGGGCTTTGCTACAGTTGTGATAGCAAATACACTAAAGGTCATAAGTGTGCTGAGAAGAAATTATTTTACATAGATTGTGAAGAAGAAGAAAATGAACAAGAAGAGGATATACACCAGGAACCACCCCTAGAAGAGGAAGAAATGAATCCGACCATATCATGTAATGCACTGGCAGGAATTACCACTCCTCAAACTCTCAAGATAGAAGGACGGATCAAGAAGAAAAAGGTAATAGTGTTGATTGATTCAGGTAGCACCCATAATTTTATTCATTGTAAGGTAGCCAAGGAATTAAATTGTTTCCTATACCCAGCACCAGAATGTCAAGTGATGGTTGCAAGTGGAGGAACTATAAATTGCTCTGGAAAATGCCATAATATCAAGCTAACCATGGGGGAATATGTATTGACTAGTCCAATGCTTGCCATTCCTATGGGAGGTGCTGATGTTGTACTGGGAGTACAATGGTTACAATCTTTGGGGACGGTAGCTTTTAATTTTCAAGAACTTTTCTTGAAATTTTTTTCAGAAGGAAAGGAAGTCGAATTACGGGGTATTGCGGGGAAGACAGGAAGGATAATAAGCTCTAATGTCATGACAAAGCTTCTAAATAAAGAACAGCGAGGCGTAATTGCACAATTATGCTCACTAGAAGCTCCAACATCAAAATCATCTATTTCTGCAGATCTCCAACAAGTCTTGGACAATCATTCCAAGGTGTTTGAAACTCCCAAAGGACTCCCACCTATTAGTGATCATGATCATGCTATTCATTTGATTCCAGGAAGTGTTCCTCCAAACATTAGGCCTTATAGATATCCTTACTTCCAAAAGAGCGAAATTGAACGTATGATTGCGGAAATGTTAGAGGCGGGTATAATTCAACCTAGTCAAAGTTCTTTCTCTGCTCCTGTAGTATTGGTACACAAGAAGGATGGATCATGGCGAATGTGTCCGGATTATAGGGAGCTCAATAAGGTCACCATTAAAGATAAATTTCCCATTCCTGTGATTGATGAATTATTGGATGAATTACATGGAGCAATTTATTTTACCAAGTTGGATCTTCGTTCAGGACATCATCAAATTAGAATGAAGACTGAAGATATTCCAAAAACAACATTTCAAACTCATGAGGGTCATTATGAATTTTTGGTCATGCCTTTTGGCCTTACCAATGCACCTTCTACATTTCAAGGGTTGATGAATTCCATTTTCAAACCCTTCCTTAGAAAATTTGTGCCAGTATTTTTTGATGATATACTAATCTACAGCAGTTCTTGGAAGGATCATGTTGAACATGTTGACAGGGTGCTCAAACTATTGCAGGAGAAACAATTATATGCAAAAACATCCAAATGTTTCTTTGGAGTACAAGAGGTGGAATATCTGGGTCATATTGTATCTCACGAGGGTGTTAAAGTACACCCTAACAAAATTAAAGCCATTAAGGAATGGAAAGTCCCCACAACCATAAAGCAGTTGCGAGGATTTCTCGGGTTAACAGGGTATTATCGCAAGTTTGTTAAGAATTATGGGAGAATAGCAACACCTCTCACAACATTATTGAAGAAAGATGCATTTTCATGGACTCCTGAAGCAACTAAGGCCTTTGAACATCTTAAAGAGGCAATGTGCCTAGCACCGGTCTTAGCTACGCCAGACTTCACAAAAACCTTTACTGTGGAATGTGATGCCTCAGGAAATGGAATTGGTGCAGTTTTAATGCAGGAAGGAAGACCCATTGCTTTTGAAAGTCGTCCAATCAAAGGAAAGTATTTACAGAAACCTATTTATGAGAAGGAAATGTTAGCAATACCGCATGCACTAAAGAAATGGCGAACTTACCTAATGGGAAGACACTTCAAGGTACAAACTGATCATGATAGTCTTAAACACTTTTTGGAACAAAGACTATCTTCAGAAGAGCAGCAAAAATGGGTCACAAAGATGTTGGGTTATGACTTTGAAATAATCTACAAAAAGGAAAGCTTAATGTTGTTGCAGATGCACTCTCAAGAAAGAATGAAGAGGTGGAAGCATTGCTTTGTGCCATTTCTATTATCCAACCAGATTGGATAAACGAAGCAAGAGATGAATGGAAGAAGGACAAAGATGTATGGACACTCATTCAAAAGTTGCAGCAAGATCCTAGTACATCTGATACATTTAGTTGGAAAAAATGATTCCTTATGGTACAAAGATCGCTTATATCTTTGTAAGAATTCCCAACTGAAACAAAAGATTCTTCTGGAATTGCACACTTCTCCTTTAGGAGGACACTCAGGATTTTTAAAAACTTACCACAGGGTGAAGAAAGATTTTTTTTGGGATGGCCTTAAATCCGATATTCAAAAGTTTGTGGCGGAATGTTTGGTTTGCCAGTAGAATAAAGTGGAGACAATTAAGACCCCGGGACTTCTACAACCTTTATCCATTCCAAGTCAACGTTGGGAGGAGATTTCAATGGATTTTATCACAGGTTTACCTAAGTCTGAAGGAAAGAGTGTCATCATGGTGGTAGTTGATAGACTTACCAAGCATGCACACTTTTGTGCATTATCTCATCCATTTAAAGCAAGTACAATTGCTACTACATTTATGGACAGAATTCAAAAGCTACATGGAAGCCCAAGGGTTATTGTGAGCGACAGAGATCCCATTTTTACTGGAAATTTTTGGATGGAGTTATTTTCTTGTTTGGGTACTCAATTAGCTCATACCTCATCTTATCATCCTCAATCTGATGGTCAAACTGAGATGGTAAATAAATGTTTGGAAGGATATCTTCGTTGTTTTGTATCTGATAAACAAACACAATGGGTCAAGTGGTTACCTCTCGCTGAATGGTGGTATAACACTTCCTTCCATACTGCAGCAAAAATGACCCCATTTATGGCACTTTATGGATATCATCCATCATCCATCACATCATATTTAAGAGAAAATTCGAAGGTTCAAGCAGTGGAAGATCACATCGAGCATCAGCAAGAAGTTCTCCAACTCTTAAAGGATAACCTGAATTTGGCATAAAATCGAATGAAACAACAGGCAGATCAACATCGCAGCGAGAGAAGTTTTGATGTAGGAGATTGGGTATTTTTACGGCTACAACCATACAAACAAATGTCCCTCAAGCAAGCTAAGGAGGATAATAAATTATCGCCAAAGTACTATGGTCCTTACAAGGTGTTGCAAAAGATTGGTACTATGGCATACAAATTGGAGCTTCCTACTTCTTCGCGAGTACATCCAGCTTTCCATGTTTCATGCTTAAAGAAGGTTATAGGTGAAAATCTTCCAGTTCAAACAATATTTCCAGAACTTGATGAGGAAGGAAAAATAATATTGGAACCTGAAGTGGTCATGGAAACAAGAACTCGACAGCTACGGAATCGATCAATTTCAGAGTATCTCATCAAGTGGAAGAACTTAACCACTGAAGATTCTACATGGGAGGATGAGAATTTTATACAGAAGCACCCGGAGCTACTCAAGCGTTGAGGACAACACTTTTTTGAAGGAGAGGGGCATGTTAGGTCCCTACATCACTAGTATAGTCCCTTATTATTGTTAGTGTAACCCCCTTATTGTTATTATTGTACCCTTGTAACCCCCATTTTGTTATTATTGTGCCCTTAAATTATTATTGTTAGGTCGGCTAGGATTACATTGTAGCCCACTAGGATTACATTATGGCCCCATGGACTCCTATATATAGAAAGGAGGTTTTGTAAATTGTATCATCCAAGAATTTTTCATTCATGTAATGTATTGGAGGCTGCCCCCTCGAAGTGGCTTATTTATAAGGCGTTGATATCTCTTTTCTTCTCTTTTTGGAGCTGGTTTCCCAACACCAAGTGAAAAAGTGATCCCTTCAATTATTGTTTCTTAATTTTTTCCTAGGATTTACAACATTCCATAGTTCCTTTAGAACTTTCATGTTATCCATTATGTATACATAAGGGATTTGTATAAGCTTTAATTAACTATTCCACTCCTAAAAATTCCATAATGTTGTTACTCAAATTGGACACCAACTTGCTTAATTATAATGAAGCCTTTCTCAGTAGAATATTGAAATTATGTTAAAGTACTTATTTATTTCCCCTTTTCACAATTTATGTTTTTTGTTCTTTGTTTCCATCCTATAGATACTTATGGTTTTCTACCTCTTTAATCTAATGTTTGTAGACTTTCTACATTCATAATGATCATGATCATTTAGCTTCATTGGTTTATTAACATTTTTTTCTTCATAATATGCATCATCCTTATGTATACCTTATATGGCTCCTCGTCATGTTTCTCATTAATGAACTCTTCTATGATTCAACAACATTTTTTCATATGGTCACTCATTCATGGGACACCTCAAGGGTACTAATTTATTTCATTTGGATTATTCCTAAATAAAAAATCTTCCCTCATGTCTTACGATAGGTGACTACTTGTTTATGAAACTACCACTCAGTATACATCTATTCTCTTTTTTTATTCATCATATCCTTCCAAATTGGTTATGGTTATCATCATTAGAAAAAATTCCATGTTCATCATTTTCCCTTTCTTCATAAGGTAACTTTTTGAGAAATGTACCACTAATATTGGAGATAAAACTTTGAAAATTTTCCTCCTTTCTTCAAACCCTTGTCCATATACATATTTTTCCATGTTCTAATTTTAATAATGAGTTTACTATCCTACCAAGGGATTTTTGTGACTAGTGTAATTGGAAATTGGGGTAGTCTCATACTCATGTGACATAAGGTTGCTTTTGTTCATTACCATTATGACCACTAATGTGCACCACACTTTCCCCTAATGTGGACACAGGGTTATCGGGGGATCAAACCGAGGACATCATAATATTTTACATAACATGTTTACATGTTTTTCCAAGTGAGCTACCCCTGGGGGGTTCCTACCCCTCCAAGTTTAATTGCATGGAATATACTTATTTCTTCCAATTTGGCATCATTTTGTTTGCACTCCTTAGAGAATTGTACTTATATTTTATTAATTTGATCATTTAGAATTTCTCCACATCTTTCCTAAAAATATAATGTCTTTTTTATTTACTCAAATTATGTTGTAGCCCCCATATTGTTATTGGTGTGCCCCTTTATTATATTGTGACCCTTTAGACTCCTATATGTACAAAGGAAGTCTTGTCATTTGTATCATCCAAGAATTGTTCATTTATGTGATGTAAAAGGAGGTTTCCCCTCGATGAGGCTTACTTTCAAGTCGTTGATCTATCCCTTCTTTTGTTTTGTGATTTGGTTACATAAAAAATTACCTCGACTAGTTTTAACATATTATGTGATTGTATATTACTTCATATTTGATGACCTCGTTTCCATGTCCATAGTCAATCCCCTGTGTATATATTATCAAGCAAAATTGAATCACAAAAGACCTATTTTGATTATCATTCAACACTCATCAACGTAGGCCAACGTAGCTTTGATAACTTCTTACTTTGATTATAAATTCTTACATGTTGTGAGAAACATGTCAAATGGTGTCATGATCCCACTTAGACTATTTATTGTGACTGAGTTTAATAATATCCTCATATTGGGTCATGTAAGTCTTCTATAGGAATAAGTCACTTTGTTTGTACTCTTCTTGTTGCATTAATTATTTTTAATAAAACTACTTAACCATGGAATAAATAAGTCCAAGTGGTGCATTATTTGTTAATTTGCTAATTATTTATTTCAATTTGATCATACAACAATGTTACCTTTCTTCCCCTATGGAGAGAATAAATCTTCAAAACAAAATCAACCAAATATTATTTCAATATGTATAAATAATCTCCATAAATTCTTCAATTCACTTCATTATCCTTGATTGTAATTTACAATGTGTATTATTAATACTACAAATTTGTTAATTTAAATTATATCTATATAAGGAATAATATTTCCCCACAGAGGGTGTCAAATGTGGGGAGCTATACCCTTGCCTCAAGATGCAGAGGAAGGAAATTAAGAGAGGGATAGCTCCTCACCCCCTCCTCAAGCAAATGGCATAAGGCATAAGCTCATGGCACAAGGTGGGTAATGAGTGATTATATGTGACATTGAAAGTGGGTTTTCCTTGCTTGAAAACCCATGTCATGGTTCAGTATGCCATACAAATCATTGAGAAGTATGGAACAAGAGGAGAAGACAAGGGCACATCATGGAGTAAGGTGGTGTAAACTTACGTCCAAGAATTTAAGACAAGTTCATATTGCATGTCAGTTCCGACATATATTACATTATGATTTGGTGTCTCTTCAAATATGGACTCAAGTTTCCATTTTTTATTTCATCTATCTTATTCCTATCATTTTCCATTTTGGTGAGTTTTTCCTACTCATTATATTCCCAATATGGAATTTCTCTTGCATTTTTTCTCATCATGTCAATAATATTGGGTCTTGTTTTTCATTTAGAAACTCGTCAATATCTGGGATGGCTTTTGTTTATTTCTGAAAATGGGGTATTTTTTTCAATTGATTATGTTCCAAAATACTGTGGATCATCCGGGAAGCTCTTCAATAATTATCCTTAATTTTTCAGTGATATTATTTATTTTGTGTATTTTTTGTGCTCCTTGGATAAGTTTTTGTATACTTTGTTTTGGGATGTTTTTTTAGTTTAGGTGTGGGATGCTTTTGGGGATCATTACCTTTGCCTCTCTCAAGAGAAAATCACTTACTATTTTCCCAGGTTTAGAGGGGTTAGGTGGTTTCTACCCTCCATATTTTTAAACTTTTTATCTTGTATAAATATTTATCGATTTGTGTGTTATTTTCTCTTTGGTTGGTTTGGGAATTTCCTGTGTCTTTCGAGCACCCTTGGCACATGGTGTGGGTAAATTATTTCTCTATCTTCCATTCGGGTTTTGGTCAATGTCTAGATTCTCTTCTCTTAGCACTATGGATTTTTCATTTTGTAAGTGACATCAAAATTCTAAGGTGGTATAAGGACATGTCTTTGGTCGACTCGTGGGTCACACGTGCGTCTATCGATTAGTTCTTTTTATTTTGAAAATTAAGATGACTCTCGATGGTATTTTTCCTCTATAGAGTCCAGTGCTCGAGGTCACTTTTATTTTATCCTTGACAGGTTTTCATTTCTACCAAGCTTATTTGGTGCACTGAAGCAATATCCTGATAGATTAAAGGCTCTCTTACATAATTATTTTCTAGGTATGTAGGTTCTCTCCTAAGGAGGGAACATGGACCTATTTGATCTTAATATGAGAGCTATTATGTTTCACCATCCTTTCATGATGGCCCATCTGAGAGTTTCCTCGAGAAGTAAAGGAGCTAGAAGTGGTTGACTTGCGATGTGCCCAAAAGCTCAAATGGAATCCATAAGATCCATAGATAGGTACAATGATAATAACCATGTAGAAATATACAACATTATATATGGAGAAGTGTGCTTTAATCATTGCTTTATTATGGACCACCATATTGAAGTGGAAACTAGCAATTGGATACCATGTATGGGAAACGGCAGATATAGGAAAACTTGTTATCTGCTAACTATAAAATTATATCGTCACATCGAAAATATCTGGGAGAGGTTCTAATTATGAAGCGCTTAGAGATCTATCCCCTCCCATATAGGTCGACTCCCCTCCTCATTATTTTGGCCCACAACTCTATCTTTTGGTTATACACTCTCATCTAGATGATTTCTTTTTCTTTAATATACAATAGGACTATGCAAAATATAGGCTCTTCATATTTTTCTATAACATAGTTTATCTTAAAAGCGATAAACTTTTTTTCTTTTTAATATACAACCTAAAGGCATTAAGCCGATGCTATTCGTCTATTTTTCCTTCTCGCATACCAATAAAAGGAAGAGGAAGAATATGTGCTTCCTTTTTATGATAATATAGCTCCCTAACTTATAAAAAATATAAGGAAAAATATTTACATTATAATTCAAAAAATATATAATGCTTTTTAAATGTGTATTATAGCCTTCAATCCTAATTTTGCCTATTTATAAATATATAAATATAAAAAATATTACATTGTTATTTTTAACTATGTTTTTCTAACTATTTTTTTCAAAGAAACAACTAGGAATTCATATTATTAAAAAAAATATGGTTATTAGGCCATAACTTTTACATAGTCAAATCTTACTTAAAGTTTTGAAATTGAGTACGAGGCTCAATCCAAACCCTCAAATAAGTTCCCAATGACATAAAAATTTCAAATCCTTTCCAACTAAAAATTTTCCAAAAAACTCCCAATATACACATACATTTACATGCCATTATTCAGTAATTTTGTTTTGACTTAGTCGGACTCCTTGTTTTCCTTGGTGACATGATTTTTCCTTTCTTCCCAACTTGAGTCTAACCCGTGTTTTCTTCTATTTCCAACATATCGTTCTTCGACAAGTGAAATTTGGATTCTTCCTCATCTTCCTGAATCGCCTAACAAGATTCTTTTCCAGCAAGAATACTCATCGATTCAAGAGGGGATTTTTTATCCATGAGGGTTTGTTGCTTTTATACTTTTGCTAAGTATCAAGGATCCTCATTGGCATTTGATATTTCCTTCTTAGAATTTGTTGTCGTTGATGCAATTTCTTTGGCCATATTTGCTTCCTTCTTGTCTTTTGGTTCTTTCTTATCTTGAAGCACATCCTCTTTAAATATCGTATAGGTAATACCCTGAGCTCCATCCCACCATTTGGGTCTTTGGGTTTCTTTCTAGTATTTTCTCTTCTGTAAACGCTTGGGTCAATTTTTAATTATGTGCCATGTTTCATAGCATGCTCTACACTGGAAAGAAATATTCTCATATTCAAGCTTTTGGACCCAAACATAGTTTAGATCCTTCTGATTAATCTTCGTGAGAAAATCCTTGTTGTAGTCAATCTCCACACATATTCGGCCATAAGTAGCCTTCAAAAAAATTGTAGTTTCAGGAAAAAATCAATAAAACTTTCCAACATATTCCCAATAAAGGAAAGCAATGGAAGATTCCAAAATTACAAGGGAAGGTTCAGAAGCCTTACCCAAATTGCGGGAGTAGAGATTGATGTCGTTATCATATCAAAAGTGGGATTTTAGGGTTGCATGAAGAGACCAACACTACCTAAAAACCACGACCCAACTTCGCTAATGGTCTTCCTATCCGCTATGTTATTAAAAACCACAAAGAAAAAACCCCAAGCCAAAGAGTAAATATTTAACTAATCCGACAAAAGGAGCTTCCAAGTTTCAGAGATGCATTTGTGCAAATTAGCCAACCGTGGCCAAAACCCATTAAACTTGCAAACCAAACCTTGCTCCAAGAATTTTTTTTACACAATTGATAGCTTCCTCATCCACAAGAACATTGAGGGGGGGATTTCTTGAACCACCAAAAAACCAAAACCAAATTTCAACATGGAACCATACGAAACTGAAGAAGAATTTGCTAAACTAACAACCGTACCTGGAAAAGAAACTATCTATTTTGTCGAATCACTGGAATTCACCATTATGGATGATATTTGTAAAATATTCATGCAAAAAAGCATAAAATAAATGAAAAGAGAGAAACTCTAACCGCTACAAGAGTTTGCAGAGCTCCATCCATAAACATTATAGAATTTCTTTGTTTTCCTAACCATTACATTATATATATATATATATATATATATATATATATATATATATATATATATATATAAATTTATAACATATTAAAAATAAAATAAGTTTAAACCAAATTATTATTTGATTAACATATTTTATATAATATACATTATTTATATAAAATGTGTTAATCAAATAATAATTTGGTTTAAACTTATTTTATTTTTAATATGTTTTAAATTTATTTTCATACGTATAATTATATATATAATGATTAAAATATATATATATATATATATATATATATATATATATATATATATTTAGTTTTCCCACCATTTTAAAAATTATAAAGTACAATTTCATGAGATTTAATGATGGAAAACATGTGTTTTCCTATGAAAAGTAATAAGTCCAGATAATAAATAATAAATAAAACGGGTACATTTGTAAAATTTAATAATCAAATTGCCTCCATTGTGCATGTAAAAGGATTCTCTATTATTAAACGAAAACCTCCATCTTAACTTGATGGAGGTAGGTTAATCAAAAGCATGCTATAGCAATAACGTGAAGAGGTGAAAAGTAGATGTGGACTAAAAGTTGAATCATGTTAAGGTATAAGTATCGCATGTTTAGTTTTATAAGTATCGCATTTAAATCATGTTAAGGTATAAGTATCGCATTTATGTAAAAGTTTGCTTTGAGGTGTATCATATGTATTTTCTCTTTGGGTGTGATACCGTATGAGTAGTGACATCATGTGTGATGTGGAAAATGTTTTTATATGTGATACATTAAAAATGAGAAGAAAAAAAGTGTCATGTAAATTATTTTTATTTATGCAAAATGTTGTGAAGGACGGGTATATAGGAACATATACTTAGAGAGTTGTGATGTATTGAAAAAAAAAAAAAATATATATATATATATATATATATATATATATATATATATATATATATATATATATATATATATATATTGTTATATAATATTTTATGAGAGAAAATACTTTGAATGCAAAATGTTTTAAGAGAAAATTTTCAGGAGATACAATGATAAGAAATTTGCTTTAGAGGGAAAATAATAAAATCTCTTTTTGTTATGAAAAAGGAAGATTTGCATCACATAAAAAGGAAAAATTGGGTGACGCAAACTATTGCATAAAGATAAACTTCTAGGCAATGTGATATGTCATGAAGATGAAAATTGCTTGGAAATGTGAAATCTTGCAAAGAAGGAAAAATTAAGGCAATTGTAAAGACTCCCATCTATACCCTAATTTTTTTTAATAGGTAATTAATACATTACCAATTCTTAATGAAGGTTATAGTTTTTCAATATCACCCTCTTAAATTATTAGTGGATTTGGGTAACATGATAACATTGTTCTTTTTGTTGATAAATAGACATCTCATCACATTGTGTAATCTAAATGTTTTAAGAGAATAATAATCTAAATGTTTCAAGAGAATAGTCTTTTTGACAAATTGATGGTAATGTTCTAATTCTCTTAACAAAAGGGTCTACGCCTCAAAACTCAATCCCCTTGTTTTAATAATGAAAGTATTAATCACTTAGTTCTATTGAACTGTGTACATTAAATAGGGAATAATATTTATTTATTTATTTATTTATCGTCATTATATCCTTATTAAAAAGGTTGTGGGTTTAATAACTCTTTCATGTCTAAATCATCCCATTTGGTCTACTCACATAGAGATAGAGATATGTGATATGTCTAAATATCCTAAATATCCCATTTGGTCTACTCACATAGTGTTATATGTAAACAAATATCCCATTTGGTCTACTCACATAGCGTTATATGTCGCTATGTAAACAAATATCCCATTTGGTCTACTCACATAGAGTGTTATATGTAAACAAATATCCCATTTGGTCTACTCACATAGAGTGTTATATGTAAACAAATGGGATCCCATTATTAGAGATAGAGATATGTTATTTGTCTAAATATTCCATTTGGTCTACTCACATAGAGTGTTATATGTAAACAAATGGGATCCCATTATTAGAGATAGAGATATGTTATATGTCTAAATATCCCATTTGGTCTACTCACATAGAGTGTTATATGTAAACAAATATCCCATTTGGTCTACTCACATAGTGTTATATGTAAACAGATATCCCATTTGGTCTACTCACATAGTGTTATATGTAAACAAATATCCCGTTTGGTCTACTCACATAGTGTTATATGTCACTATGTAAACAAATATATCCCATTTGTTCTACTCACATAGGTGTTATATGTAAACAATTCGACATACATATGTAAACATAGGTGTTATATGTAAACAATTCGACATACATCGATATTTAGATATGTTATATGTAAACAATTCGACATAGGTGTTATATGTAAACAATTCAACATACATCTATATTCGACATAGGTGTTATATGTAAACAATTCGACATACATCGATATTTAGATATGTAAAAAATTTGACATACATCGATATTTAGATATGTAAACACATAGGTGTTATATGTAAACAATTCGACATACATAGATATTTAGATATGTAAAAAAATCGACATACATCGATTTTTAGATACGTAAACAATTCAACATACATCGATATTTAGATATGTAAACAATTCAACATATATCGATATTTAGATATGTAAACAATTCAACATACATCGATATTTAGATATGTAAACAATTCGATGGTGTTATATGTAAACAATTCGATATACATCGATATTTAGATATGTAAACACATAGGTGTTATATCTAAACAATTCGACATACATAGATATTTAGATATGTAAACAATTTGACATACATCAATATTTAGATATGTAAACAATTCGACATACATCGATATTTAGATATGTAAACAATTCGACATATATCGATATTTAGATATGTAAACAATTCGACATACATCGATATTTAGATATGTAAACAATTCAACGGTGTTATATGTAAACAATTCGACATACATCGATATTTAGATATGTAAACACATAGGTGTTATATGTAAACAATTCAACATACATTGATATTTATATATGTAAACAATTCGACATACATAGATATTTAGATATGTAAACAATTCGACATACATCGATATTTAGATATGTAAACAATTCGACGTTATATGTAAACAAAAGATATTTAGATATGTAAACAATTCGACGTTTCGACATGCATCGATATTTAGATATGTAAAAAATTCGACGTTATATCGACATACATCGATATTTAGATATGTAAACAATTCGACGTTATATGTAAACAAATTTAGACATACATCAATATTTAGATATGTAAAATTTGACGTTATTGTTTATATATTTAGATATGTAAACAATTCGATATTTAGATATGTAAACAATTTGACGTTATATACACGTTATATATAAACAAATTTAGATATACATCGGTGTTTAGAAAAATTTAGGCATACATCGATATTTAGATATGTAAAATTCAATGTTATAGGTAAAAAATCCGCATACGTATAAATAACGTATAAATAATTTAGATATGTAAACAATTCGACATTATATGTAAACAAATTTAGACATACATCCATCGATATTTAGATATGTAAACAATTCGACGTTATATATAAACAAATTTAGATATACATCGATAATTCGACGTTATATGTAAACAATTCGCATGCATCGATTTGTTTAAATAAATTTATACATACATCGATAATTCGACGTTATATGTAAACAATTCGCATACATCGATTTGTTTATATATTTAGACATAAATAATTCGACGTTATATATATTTAGACATAAATAATTCGACGTTATATGTAAACAATTTGCATACATCGAACAATCTGATGTTCTTTTTATATATTTAAATATGTAAATAATTCGACATTATATGTAAACAATTCGCATACATCGATATTTGTTACCTTTTAATAACAACTATATTATAGTTTTAAAATCTTTGATATATATACACCACATGGGTATCGGTGGGATAGCTCTTCAAGCATCTTCGATACAATGGTTGACATTTCCTAAACGCTTTAAATGGTCTAACGCCTTTGTGTTGTGATCAATGTGGTATTTTAATTTGATAAAATTGAATATTGTTCTATGCAAAAAGGTAAGGATTGATTCTTTGAGATATCTGGTGGCCATCATCAAAAAACTCCACATTAATGTACATTGACCTACTCAATCGATGATTGGCATTAGTCCTTGTTTGATCAATGGTGTAAAATCATCCTAGGGTTTGACGTACCTCAATGACTACCTTACCGCTCTTTCGCACTTTCATTTTGTTCAGGTTTTTTCACCGAAGAAGCCACTCTGCAGCTAGGTTTTCACAGTTGATTTTTTTTCCCTCGGCATTTTCCATAGATGTTACACTATATTGACCTTTCATCTATCAAACGAGATAACGAAATTACTCCATGTTTTTGCTGTTATAGACGAAGGTAAATAAGTTCATAGTCTCATTTCGTAATAGTTGTAGCATTTTTTGATTAGATTTATATTCACAGTTCTATTTTGTATAAATATATTTTCATAATGTTATTCTCGCCACCTGTAGATATTTTTTAGGTTTTCCGAAAGGAGTTAAGATATTTGGAGCAATACCATCCCTATCTCATTTCCCTAGGTTTTTAATGTGATACGTTGTGTTGTAAGATTTTGAGATACAAAGATCTAGATTTGCAAAACAATGAACAAACTTGCAAGAGAAGGAAGGAGCGAGCTAGAATATAGAAAAGAATGAAATTGATTCTTCAATATTAGTTTTGGAATAAATACATAAAAGCAACTAAGCTAAGCTTAGTTGTACATGCAATAACTATGGATAGTTAAAGCTAATTGAAGCTAAGTGTGCTTTATGTTCTGCTAATGTGCACATGCACCACATGCAAGCAGTAAGTTAACTAACTAAGCCAAGTGCACATCGCATGCAAGTAGTAAGTTAACTAACTAAGCCAAGTGCACATCACATGCAATATCTAGAATTAAAATAAAGCTAATCTAGGTGCATGTACACCAACACCCCCCCTTAAGCATAACTTAGGTGAGTGTGATGAAAAATGAATGAGTCCCGGCAACACGGCCATTTTAGGTACCCATATACAATGCATAAAAAGGAGGAAAGAGAGAAAACCCAGTGGGAAGAAAACCCCCTCAAAATATAATGCAAAAATAGAGAAAATACAACTGCTAGGTAGTTGTGTCCTTCACCTCGAGACGATCTCGTAGGAATCGAAACTTCTACTCAGTGAAAGTCTTGGTGAAGATATCAGCAGTCTGCTCGAAACTAGGACAGTACTGAAGATCGATGATCCCATCATGAATGAGTTCTCTAATGAAGTGCATGTGCATCTCGATGTGTTTGGTCCGCTGCCTCTACACTGGATCTCTGCAAAACTTTAGCGTACTTTTATTATCGCACCAAATGACAGTTGGACGATGGACACTAATCTCAAGCTTAGATAGGAAATGTTGTAGCCAAATGGCCTGAATAGTGGAATTGAATGATCCTCTATACTCGGCCTCTGCTGATGATAAAGCAATGGCAGCCTGCTTCTTTCTTGACCAACAAATTAGGCTGGATCCCAAACTAAGTACATAACTAGAGGTGGACGTGCGATCAATCGTGTCGTCAACCCAATCTGAATCTGTGAACCCAATGAGATTCAAAGAACAATTGGCTACATAATGAATCCCATAGGTGATTGTCCCCTAGACATATAGAAGGATGTGCTTTGCAGCGTTCCAGTGTAATTCATGTGGCTCCTGCATGTATTTGGAAACTGCTCCTATGGCATATGAGAGATCAGGACAGGAGTGAGTGAGATAAATAAGACTTTCCACAAGTTGACGGTACAATGTGCAATCTGTTATCACAAAATCTGACCCTGATAGGCTGCTCATCAAGTAGACTCTGAGTAACTCTTTCAAACCAATCTTTTGGCTAAGGCTTAGCCTCCTCAACCTGAAAAGGCTCTCTCAATAGGTTTAAGATTTTTGATTAATGATTAGATGGCTAACTCTAGGAATAAAAGGATAAAAATGTATAACTGGTTGAATCAAAGATTAGCAAACATCTATTGGGCTATGGAGTCAGAGAAGTCTTCAAAAAAACATCATGATCTGTCAAACATGGAAGTCAAGGCACTTGGAGTCTAGGTTTATAAGTGAAAACAGTAACACAATGAAAAAGCACAGTCTACAAGCATGTGAAGGAAGTTAGAGCATTTTTCAATGAATTCTAAGTAACACGTGTTCATACCACTGCAAATAGATAATTGAAAAAGGCCATAATAATCTCAAACACATAAACCCCTTGTGAATCTTAACTAGTAAACTGATCTTTGTATTAAGTTGAAAAATATCTAGTCACATACAATAACACAAGTGCTTTGCTAATGAAATGTCAACCTTGAGGAATTCGACCTCATGCTTCATATAGAGTCTTTACATTTCTTGGATTCTGTTGATCCTAAATTAACATTAGTCATTTTTTGTTGAATTAACCTTGGATAGGAAGGTATTGAATGATATGGAAGATGGTGAAACATTTAAAAAATTTGATTAATGAGAAACGATGATGAGGCTAGTGTCGTGCTTAAAATGAAACATGTGTACGCAAAAGGTCAGAATATAAAGCAAAAAGGGAAACGGTAATTCAAAAAAGCACAAAGATACAGTACAAAGGATGCAAAGCGAAATAATTTAAAAGCTGGCCGCGTCCCAAATGTGCACGTGAGGAAATTCTCCATAGGGGAATTTCCGCGGGGGTCGAGAGGCGGAAGAGGGAACAGACCCATACCCCCGCGGAATTACATGGACGTGCCACGGGGTGGGCCCAAGGTAAAAAGCGACGTGGCAGCTCAAAGCACGAAGTTTCAGTGACGTGGCAGAACGGAATGTGGGCCCTAATCACTGGTACGCTGTGTATTTAACTCGTCTTACGAATAAGTTGTTTCAAGAATCGTATGGTTGATTGTAGCAGAAAGGTAAGGTAAGTTTCTAGGCGAACTGGTACTGAGGCCCGTACCAGTATTAAACCTGGCACGCGGTGTTCACCTGTTCCCAGCTGACAACCAATCCCTTCGCGCCACGTGCTCCATTGTCAGTGTCCTTACGACACTTTCCCCTGTTTATTTTACCTATCCGCCCTTTTTACCTCAGAAAGCTCAGTCGTAAGATAACAGTCTTCCCGTATTTTACTCCAGTAAAAGTCGCAGGTTTCCAGCTACGGTATATACTAAGTGGGAACCAGTGCCAAGGTCTACCCAGTCGCTATCAACACCCCCGCGTCGTTTTCCTGAGAACATTTCCATGTTGCACAGGTATTCCGTCCCTCATTTTCTCTCTGCTTTCCTTTCATCTTTTAAAAGTTTTATATGTTAGTCATGGGAAGGGGCATGCCCAAGAAAGCCGAACCAGAAACCCCTCAGGTCCGAGAAACCAGAAACCCTCCCGGGTTCGATCCTTTCATCGACCTGCAAGCTGAAATCCGTGATCCTCAATACCCTTTTCACATCAACAGCATTAAACCCGAGCTTTTTAGATGACATATTGGGAATAGAGACCGATACCGAGTGGTTGTGTCTGGTCTATACCATCAAATTACCCCCCCAGTCTGTTTTGTGGTTGATTTTATTTGCTGGCTCAGAGATGGTTTCGACGAGCGTCGAGGCACGTTTACTTCCCCTCAGGGGAATAAGATTTGTTCTCTTTCCCTCGACATTATCAGGCAAGCCCTCCGCTTTCCCACCCGCGCCACATATATTAGTTTCATCGAAGTGGATTTAAACTCCCATTTCACCAAACAGCCATGGGAGCACTAAAACGACTTCATTTCCTCCATCACCGGCAACCAAGCTATGTCCCTTCCTACTGTGGAACCTTTCCCGCTGAGTCTGTTCACAGAGGAAGTACAGACTATCCTTTCCCTCATCGCTGGTCTTTTAGGTGTAGGCGCTTTGGGGGAAATCACCAGGGTATGTGTTTATTTCTTATGGTTAATGTCTCAAAAGGGGGTAGTGTTAGATATCCCTGGCTTCCTTGCTGCTACCATTCGGACCCAGTTCCAAGAGCTTTCAGAAACAAGTCACTTCCGCTTTTGTTCGATGGTCTTCTATCTTTTCCTATATTAGCACGCTGATAAGTTTGAGGGTTTGGGTTTAGATAGGGTATATGAGGAGAATTCCCAACCCCGACCAGTTTTTGACTGGAATTGTTCTGTATGCCAATTGCCTAAGGGAGAGGGTTATTCCAGGTTCGTAAATGATTTCATGTCCATTTCCTATACTATTATCCATGATTCACCCTCACCTAGAGTTTTTCCTGAAATGATGAGCTGGCTACAAGCCGGAAAATCCCAGAGCACTGGGGATTGGTATCTATTTGACAATTACACTGAAATTCGGGTCTACGGAGCCGAGGTTTCCCCTTACCAACTGCATGTGTTTCCTGTTCGACGAGTTTATGCCCTGGAGCATATTTGACAGACCCTCAAGGCTGACCAACTCCATTTTGTCCCTACAAAGAAGGGTTTCATCCTGAGACTCCCCATCACAATCGGCCCTTTTGTTGTGAATTAGAGACATGCCCTTCCCATTGTCAAGAAAATGTTGCAAGGCCTGGACCTAAGGCTGGGAAAGGGTTGGGCCTATGATCCTCGGGAAATTATCTCAAACAGAAGAAAGAGGAACAATTCCACACCTTATATACATGAATCAAGGTCGTTCATGGAGTGGAGGGCTAACCTTGAAACTTGGCCTTTGAATTCGCGGATGGAGACAGATTCATCTGCCACAGGGGAAGAAGAGGACGTCAATAAAGGCCGAGGCGAAGAAGAAGCAGGTACCTCAGGAGCAGGTTCTCCCCTTCGCAAAATGCAGAAAACAGCCTCCAGTGAGGCAGAAGTCATAGAGGAAGAGTAACTGCTAGAACCGTTTACACCGTATGGTCAACTGGACAAGAGTAAAGCTGGGATAAAAGTGTTGAGAGACAGTACCACCTCTTCCGACTTCTCGGAAATCTCACAGGCCATCAGAGATCATACCTCACCACGGGCAGTTGCAAGGAACCAGGCAAATAAAACGATCAGGGATAAGTACAAAGCCGAGCTGGAAGGGTATGTAGAGAAATATCACACCAGGGTTTCCGCCACCACGAATGTGGACACAAAACACCTGGTATTGTCTATGGCCGAGGCCATATTGGATCCCGATATAGGTGTCACTAGTTACCGGGTGCTCGAGCATGCAATTGACATGGCCAAGGTGCCAGCAACCGATATGTGTAACCTATTTCAGGTCGTGGGTGATATGTTGAAGGACGAGGTGATGCAGGTCACCATTGCGCTGAGAAAACTGGAGAAAAAGCATGAACAGGTGAGGGCAACCCTAAAGAATCAACAGGCAAACTCTCGCGCCCGGGAAAATCAAATACGCGGCCTCCAGGATTTAATCAAAGGAAAGGATACGGGAGAAACAAACCTGTAGCGCACTTTGATAGAACAATTGCAGAAGGAGGTCGCGTCATTAAAAGGTAAGGTCATCATACCGGCCTCCCACCATGTTCAGACGGCCGAGTTGGCGCAAGCAGAGAAGGAAAAAGTGGAATTGGCTGACACACTGGCAAAGGAGAGGGAGGACAAAGAAAAAATGGCTGAAACAATCACCACTCTTCAGAGTAGGTTGACGGAGCTGCAGAACACCTGGGACACGCACAGTTGTGTGCCTGCTACAACCCCTCCAGAGACGAGTTCGTTGTCAGAGCAACTGAACGCAGTAAAAGCTGCAAATGATATATTAGAAAAGCAGGCATCCATCGCTAGGCAGAGGAACACTGATTTGGAGAATTCCATGGCTGAGAATGGTAGGAAAATAGAGACACTGCAAAAAGAAATCGAGCAGGAAAAGAAGACAAGAGCAGACCAGCAGAAAACCATCACTGACCTCAGAAGCCGCATGAAGGGTAATATCACCCTCAGTGAAGCGAGAAGTATAATATGGTCGGACATAATCTCAACGGTGATAGAATAGTGGGGTTTCCTAAAAACGATGGGAGAAGACAAATCTGCTATACCCTATCTCAACAGGAAATTACAGGAGGCAGACCTCAACTTATCCGGCAGAGCCCAGCACGCCAGAAACTATATTTCATTCTTGAAGGAGTTGGAATCTAATGAGGTGGAGAAGCATGGCATACCAAGTCGATTCATGTAAGCCTTTGAATGCCAGAAAATCATTGACAAGGAGGAGGCCCGAGTTACAACTTCGAGAGCCCTACAACAGGTTGTAGCAAACGTGGGTCGATTCGATGCAGTGTGGGACGAGAATACAACAGCCGGACTGCCGTCTTGTTGGGACTCGACCACTCCTTCCATTCTATGACCATTGATAGAGTACAAGACATGCCTACAGGAAGAAAAAGACTGGACGGAAGTCCTGTCGGATAAAACCGCTCGGTTAAAGGCCGAAACAATTGTTTCATCCCTCCGACAAGAGTTCGCCCTCCTTCATCTTATTAAGCACAAGCTCCCCACTGAGGCAAGTTTCAACAACCTCATAGAGGCCTATGTCAAGGTGGAAAAATTCACAGCAATTCCCGAACCATCAGCAGACAGCCAGCAAAGATGCACTTAGTTCGCTAGTCAGATCGCCAGCTCATCCGCAAATGTTCCACCACCTGTGTCAGCAATAGCTTCAACCCCTTCTCGTCCATGAAACACTGTTAATTCATGATTCGGCCCAAGCGGCCTTTTCACTTTTACTTTACATAGTTATCTTTAAGTTTCTGGTGGAATTTACTTTTCACCTTAGTATTTTACTTTCTACCCAGACGTTTGTTTTAAATTTTGTTTCAAAACGGCCTTGTGCCTAACCGCAAATGATGAGAGGTCTGCATTCCTCATCATAAGTTTTTATCATTTTGATAATGACCTTTAACAATTTTTTGGTATGCGAGGAAGATATTTTCAGAAAATATCTTCTCGCTCATGTATGGAGGTGTCTATATAAGCAAAATCAAAAGAGAAAAACGGGTTCCAAATTTTCTGAAGAATTGACTGTAGAAGAATTTCTTGTATGCATTTCTGTGAAAGCTTTAATACAAATGTGAAGAGCCCATTGGGTTTCAATGAAAAGGAGTTTGATCTTTAATGAGGATTCTGGTCTGGGTGCTTTATAGTGTGTAATTTTCTCCTATGTGTTGAAGCTTAGCCGTCCATTTCGTTTACATCCATTTATCTTGTATCACATTCTAGAATGCGAGTAGCCCACTGTTTCTGATATAAATTTATCCTTGTTGATACTTATGTCATAAGCTTTTCGGTACTTTAAATATGGCTCAGGTGTGATATACTGTTTCATTTTCAATTCATCTGTATTTCTGTTATACTGGCTGTTATGAGACGTTATTTACAAATGTTGTCTTCATGTGTGGATTCTTAAATTCATAAGCCCATTACGTGCTGGTATATAATTCTGGATGTTGTCTCAACAGTAGTAAGTATTCTCTTTATTCTACGTGTGCAGTAGATACTTTATTATTATCAATCTCTGTGAAGTATTAAGAATCCATCCCTCCTTGCAGTCAAGCTGCCTTTGAATTGTCTGATACAATTTGTGTTAAAGTTTCATATCTTGCCTCTGCAATATTGCTCTCTTTCTGTATCAAACTTATGAAAGTTTTGGTCCCGCTCCAGTTAATTTTCCTGTTACAAGAAATCGCATGAGAGCTTTGTCTTACTAATTATCCCTGTCATATCATTTTGCTCCTTGCTATATAAGATGTCCTAGGCACTGGTCTTTCACAACTCAAGGTTGTCTCTAGGATCGACAACATCTTTTTGGCGCCATTGCCGAGGAACGAAGTTGAGAACAAATTGAAATCCCTGGGCCTCGAAAAAACCCTATTCACTCTTCAATTAGGTGAGCATGGAGAGTTGAGAGTTGTATATCCCTCACCTTGGCGACTCCACATTCATTTTCCAGATAAATATAATTGCAGTCCTAGCTCCTCGAAAGCCACACCTTAGGTCAGATACGTCTCAACCAAAGACACCCTCTGTGTCTGACCCAGAAAGAATCGTACATAGAAGAAATTGGAGGGAGAGACAATTTACCCACACTGATATCCCACAATTCTCTTTAGAATACTTCCCTTCCTCCTCTTCTCAAGTAGCCCAAGTACAAGGTTCTGACTCCGCTGTGGGAGAAACCGGTTACTACTCAGACAGTTTGCCTCCTGGAAACTTCCAAGTTAAGGACGAGGCCGAGTCAATAGACACCACTCGTTACATACTCCACCCCACTCTAGAGGCTGAAGAAGTCAAAGAATTCACTGAAGTATCTGTTGTTAATACCCCGCCTTTGTCCCCATCATCCCAAGCTGCTGTTCATTATATTCCCATCATCATCCACACCTCACTTCCACCTCCTCCTCCGCTTACACATCAAACCCTTATGTTACCTCCACCTCCTCCCCCAATGGCAAATGTTCCGGGCTTCTTGCTGGATAAATATGCCCCCCTAGCTTTACCTCAAGTGTTGAACGACTTGCCACAGGATTATCTAAAGATCCTGCCTCGTTTCAATGGAGAGAATGAAATCGAAGCTCAGAAACACCTTGAGGTCTTCTGCTCCTTTACAGAAAATTTAAACGTGGAACATCTGGACGTAGTCCTAAGACTATTTGTGCAATCCCTTGACGGTGAAGCCAGAAAATGGTTCAAGATGTTGGGAGACCGTTCTATAAATACGTTGGAAGCTATGGAAGACACTTTCCTTAGAAAATGAGGAGAGAAGAAATACCACGGGCATTGTCTGACTGAGTTTAATACACTCAAGAAGAGACACAATGAAGGGGTGGTTGAGTTTATTAAGAGATTTAATAAGTTGTACCTGAGCCTTCCCACTGAAATGAAACCACAATAGACTACTGCCAAGGTGGTGTCTGTGGCAGCGTTTGACTCTGAATTCGGCTTCTCTCTGAGAGAAAGAAAGCCATCCACTCTGGATGATGCTCAGACAGATGCACTGGAGCTTGAGGCAAACTTTGCCTCCACTGGTAAATCCAAGGGAAAATCTGAGTAAGATACAAGAAGAAGGGGAAAGGAAGAGGTATCCACCTCGAGCCAATATAGAGATTCAGCTAATGACAGGATTGAGGAGATGAACAAGATGATCAAGAATCTCTCAAGAAAACTGGTAAAACTTGAAATGGAGGCAAAGAATTCATCCTCCAAGAATTTCCAAAATGCTCCAAACAGAGGCTTTAACCCTTAATACAGAAAGCCACCCTTGCAGATACTGCAAAGGGGACAGAAGGAGCAGCAAGATCAGGTACCACACCCTCTATACTTGGAAGGGCAAGTAGAGGGTTCTACTGAAGACACTGCTTACGAGCAAGAGGAGGCATACCTTGCTTTCTCAAACAGTGATGACGTTGAATGTCCTTTACATGAAAGTGACGAAGTGGAGGTGCAAGCACACACAAAAGTGAAGGCTAATGAAGATACCGAAGATCCTGAGATTGATGACTACTGCAAGCAGTTCATTGAATTCATGCAAGCTCAGTTCAATAGAAGATATGACCTCAGGTCCTCCAGAAAGAGAACTCGCACTCAGGATCAGGAGGAGGACACACCACAAGAAGAGGCACCTGCACAGAAGGAGGCAACTCCTCAAAAGACCCCGGACAAAGGTAAGAGGCCCCTTAACCGATCTTTACAGTCTGCTAATCAAATTCCTTCATCTTCGTAAGTGGCTTCACCCCCTAGTGTCAAGCCAATCCTAAAAGAAGTCAAACCTTCCCCCCAGAACAAGGACTCCAAAGATAAATAACCAAAAGAGGTGTCAGTATATAAGTCCTCCTCTATCTTCAGCTTGCAAAAGGAGCTTGAGAAGGTGAAAATCCCAGTTCCCTTGACCGAATTGTTAAAACAACCTGCATATCAGTCCCAGGTGACGTCCTTTATGCTCCCTCCAGAAGTAATAAACATTCCAGACAGCCTGAACCTTCAGGAAGAAAGGCCTATGGTTGTTTTTGGCCCACATGTCGAAGAATTAGATGCTGCAACTCCCCCTTTTTATGTGTCTTTATTAATACATGACCTGCTGCTACATAACTGCATGTTAGATTCAGGAGCCTCTCATAATATTTTACCCATCTCGGTCATGGAGCAACTAGGACTACAGATCACCCGCCCATACAAAGACCTTTATTCATTTGACTCCAAAAGAGTTAAGTGCCTGGGCATGATAAAAGACTTGGTGGTTAACCTGGCTCAGATCCCAGCAAAAAGTGTAGTGATGGATATAGTGGTGGCTGACATTCCAGCTCGCTTTGGCATGCTACTGTCAAGATATTGGGGAACCAAAATTGGTGGATCGATCAAGCTGGACCTAACCTATGCCACTATCCCTGTATTTGGTGGTCAAGAGAGGAGGCTGTACCGGGAAACCAGATTTTTCAAGACAGTTACCAAGGCAGATGAATCAGTTAATTCTCCGGTTTATAGCAGGGAGGGGGATTTCTCATGTTTAATGTTGGAGGAAGATCAGGTGTACGCACATGAATCATCATTTTGTCAGATCAAGATAAAATAGTACATACAAAATCTTGAATCAGAAATCTGGACACTTCATTTTGATGGGGCTAACTCCAGGGAAGGTAATGGGGCTGGAGTGTTATTGATTTCTCTTGCAGGCCAATGGGTCCCTTTATCTTTCAAGCTGGAGTATGAAGCCACAAATAATGTGGCCTAGTATGAAGCACTTCTACTGGGGCTGCAGACAGCCAGGAGTATGAACATAAAAAGTCTAAAAGTTCTGGGAGATTCAGAACTGGTAGTCAGACAGGTGAGAAATCAATGCCAAGCTAAACATCCTAGGCTAAGGGCTTATAGGAATGAAGTTTGGGATCTGGTGGAGAATTTCTTCTTGGAATTTAATATTCAATTCATGCCCCGGGAGCAGAATAGAATGGCAGACTCCCTTGCAGTGGCTACCAGTACTTTTCGTCCACCTTAGAATCCTCTCTTAAGATATGAAATTGAGGGACGTTCTCGGCCATCAATCTCGGACAATATCAAACACTGGAAAGTATTTGAAGAGGAGGAGCAGGTAAAGAGATTTTTGGAAACAGTTGGAGAATTTTCCAACATGGATATTGATAGTGGTGAAGAGGAAGAGACTGAAGATTCTTCTGGAGATAAGTGGGAAGAAAAGGTAGCTGGTCACAAATTTCTGCAGTTGAAAGGGAATGTCATTCCCTGAGGACTAGTGCCCTTAGAAAGGATGTTTAATAAGAACGATGTTCCACTACAGCCGAACAAAGTTGTGGAGGAGAATCAGGTAGAAGATCTGAATCTTGGCACTGAGGCTGACCCCAAGATCGTGAAGCTGTCCAAGAAGGTCCCAGAAGAATATAAACAGCTTTACCAGAAGTTATTTCAGTCCTATAAAGATGTGTTTTCCTGGTCTTACCAAGACTTAAAAACCTTTGATGTCAGCATTATGCAGCATAAAATTCCACTGCAGGGAGATGCAAAACCACATAAGCAGAAGCTCAGACAGATAAATCCCCTATTACTACCTTCTATTGAGAAAGAAATTAAGAAACTGCTGAAGGCTAAAATCATTGTACCACTGAGATATTCTGAGTGGGTAGAAAATCTAGTCCCTGTACGGAAGAAGAATGGAGAAATAAGGTTATGTGTTGATTTTAGGAATCTGAACAGAGCGTCCTTAAAGGATAATTATCCACTGCCAAAGATGGACCACATCCTGCAGAAAGTGGTAGGAGCAGCTCGAATGTCGATGATGAATGGATTTTCTGGGTACAATTAGGTGGCTGTACTACCAGAAGATCAAAAGAAGACTGCCTTTACCACTCCATGGGGGACGTTTATGTATGCCAGGATGCCTTTTAGGTTGATCAAAGCGGGGGCCACTTTCCAGAGGGCCATGGATATTGCTTTTATCGGGAAGCAGGATAAGTTCGTGGTGGTATACCTAGATGACATTACTGTGTTTTCAAAAGATGATGCAGAACACATTGAACACTTGCGCAAAACTTTTGAGAAGTGCAGAAAGTATGGCCTCTCCCTCAATCCAAAAAAGTCTTTGTTTGCACTGGAAGAGGGCAAGCTCTTGGGACATATTGTTACCAGAGATGGAGTAAAGATAGATCCTAAGAGAGTGGAAGTCATAAATGGTATTTCCCTCCCCAGAAATAAGAAGGAAGTTCAGGTATTCCTAGGTCGTATAAATTTGCTGAGAAGATTCATTCCTAACTATGCTGAGATAGTTAGGCATATTACTGACATGCTAAAGAAGAACAACGAGGTTAAGTGGTCATAAGAATCAAGATAAGCTTTTGCCAGGATTAAGAATGTGTTTGCTGAAGCCCCTGTGTTAGCCAGGCCAGACTATACCAAACCTTTTATGATATTTTCCTTTGCGTCACCTTATACAGTAGCAGGAGTTCTGTTGCAGAAAAATGAAGATGGGTACGAGCAGCTTATTTCCTTTTTCAGTCAGGTGCTTCGTGATGCTCAGCTAATATATGACATACTAGAAAAGCAGGCATATGCGCTGGTAAAATCCCTCAAAGCTTTTCGTATGGATGTCCTCCAGTCCCACATCACTGCATTTGTGCCCACAGCAGCTGTCAAAGATATCCTTGTTCAGGGAGATAGTGAAGGTAAAAGAGGGAAATGGATAGCCAAAATATAGGAGTATGAGCTGGACATCCACCCTACTAAATTAATCAAGGGGAAGGGGTTAGTCAAAATCTTATCTGAGTCAAATTGCCAGGCTTTGGGTATAAATCTGTCCATGGTGGCAAACGAGGCATCTGAAGGGAAAGAAGAACCACAGGGAGTAGAGATAGCTTCCTAGAAGACACATATGAAATACCTCACCAGCCAGTGGTACAAGGAAATAGTGGAATATCTGCTAACACTAAGCTGCCCACCCAGCTGTGAAAAAGCTAAATACAGAGCACTGAGGTTGAAGTCACAGAAGTACATGGTTGCAAACGGCTAGCTGTATTGGAAAGACCCCTCAAGCATCCTGCTCCTATGCCTGACAGAGGAGGAGGTAGAGGGTATAATGGCTGAGTTTCACGAAGGAATCTATGGGGGGCATTATAGTTGGAGAGCTACCGCTCACAAGATCCTGAAGGCTGGTTTCTTCTGGCCTAAACTATTTGGAGATGTGTTTACCCAAGTTAGAGCCTGTGAGAAGTGTCAAAAGTTTGCCGAGAGACAGAAGCTAGCACCTCTCCCCATGATATCTGTCCACGTAGATGAGCCATTCCAGCAGTGGGGAATTGACTTCATCGGAGAAATACACCCCCCATCTAGCGGTCAACATAAGCGGATATTAACTGCCACGGATTATTTCACAAATTGGGTAGAAGCTATACCCGCCAGAAACGCAACAGACACCGTGGTGATGAAATTCATAGAAGAAAACATCATATCCAGATTTGGTTGCCCTGCTAAGATTGTGACCGATAATGCACAGGCCTTTAAATCTGCAAAGTTCGTCAGCTTCTGTCAACAGTACAACATTGCACTAGGCCACTCTACAGCCTATTACCCACAGGGAAACGGCCTAGCAAAGTCATCAAATAAAACGCTGGTGAGGGCACTAAAGAAGGCTATAAATGAAAATCAGAAGAATTGGGATTCCCAGTTAAAATTTTCTCTATGGGCTAATAGGATCACCAGCAAGAGAGCAACCGGGAAGTCCCCATACGAATTAGTATATGGAAGGGCAGCAGTTTTCCCTGTGCAGCTAGCATTACCAGTGGCTTGATTCATGCAAGAAAGTCAGGAAGAACCGGATGACATAACCAGGAGAATCAACCAGCTGGTGGAGCTAGAAGAAACGCGGAATCAGGTGAATCAGAGGCTAGTTGAATACCAGGAGAAAATGAAGGATCTCTTCGACCAACGTGCCAAGGACAGAAAATTACAGATTGGAGATCTAGTGCTCAGATGGGACATTAGAAGGGCTGATAAAGGTAAGCATGGAAAATTTGATCCCCTCTGGTTCAGCCCCTTTAAAATTGTAGAACAAGGAGGCAACAATACCTTCAGACTGGAAAAATTACAAGGAGATCTGCTCGATGCCCCTATAAACGGTCAGTTTCTCAAGCCTTATTTCCAGTTCTGAGTCAAGCCAAGAGGGCCTGATGTATCATATTGTGTATTAGTGTATATTTTCATCTTTGCTTAAATAATGTGTGTGGTTATGAATCATGAAGAGGAATGGTGTCCACAGAAGATAACAGGCGGTCTGTGAAGTTCTCGACACGTTCAAGAATGAACGTGTCGTCCCCAAATGGAGCCAATGTTGATCCTAAATTAACATTAGTAATTTTTTGTTGAATTAACCATGTATAGGAAGGTATTTAATGATATGGTAGATGGTGAAACATTTAAAAAATTTGATTAATGAGAAACGATGATGAGGCTAGTGTCGTGCTTAAAACGAAACATGTGAACGCAAAAGGTCAGAATATAAAGCAAAAAGGGAAACGGTAATTCAAAAAAGCGCAAAGATACGGTACAAAGGATGCAAAGCGAAATAATTTAAAAGTTGGCCGCGTCCCAAATGTGCACGTGAGGAAATTCTCCATAGGGGAATTTCCGCGGGGGTCGGCCGCGGAATTACATGGACGTGCCACAAGGTGGAACCAAGGTAAAAAGCGACGTGGCAGCTCAAAGCACGAAGTTTCAGTGACGTGTCAGAACGGAATGTGGGCCCTAATGATTGGCACACTGTGTATTTAACTCGTCTTACGAATAAGGTGTTTCAAGAATCGTATGGTTGATTGCAGCAGAAAGGTAAGGTAAGTTTCTAGGCGAACTGGTACTGAGGCCCGTACCAGTATTAAACCTGGCATGCGGTGTTCACCTGTTCCCAGCTGAGACCCAATCCCTTCACGCCACGTGCTCCATTGTCAGTGTCCTTACGACACTTTCCCTCGTTTATTTTACCTATCCGCCCTTTTTACCTCAGAACGCTCAGTCGTAAGATAACAGTCTTCCCGTATTTTACTCCAGTAAAATTCACAGGTTTCCAGCTACGGTATATACTAAGTGGGAACCAGTGCCAAGGTCTACCCAGTCGCTATCAACACCCCCGCGTCGTTTTCCTGAAATATTTCCCTGTTGCACAAGTATTTCGTCCCTCATTTTCTCTCTGCTTTCCTTTCTTCTTTTAAAAGTTTTATATGTCAGTCATGGGAAGGGGCATGCCCAAGAAAGCTAAACCAGAAACCCCCCAGGTCCGAGAAACCAGAAACCCTCCCGGGTTCGATCCTTTCATCGACCTGCAAGCCGAAATCTGTGATCCTCAATACCCTTTTCACATCAGCAGCATTAAACCCGAGCTTTTTAGGCGACATATTGGGAATAGAGACCGATACCGGGTGGTTGTGTCTGGTCTATACCATCAAATTACCCCCCCAGTCTATTCTGTGGTTGATTTTATTTGTTGGCTCAGAGACGCTTTCGACGAGCGTCAAGGCACGTTTACTTCCCCTCAGGGGAATAAGATTTTTTCTCTTTCCCTCAACATTATCAGGCAAGCCCTCCGCTTTCCCACCAGCGCCACATATATCAATTTCAGCGAAGTGGATTTAACCTCCTAGTTCACCAAACAGCCATGCGAGCACCAAAACGACTTCATTTCCTCCATCACCGGCAACCAGGCTACGTCCCTTCCTGTTGTGGAACCTTTCCCGCTGAGTCTGTTCACAGAGGAAGTACAGACTATCCTTGCCCTCATCGCTGGTCTTTTAGGTGTAGGCACTTTGGGGGAAATCACCAGGGTATGTGTTTATTTCTTGTGGTTAATGTCTCAAAAGGGGTAGTGTTAGATATCCCTGGCTTCCTTGCTGCTACCATTCGGACCCAGTTCCAAGAGCTTTCAGAAGCCAGTCACTTCTGCTTTTTTTCGATGGTCTTCTATCTTTTCCTATATCAGCACGCTGATAAGTTTGAGGGTTTGGGTTTAGATAGGGTATATGAGGAGAATTCCCAATCCCGACCAGTTTTTGACTGGAATTGTTCTGTATGCCAATTGCCTAAGGGAGAGGGTTATTCCAAGTTTGTAAATGATTTCATGTCCATTGCCTCTACTATTATCCACGATTCACCCTCACCTAGAGTTTTTCCTGAAATGAAGAATTGGCTACAAGCCGGAAAATCCCAGAGCACTGGGGATTGGTATCTATTTGACAATTACACTGAAATTCGGGTCTACGGAGCCGAGGTTTCCCCTTACCAACTGCCTGTGTTTCCTGTTCGACGGGTTTATGCCCTGGAGGATATTCGACAGACCCTCAAGGCCAACCAACTCCATTTTTTCCCTGCAAAGAAGGGTTTCATCCTGAGACTCCCCATCACAATCGGCCCTTTTGTTGTGAATTCGAGACATGCCCTTCCCATTGTCGAGAAAATGTTGCAAGGCCTGGACCTAAGGCTGGGAAAGGGTTGGGCCTATGATCCTCGGGAAATTATCTCAAACAGAAGAAAGAGGAACAAGTCCACACCTTATATACATGAATCAAGGTCGTTCATGGAGTGGAGGGCTAACCTTGAAACTTGGCCTTTGATTTCACAGATGGAGACAGATTCATCTGCCACAGGGGAAGAAGAGAACGTCAATAAAGGCTGAGGCGGAGAAGAAGCAGGTACCTCAGGAGCAGGTTCTCCCCTTCGCAAAAAGCAGAAAACAACCTCCAGTGAGGCAGAATTCATAGGGGAAGAGCAACTGCTAGAACTTTTTACACCGTATGGTAAACTGGACAAGAGTAAATCTAGGATAAAAGTGCTAAGAGACAGTACCACTTCTTCTGACTTCTCCGAAGTCTCACAGGCCATCAGAGATCATACCTCACCACGGGTAGTTGCAAGGAACTAGGCAAATAGAACGATCAGGGATAAGTACAAAGCCGAGCTGGAAGGGTTTGTAGAGAAATATCACACCAAGGTTTCCGCCACCATGAATGTGGACACAGAACACCTGGTATTGTCTATGGACGAGGCCATCTTGGATCCCGATACAGGTGTCACTAGTTACCTGGTTCTCGAGCATGCAATTAACATGGCCAAGGTGCCAGCAACCGATATGTGTAACCTGTTTCAGGTCGTGGGTGATATGTTGAAGGACAAGGTGATGCGGGTCACCATTGCGCTGAGAAAACTGGAGAAAAAGCATGAACAGGTGAGGGCGACCCTAAAGAATGAACAGGAAAACTCTCGCACCTGGGAAAATCAAATACGCGGCCTCCATGGGTTAATCAAAGGAAAGGATACGGGAGAAACAAACCCGCAGCACGCTTTGATAGAACAATTGCAGAAGGAGGTCGCGTCATTAAAAGGTAAGGTCAGCATACCGGCCTCCCACCATGTTCAGACGGCTGATTTGGCGTAAGCAGAGAAGGAAAAAGAGGAATTGGCTGACACATTGGCAAAGGAGAGGGAGGACAAAGAAAAAATGGCTGAAACAATCACCACTCTTCAGAGTAGGTTGACGGAGCTGCAGAACACCTGGGATATGCACAGTCGTGCGCCTGCTACAACCCCTCCAGAGATGAGTTCGCTGTCAGAGAAACTGAACACAGTAAAAGCTGCAAATGATATATTTGAAAAGCAGGCATCCACCACTAGGTAGAGGATCACTGATTTGGATAATTCCATGGCTGAGAATGGCAGGAAAATAGAGACACTGTAGAAAGAGTTTGAGCAGGAAAAGAAGACAAGAGCAGACCAGCAGAAAACCATCACTGACCTCAGAAGCCGCATGAAGGGTAATATCACCCTCAGTGAAGCGAGAAGTATAATCTGGTCGGACATAATCTCAGCGGTGATAGAATAGTGGGGTTTTTTAAAAATGATGGGAGAAAACAAATCTGCTATACCCTATCTCAACAGGAAATTACAGGAGGCAGACCTCAACTTGTCCGGCAGAGCCCAGCATGCCAGAAACTATATTTCATTCTTGAAGGAGTTGGAGTCTGATGAGGTGGAGAAGCATGGCATACCAAGTCAATTCATGGAAGCCTTTGAATGCCAGAAAATCATTGACAAGGAGGAGGCTCGAGTTACAGCTTCGAGAGCCCTACAACAGGTGGTAGCAAACGTGGGTCGATTCGATGCAGTGTGGGACGAGATTACAATAGTCAGACTGTCGTCTTGTTGGGACCCGACCACTCCTTCCGTGCTACGACCATTGACAAAGTATAAGACATGCCTACAGGAAGAAAAATACCGGATGGACATCCTGTCGAATAAAACCGCTCGGTTAAAGGCCGAAACAATTGTTTCATCCCTCCGCCAAGAGTTTGCCCTCCTTCATCTTATTAAGCACAAGCTCCCCACCGAGGCAAGTTTCAAAAACCTCACAGAGGCCTATGTCAAGGTGGAAAAATTCACAACGATGCCTGAACCATCAGCAGACAGCCAGCAAAGATGCACTCAGTTCACCAGTCAGATCGCCAGCTCATCCGCAAATGTTCCACCACCTGTGTCAGCGACAGCTTCGACCCCTTCTCGTCCATGAAACATTGTTAATTCATGATTCGGCCCAAGCGGCCTTTTCACTTTTAATTTGGTTAGTTATCTTTAATTTTTCCGGTGGAATTTACATTTCACCTTAGTATTTTACTTTATGCCCAGACGTTTGTTTTAAATTTGTTTCAAAACGGCCTTGTGCCTAACCACAAATGATGAGAAGTCTGCATTCCTCATCATAAGTTTTGATCATTTTGATAAGGACCTTTAACAAATTTTTGGTATGCGAGGAAGATATTTTCAGAAAATATCTTCTCACTCATGTATGGAGGTGTCTATATAAGCAAAATCAAAAGAGAAAAACGGGTTCCAAATTTTCTGAAGAATTGACTGTAGAAGAATTTCTTGTATGCATTTCTGTGAAAGATTTAATACAAATGTGAAGAGCCCATTGGGTTTCAATGAAAAGGAGTTTGATCTTTAATGAGGATTCTGGTCTGGGTGCTTTATAGTGTGTAATTTTCTCCTATGTGTTGAAGCTTAGTCGTCCATTTCGTTTACATCCATTTATCTTGTATCACATTCTGGAATGCGAGTAGCCCACTGTTTCTGATATAAATTTATCCTTGTTGATACTTATGTAATAATCTTTTCGGTAATGTAAATATGGCTCAGGTGTGATATACTGTTTCATTTTCAATTCATCCATATTTCTACTATACTGGCTGTTATGAGACGTTATTTACAAATGTTGTCTTCATGTGTGGATTCTTAAATTCATAAGCCCATTACGTGCTGGTATATATTTCTGTATGTTGTCTCAACAGTAGTCAGTATTATCTTTATTCTACGTGTGCAATAGATACTTTATGATTATCAATCTCTGTGAAGTATTAAGAATCCAGCCCTCCTTGCAGTCAAGTTGCCTTTGAATTGTCTGATACAATTCGTGTTAAAGTTTCATATCTTGCCTCTGCAATATTTCTCTCTTTCTGTATCAAACTTCTGAAAGTTTTGGTCTCGCTCCAGTTAATTTTCTTGTTACAAGAGACAGCATGAGAGCTTTGTCTTACTAATTATCCCTGTCATATCACTTTGCTCCTTGCTATATAAGATGTCCTAGGCACTAGTCTTTCACAACTCAAGGCTGTCTCTAGGATCGTCAACAGATTCTATGATCCATCATTGGGAGAATTCGAATTTCTAAAATTGACACATATCTACTCCTAAAACAAACTCTTAATTAAAAACTGACAGCTAACTGCCTTCTAGGAGTTCTAATACAAATATGAGTGAAACTCCTTTACATGTCTCAAAAAACCTTATCAAAAATTTAAATACCCTCTTTAACAGCTTCTAATCCATGTCTTCGACCTTTATGCTGCCTCTAGCTTTGTGGTGAACCCTACTAATTCATGACTTAACTGTTCTAGAAACCAGGAAACAGATTTTTCTGAAATTTAGCCCTTACCTCCATGCTTGTCTTCAAACATCTTTGCTAGCCTTGATGACTATCTTGTATATGTAACATGTGTTAACATCCCATAAACTCTTCAATCCTTCCACCTGTGCAAAAATAAGCCTTCGAAAAAATGAAAAGGAGAGGGAATATGATTGCACTACGAAAACAGCCTGTTTTCGTAGCGCAACTTTTATACCACTGTAAAAGCCTTTCTTTGACCATTCTTTTCATTGCTTTTCAACCTGTAACTTCGTTTACGACCTTGCTCATTCCATTCACAATGCTAAACTCTAAAGACTAGCAGTCCTTACCTCCAAATTTCATGCAAAAATGCCAAAACATCACCTTCAGCAGTTTCGTAGCGCGCTATGAAACTGCTATGTGTACTCCTTTAACACAGTTTTTTTCAAAAATCTACAGTTTTGGAGATATTTAAGATATTTTTAAGGATTTATATCAACACAAAAAAACTTTAATGGAGATGTTCTTCTTCAAAAAGATTTTGATATTCATGCCAAAACTGATGCAAGGATTTACCATTTTTTCCCTGTTTCATTTTTGCTGCAACTGTATTTCTAGGTCTTCAATCTACCTTTTTAGTTACCTGTTGGTGGCCCTTAACTCAGCATTCATCATTCTCACATATCTAGCCTCTTTAATTGCAGGAATAGTCCAATTAAAGTATTGAGCTTCACTAGTTATTATTTTTGGTTTAGAAACCTTCTCATGTTCCCATAGAGCCTTTGTCCTCTTAAAATTTGTCTTTTCAGCAACATGCCTCCTTACTCTCTTCCTTAGTCTAGCAATTTCATAATTTTTTGATTTCAACTTTTGTTCCATTTCTTCATAGCTGGTTGTTTCTGTCTGAGTGGAGAGTACTCTGTCTTTGTCACCTTCAGGAATTGGTGATGAAAGGTCTATGAACTCTTCCTAAACAGTGGAAGCCTCCTATGTTTCTCCTAATTCGTCATTGGACTCCTGCATATTTTTTGATTTCCTGGTTAAAGGCTTTCTTGGCTTAAGCACAAATGCTGCAACCTCATCCTCAAATTCCAGCTTCTTAGAAGATTTTATCTTCTTAGGTTTTCCTTCATCAAATTTTATGAAATCTGCCTGTACCAAAGGGGATTCTTCAATATCAATGGCTTCCAAAATATCATTTAAGTTACCCTTTAAGCTTGGACTTTCTTCTGAGATCATTGATTTACCTTTATCCTTTGCAATTTGACTTCTAGTCAATCTCCTTTGAACTGGTTTATCAGCTGACTGTTCTTGTGTCATTTCTCTAACTTCAGCTGTATTTTCTTTTGTAGGTTGAGGAGTCTTAAGACTAACCACTGATGCTTTACTCACTTGCTTTCTTGGTTTCAGATTGACAAATATTTTTGACCTAGTCACTATAGGCTTACTAGTTTCTGTTGGTGGGGTTTCTTTAGCCTTAGGACTAATGCCTGCACCTTTGAATGCTGAAGAGAAAGTTGGCATAGATGTCCTTGATGTAATTCCTTGGATTTTCCTTGGTTAAATCTATTTCTGCAAACTCTGGCTTCAGAAATACCTTACATGGTTCCATATCAAATTTGAAATTTTTGAACCTTCTATCTTGCCCCCTAGGAATCTCTATCACCAAAGCTATGATCTCAGGGCTTACAGCCAAATTTAGAATTCCAACCTTTGTATTTGAACCAGTGAAATGAAAAGAAAATTCCTTTGACACTTGACTGTGTCCTCCCTGCAATTTTTCACAAAATCTCCAACACCCTGTTTTCTTGAAAGCTTCCATAACTGACTTATCTTTGACAAGAGCCTTTGTGCTTTCAGGCTTTGCTCTCAAACAATGACCAGACCTGTGATTTTTCCTTTCTTCTGTCATCTTTGACTCTGAATTCCTGTAACAAATCAACCTCGCTTGAATTTCTGTTTATCAACCTCGCTTGCCAATAGTAGTCAGCCTCGCTTGCTAATGGTGTTCAGCCTCGCTTGCAAAATCAATGAGAGAAGCTTTGGTAAGAAATTACCATGAGCTTAGCATTCAAAGACAATTTTCTTGGGTGTTTGCATTCAAACTACACTAAGAAACTTGTCAATCCTTTCTAATTTGAATTTACCTATCATGATGACCCCTATATTCGAAATGATGAAATTGAATGGTTGCATGCCTTATAAATGACTCCTAACTGACACCTAATGATGACGAAATCATAGAATCTGACTGAATTGGTGATTTGACAAGACTTTCTATGAATCCGTGATTTCATAGTGCGTTTAGTTCAATTTTGAGGTTTTGCACTACGAAAATAGTAGCATTTTCGTAGCGCAAAATAGACTTTTTACACTGTCTGCACTACGAAAACGTGGTTTCGTGGCTTTAAAAAAAAAATGGTTTGGAATTGACTTCTAAAGATGGTTGTATGACCTTTGACACATGAATGAAGTTGTTCAAGCTTTATTTGGACATAAAAATAAGACTTTAAAACTCTAACCCTATCACCTACCCTTTAAAACATAAGATGACCATAATACCTTTCTAAGACCAAAACTAGAAATGATGTAAATTGTCCAAGTTTAGAAAAAACTTTTATGGTGATAACACAATCAACCAATGGTGTGTCTATTCCATTCTCAAGCTTTATCCCTGATAAGAAAGGTGTGGTTGTTGGCTTGCAGTCACTCATGCGAAATCGTTCCAAAAGATCTTTAGCATACTTTGGTTGAGAAATGGTAATCCCAAAATCACTCTGATTGATCTCTAGTCCAAGGAAGAAATTTAGCAAGCCCATTTCTGTCATAGAAAACCGATTATGCAATGCAGTTTTAATCTCAGTAATGACAGAAGATGAACTACCTGTTAACAAAAGATCATATACGTAGAGTACTATGATCAACATGGAGTAAATAAACATTGGAATCAAATTTGCAGCGTAAAAAATTTTGAGATAACAAATAAGAATCCATCTTTGCATACCATGCTCTAGGTGCCTGCTTGAGGCCATAGAGATACTTATTTAGTTTTCATACCAAAGATGAATTGTGCATGTATCCTTTTGGCTACTCCATGTATATTTCCTCCTCGAGATCACCGTGAAGAAAGGCATTCTTCACATCCATATGATGCACCTCCCATCCTCTTGTTGCTGCAATGGAGAGATCTAGCCGAATGGAATCCATTTTTTCCTCTGGAGCAAAAGTCTCATCATAGTCAACACCATGTACTTGCTGAAAACCTTTTGCTACCAACCGTTCCTTATATCGACTAACTTGGCCATTTGTTGCTTTCTTGGTCCAGTAAACCCACTTGCACCTCACAAGTTTACGATTGGAAGGTAGTGGAACCAAATCCCAAGTATGGTTCTCAATGAGAGAGTTATATTCCTCATCCATTGCAGCTTCCAATTTAGGATGCCTAGTTGCTTCTGCATAAGTTTTTGGATTAGATGCATGCATCATATAAGCATGCATGGGCATGCATGGCTCCATAGCTAAGAGTGCTTGCGGATCTTCCTCAAAAAGAGGTATAGAGGTAGGATCATCAAGGATATCACTCATGCTACGCCATTTTTGTGTTGAAGGTGGTCGAGAATCTTCTCCACATCTTCAGTATTACACACTGAATAGAAAATACAAAATTTACCTTTATTTGCCTCCATTCTTGATGCACTACAAAACAACCTAAAAATGTTAAATAAAACTTGCCATGCACTTACTAATGTGTATATACCTTTTCATAAGAATATATACCCCTCTAGATGCTATGAACCTATAGCTTTGACATAACACTAGGAGCTTTCTTTATTATCTTATAACACCTAGGCTTTTGAGAAGGAACTGGCCCGAGCTAATCGCCCGGATACCAAGAATTACTTACGAGATTCTGGAAGTATGAACTCAATGTTCAACAACTGGTGGTCCAGTAGGCATCACAGGAAAAGACTAATCTTCATTAGACTTCTGATCTGAAGTTTCATCTACATACTCATCAATAAGTGGTGATGGAAACTTGGTAACAAGTCCATCCGCTAGTGCATGCAAAATATCTTCGTCAGACTTTACACTCATTTCAATAAAGAGCTCTTCAGTGTGGATATCAAGCAATCTGTACCCTTTGACTTCATCAGAATATCCAACAAACATGTGTGCTTTACTTTGAGGCTCCAAAGAATTTCTCTTCTCTATAGGAATGCAGGCCCATGCTCAAGATCCAAAAATGCGGAAATGACTGACTTTAGGTTGCATGCCAGTCCAAGCCTCAAAATGTGTTTTTCCAGTAATAGATTTATGAGGAGATCTGTTCTGGATGTATGAGGCATAATTATAGCTTCAACCCACAATTTCGACAGAAGAGATCTTGCATGCAACATGCAATTGGCCATATCTTTCAAAGATTGATTCTTCCTTTCAGCCACGCCATTTTGTTGTGGAGTGTAAGGAACTGTATGCTACAACTGTATGCCTGCTTCATTACAAATATTCTTGATATCTTTGTTGACATATTCCGTCCCATTATCTATGCAGAGTATCTTGATGTGTTTTCCAAACTGATTTTCCACATGCGCTTTGAAAATCTTTAGATGTTGAAAAACTTCAGACTTGAGTTTCAAGAAGTAAACCCAAATGAATCTCGTGTAATCATCTATAAATGACAACACATACATTTCTTTGCTCATTGAAAGCACTGGAAATGGACCCATAAGATCAGTGGGTACAAGTTCCAAAGGTGAAGAGGTTCACCATGCATGCCCCTTCTGTCTTGTGGATGCTTTCCAAGAGCACATCCATTACAAACACCATTTGAAAATTCAATGGTCGGCAATCCTTTGACCATCCCTTGCTTGCTAAGATGTTGCATATATCTGAAATTCAAGTGCCCAAATCTCTTGTGCCAAATCCTACTTTCTTCATTTACATGCATAAGTAGCAAAATGGAATCTGATTGAGGAACAAAACCAGAAAATGTATACAGACAAGATTGATAATTTACCTTGCCAGATGCAATCTTCAAGTTGGTTTGCATGTCATAAATGGTCATGGAATCGGGGTTAAATTCCACTTTCCTTCCACTGCCTATGTGTGTCATCTGATACACTGAGAGAAGATTCACAGAAAACCTTGGAATATGCAAGACATTCTCAAATTTTCCATCTTCAAATTGCACTCTTCCTTGTCCAGTTGTTGCAACTGCAGAATTATCCCCCATGAGAATAGGAGGTCTTGAGTATTCATGTAGAGAAGAAAAGGATTCCTTTTAAGAAGCCATGTGATGTGAAGCTCCTGAATCGATGATCCATTCTTGCGGTGTAGAATGAAGAGCAATCAAAGCATGCCCATTACCTCTTGGATCTAGTGCTTTTTCTCGAAACTTCTTCTTGGCATTCTCAGGAATGTGGTCTCCAACATTGTGTTGTTGGAGTGTCTACGCCATAAGATCTATAGTCTTCTCCGTGAATGCAGATTCAGGGTGAAAACCATAGTGGCAATAATTGCACATTGATTTCCCTTTCGTTCCTTTTCCTTTCCTTTGAGCTGGATGATCCATCAAGGGGTTTGGGATTTCCTCCCTTTCTTGGATCAGGATCCTTCTTCCCTTTTCCTTTCTGATGGTCTTTGGAATTTGCCTTTCTTTTATGCATGCACAGTAAGTGCATGCGCTTTAGAATTTTTAAGTGTGCCCATTTTTATGAGCTTATCTTGCTCATGAAACACAGACTGAATAAAAGAATCCAGTGAGGGCATCTTCCAAGCTGCACCGGTTACAAATCTTACTGTGTGGAATGTAGAGACGAATATCACATACTCTGGACCAAGTTTTGATAAATTGGAAAGAATCAACTGATTTTCTTGCTTGGATTTGTCGATCTCACATCCTTTCAGCTGAAGCAACAAGGCTTTATACCTTGTGAAAAAATCTTGAATGTTCTCAAAATTTCTCGGATCTAATGAGTTTAACTCATTTTCGAGAATGTGACCTTGCATTTCATCTTGTTTTCCAAAAAATCCTTCCAAAGTTTTCCATACTTCATTTGGAGTTGAACATTATTCAACATGAAATAGAAATTTTGGAGAGATGGATAAACATAGGATGCTGAAGGCCTCGTCCATGCGATTTAAATATCTTGTTTTCTCCATTGCTGATGTTGGTTCAACTTCTGTTTCCATGGTTACTCGAAATAAGCCTCTACTTCTGAGATGAAGTAGAATATTTAGCTTCCATTCGAAGTAACTATACGGAGTAAGAATTTCCGATTGTGGAAACTCCAATTTAGACTCCATTCTTTGTTGTTGCTTCAATATTCTGAACTTGCAAATAAAAATTGCTTGTGCACTGATTACAAATCCCTGCGCTCTGACACCATGTAAAATTTTGAGATACAAAGATCTAGATTTGCAAAACAATGAAAAAAATTGCAAGAGAAGGAAGGAGTGAGCTAGAATAGAGAAAAGAATGAAATTGATTCTTCAATATTAGTTTTGGAATAAATACATAAAAGCAACTAATTTAATCTTAGTTGTACATGCAATAACTATGGATAGTTAAAGCTAACTGAAGCTAAGTGTGCTTTATGTTCTGCTAATGTGCACATGCACCACATGCAAGCAGTAAGTTAACTAACTAAGCCAAGTGCACATCGCATGCAAGCAGTAAGTTAACTAACTAAGCCAAGTGCACATCACATGCAATATCTAGAGTTGAACTAATGCTAATATAGGTGCATGTACACCAACATGTGAAGTCGTTCGACTCTCTCTGTAGTAGATCATAAACGGTTTCGTAACTCCATTCGGCTATGTTGGATTTTCTAGGTAAAAATTTAACCTATGGTCTTTCCAATAGCACAAAAACTCTAATTTTATTTTCCTTTTCGGAATGTCAGTCCCTGGCAGTGTAATCATTGATTCGAAATTTGTCAAAATTATTTTGCTTACATATATATTTTTTTAATCGTGCCTTTTGAATAATTCTATATGGCTATATATGTGACCTCTCCAAGAAAATGGTTTAGCATTACCGCAACTCATTTTCTTTTTTTGGTTTAAATATTGTTTCTAATACGAGGTCGTTACTTAAAATTTCAGAGTTATTGTTATTTATCCTACTTTGAAGGCCTGCTCCCTGCGTTGGTCCTTGCTTGAACATTGTCAGGGTTTCCGTAACATTTAACTATTAGTAGGAGTAATTACTTATTTGTTTCGCGCCTTTTTACTTATACCATTATTATAGGGTTTCTTCATTTGTTAAAACAAAATCTACTTTTTGAACTTTAGATTACAGTATACATTGGAGTAAACGATATTTTCTAGGTCTTATGTATGGATGAATTTCTCCACTCTCATGAAGAAGGTTTTGTTTTTCTTCACCTTTTCGTTAAATATTTATACAATTTATTCCTGTAAGGTTTCATATTCAGCTTCTTGTCTTACTTTTGCATCTTTTGATGTAGGAAAGGAGACTCCCATGCTTCATCTTTGATAAATATAGGTAAATTCTTTCACTTTCAATATTTCCTCTCTTTTTTTTTGGTTTACTTCTACTTCCACTCTTTTCATAACAAGAAGCATTACTAACTAGATTCCATATTTTCTTTTGCACAGGTACTGCTAATTTTTTTGGTGAAAGTGAACTTGTTTGGAAGGCTCTAGATTGTAGTCACTTTCAACTCTCACTGAGCTTTTATAGTTTTGTTCCAATTCAGATGTCTGGATTTACTTCTTAAGTTCATGATGTTTATACCAGTGTTTTTATTTAACTGTGTTATACTCTGGTGATAATACGGTTTTTGTGTCCCTTCCTATATTGGAACTCGTTAGTGGCATAATGTCTCTCGTGCACTGAAATTTTCATTTGTCTTTAATTTCTTCATAGAATTTTTCCAAAATCCTCCCATACATAGTTTTTCGAACTATATACATTAAATTATGACTCAATTTTATTTTATTTTTTATAAGATTGGCAAGACTCTTTTATTTCATTTCAAAAATAAAACATGGATACATACTCATCCAACAATTGTTAGATTACTTCAACCCTCCCATTGGGAAACCATATCTTTTGTCCATCTAACTACATGATAAGCCATCCAAAATTCAAATGTTTTCATAATGTCTAAAAGTGCAATATAAGTATGAGTATATTTAACATTCCTAATATCTAGATATCTACAACAACATATAAACTTCTAAGAAGTCATCTAAAACATTGCTCAAGTTTTTCACAACAAAACAACCATGTTAATCTGACCATTACTAGTCTGAAGAGTCCATAGGTGTCGGATATTTGGCACTGGAACCTGACAACTTTTTTTGTGGAAGAAAATGGATATGCTTCTCAATCCAGCTCAGATGAACATTTTGAAGTTGGATTTGACGCTATATCAGTTGAAATTCCCTGTGGATTTCCTGGAGCTTAGAATTTGGTTTAGATGGACCATCTGGGTTGGAGCCGATAGATTTTTCCACTATGTTCTTCATAATCCAATATAACTATACCAACTATTGTAATTGAGTGTATATTCCCCTGGAATGACCTGGATCCTACACTAAGGATAACCACTCTCCCAAATCAGGATCAATGTTTTCGACTTGCTCCTTTAATTCGGCTTCCTAGCCTAATATCAATAGACAAACACGAGGAAGGTTGCTACTATAATAATCCTGAGCGACATCTTGATATTTTCCCACTGTAACTTGGTAACCTTTGACCCTATTTGTTGGAGGTGTGGCATGTCTTTCTCCATTCCCATGACCTCTACTACGCCTCTAAACATTTATGCCCCTACTAGAGTTCCTTTTGGAAGAGGAAGAGTGAGCCATAATACCGAAATTTAGACAACATAGGTAACCACTGAACTTGAAGCAGATCACACGAAGTGACATGGAACCTAGGTTCTTAAGACTTGCAATGTCTGTCAACCAGAAACCTAGCCAAGGAAACACTCGAAAAATGAATAGACAGAGAGGCACGGGAGCAAATCCTAGCCGAAAACAGAAGAAACTTGTACAAATATGAGAGAATAATACAAAATAGAAATGAGCAGTAAATTCAAAATACCCATTAACCTCCTCATATTTATCCCGGCCACAGCTCAAAAGGTTTTCATTAGTTTTTTTCAAAGCCCAAGACCCTTTTGGGGACAAGGATGTCTGTCATGCACAGTTACCATCTTCCCAATTTACCCAGCCCACTTGGAGAAGCTGGTAATTCCTTAGGTATCTCTCATAATTGTATACACCCCCCCCCCCTTATTACATTAGAAATGAGCTCAGCCTTAACTTCTATACACAATTCCATCAAATATAGAAAAAAATTGTAAAACACAGAGAGACTAACAGAGCACAAAGGACTGGATTCACCTTTCATTCTACTTGCTTTGGAACCAACCCAAATTTCCTCAGGAATTTCCAATGTCCACATTTTAGAAACAACCATTAAATTGACCAAACAAAGATACATAACCAGGTTTGAGAAAATGGGATTAGAAGTCACAAGAAAATCATACCCGCATCAGTTTCTCGCCTCCTAGAAGCCACGAGTGCGCCTGAGTCTCCCTCCCATGACTGTTCTTGAAACCAGGAAAGAAATCTCATTTCCAATTAAAGAGCATATAATCGAATTGAAGTGAAACCACGAGAGAAATCTAGATCTCTTGCCGCCCACATCTCCCAAGATATCCTCCCTCTTCTGATGCCACCTTACAAATGCAAACTATAAAATGTGAGTCATCAACTGGCCACCTTGCCTTATGGACTATCATTCCCCTGTCCTTGGCTCGAATCCCACCGATTTCATTACATTGTCTCACACCCCCATTGGGGATAAATTATGACTCAATTTTTATAATATAATTATTTTTAAATTAATTGGTTGTTCATATAAATTTTCCATGAGTCTTTATCTATATTTATTTGTGTTCTCTATATTTCTTTATGTTCTCAGCATAGTATTAATTCCACGGTTTTCGCATAAAAATAATGATTGATATACATTTCTTGGTCTTTCAACCTTTTGTAAATGTATAGAATTTGTTCTCTCTGTGTAAAAATACTCACCAGCATTAAACAATTATATTCCCTGTAATGATATTTTCTTTCCTTCATAATTTTGAACGATATAGCTTGTTATCTGTATATTTCTTCCCGAGAGCTGTAACATTTTGTTACTCTACTTATTTCATTTACATAACTAACACACACACACACACACATATGCTAATATCACTCTTGTAATTTTTAATGAGAACAACTTTCTCACATGAATTTTTTTTTTTCTTTTTAATCATATATTCTTTAACACGAGACAATCTTGTACTCTACGCTTTTATTTTAACATGGAATCTAAACTTCATATAGCTAGTATGAAATTACATTCCTTTTTTATATATAAGTTACAATAATAGCATTCTAGACATTTCGTTTTCCTACTTTACCATTTATTTTAACAATTGAATTGTAGAAAAGGAAACATAATTTTTTCTTTGCTCGTCTACTTTCAAAAAATAAAAAAAAATTACAATATCTTTTAGTCAGTATACATAACAAGATTAAGTAATTTTGAAAAAAGAAATAATACTAAACAATTTGATTCCATGAACAAATAAATTAACATTACAGGCAGAAATACCAACTTGAACAAATATTTGAAAAATTGATAGCTAAATACTTAGATCCTCTCAACCTTGACAAAACAAATTGCTTGTCCCCCCAAGCAACTAGGCCCGCAATTCTTTTTTTGTTTGTTAATTCTCGCTTCTCTTCAGTATCTCTAATTCTAATCTCAGAATAATGAGACAAAAGCAATTAAAAACAAATATATTATCCATATACGTTAAATTGTAGCAAGAAAAGGCTTCATTTGACTTGTGACCTAGTCAAATGAAGAAATTTGAATTTCCGTGCCAACAAGATGACTTGAGTTGTAGTTAGGAGGAGTGACATGGCCAAGTCACTTAGTTAAGTCATTCAATGACTTCAACCCTCCCGTTGGGAAACCATATCTTTTCGCCATCTAACTACATGATAAGCCATCCAAAATTCAAAGTTTTCATAATGTCTAAAAGTGCAATATAAGTATGAGTATATTTAACATTCCTAATCTCTAGATATCTACAACAACATATAAACTTCTAAGAAGTCATCTAAAACATTGCTCAAGTTTTTCACAACAAAACAACCATGTTAATCTGACCATTACTTGTCCGAAGATTCCATAGGTGTCGGATATTTGGCATTGGAACCTGACAACTTTGTTTGTGGAAGAAAATGGATATGCTTCTCAATCCAGCTCAGATGAACATTCTGAAGTTGGATTTGACGCTATATCAGTTGAAATTCCCTGTGGATTTCCTCGAGCTTAGAATTTGGTTTAGATGGACCATCTAGGTTGGAGCCGATAGATTTTGCCACTATGTTCTTCATAATCCAATATAAGTATACTGACTACTGTAATTGAGTGTATATTCCCCTGGAATGACCTGGATCCTACACTAAGGATAACCACTCTCCCAAATCAGGATCAATTTTTTCCACTTGCTCCTTTAATTCGGCTTCCTAGCCTGATATCAATTGACGAACACGAGGAGGGTTGCTACTATAATAATCTTGAGCGACATCTTTATATTTTCCCACTGTAACCTGGTAACCTTTGCCCCTAGTTGTTGGAGGTGGGGCATGCTTTTCCCCATTCCCACGACCTCTACTACGCCTCTGAACATTTCTGCCCCTACTAGAGTTCCTTTTGGAAGAGGAAGAGTGAGCCATAATACCGAAATTTAGACAACATAGGTAACCACTAAACTTGAAGCGAATCACACGAAGTGACACGGAACCTAGGTTCTCGAGACTTTCAATGTCTGTCAACTAGAAACTTGGCCAAGGAAACACTCGAAAAATGAATAGATAAAGACGCACGAGAGAAAATCCTAGCCGAAAACAGAAGAAACTTGTACAAATATGAGAGCATAATACAAAATAGAAATGAGCAGTAAATTCAAAATACCCATTAACCTCCTCATATTTATCCCGGCCATAGCTCAAAAGGTTTTCATTAGTTTTCGTCAAAGCCTAAGACACTTTTGGGGACAAGGATGTTTGTCATGCAGGGTTACCATCTTCCCAATTTACCCAGCCCACTTGGAGAAGCTGGTAATTCCTTAGGTATCTCTCATAATTCTATACAACCCACCCCCCACCCCCCCATTACATTAGAAATGAGCTCAGCCTTAACTTATATACACAATTCCATCAAATATAGAAAAAAATTGTAAAACACAGAGAGACTGACAGAGCACAAAGGACTGGATTCACCTTACATTCTACTTGCTTTGGAACCAACCCAAATTTCCTCAGGAATTTCCAATGTCCACATTTTAGAAACAACCATTAAATTGACCAAACAAAGATACATAACTAGGTTTGAGAAGATGGGATTAGAAGTAACAAGAAAATCATACCCGCATCAGATTCTCGCCTCCTAGAAGCCACGAGTGCGCCTGAGTCTCCCGCCCATGACTACTCTTGTAACCAGGAAAGAAATCTCATTTCCAATTAACGAGCATATAATCTAATTGAAGTGAAACCAAGAGAGAAATATAGATCTTCTGCCCCCACATCTCCCAAGATGTCCTCCCTCTTCTAATGCCACCTTACAAATGAAAACTATAAAATGTGAGTCATCAACTGGCCACCTTGCCTTATGGATTATCATTCCCCTGTCCTTGGCTCGAATCCCACTGATTTCATTACATTGTCTCACACCCCCATTGGGGATAAATTATGACTCAATTTTTATAATATAATTATTTTTAAATTAATTGGTTGTTCATATAAATTTTCCATGAGCCTTTATCTATATTTATTTGTGTTCTCTATATTTCTTTATGTTCTCAGAATAGTTTTAATTCCACAGTTTTCGCATTAAAATAATGATTGATATACATTTATTGGTCTTTCAACCTTTTGTAAATGTATAGAATTTGTTCTCTCTGTGTAAAAATACTCACCAGTATTAAACAATTATATTCCCTGTAATGATATTTTCTTTCCTTCATAATTTTGAACGGTATAGCTTGTTATTTGTATATTTCTTCCAAAAGTAGTAACATTTTTTTACTCTACTTATTTCATTTACATAACTAACACACACACACATATGCTAATATCACTCTTGTAATGTTTAATGAGAACAACTTTCTCACATGACAAAAGGTTTTTCTTTTTAATCATAAATTCTTTAACACCAGAGAATCTTGTACTCTACGCTTTTATTTTAACATGGAATCTAAACTTCATATAGCTAGTATGAAATTACATTCCTTTTTCATATATAAGTTACAATAATAGCATTCTAGACATTTTGTTTTCCTACTTTACCAATTATTTTAAAAACTGAATTGTAGAAAAGGAAACATAATTTTTTCTTTGCTCGTGTACTTTCAAAAAATAAAAATAAATTACAATATCTTTTAGTCAGTATACATAACAAGATTAAGTAATTCTGAAAAAATAAATAATACTAAACAATCTGCTTCCATGAACAAATAAATTAATATTACAGGCAGAAATACCAACTTGAACAAATATTTGAAAAATTTATAGCTAAATACTTAGATCCTCTCAACCTTGACACAACAAATTGCTTGTCCCCCCAAGCAACTAGGCCCGCAATTCTTTTTTTGTTTGTTAATTCTCACTTCTCTTCAGTATCTCTAATTCTAATCTCATAATAATGAGACAAAAGCAATTAAAAACAAATATATTATCCATCTACGTTAAATTGTAGCAAGAAAAGGCTTCATTTGACTTGTGACCTAGTCAAATGGAGAAATTTGAATTTCTGTGTCAACAAGATGACTTGAGTTGTAGTTATCAGGAGTGACATGGCCAAGTCAATTAGTTAAGTCATTCAATTTGATTTGTGGGCAAGTAGTAGAGGTGTGCGTGATTTTATTGTTAAGATCTAGCAATCTAGTGGAGTTATAGTTAGTGAAATTCAGTTATCTGAGCTCTAGTCATGAATAGATTTAGTATGAGTTCATTCGAGTAGTTGTAACTATTTTTAATTGACTCATCTCTCAATTAACTAGTCAATTTACTAAAAATATCCCTAGTCATGCATACAATTTTAATTTCCTAGTTGAGTGGAGGGAAAAGGCATAATTGTATTTATTATTGTATAATAATGGGTGTACAAAGTTTGCATGTAGCAGGTGAGGAATTCTCTTGGGATTGCCTAAGCAATAGGAGCTCTTCCTATTCTTTAGGAGAAGAAATTGCGCAATGAAATAGGAGGAAGAAGGAGGCCTATTTTGGCTAAGTATTGGCCAGAGCAGACTCAGAAGGAGATCAATATTGCAATGCCTGTTGAGCTTCAAGTATTGAAGTTGTTATTGTAATAGATCAATTTTCTCATACAATATAATACAAACATAGGAGGGGTTTTTCCCAGTTGGGTTCCCTAGTAAAAATATTATGTTCATTGTGATTGAATTATTGCATGTGTTTCTATTGTAATTTTTCCTTTTTTTCGGATTGAGTAGAATAAATTTGTGCGTATTGATCTCAGCGTCATTTCATTAACAATTGCAAATTTCAAGCTATTTCTACATCATATCAGAGCTATTGAAAACTACATAGAAACCAAGTTCCTAATCTTATCTCAAACCAAGTTCCTAATCTTCTCTCAGAAAAATTTTGAATAACAGATTTGTGGTGCAAGAATTTTCTTCAGAGAAAAGAACCAGGGAAAATTTTAGGGGCTAATATTCGCAAGTGGGCTAATTTTCCATGCTTTTTCCAAAAAAATTATTCGCCAATTTCCATTTTTTTTCTAAATTGATTCGCCCAGATTTTATAGTATAAATTCATTTTACCCTAAAAATAGCCAAAAATTTATATATACTAATATAAAATGATTAGAAAACTAAATATTTTTACAAAAGTAACATTAAAATTTTTACAATTTACATATTGTGGACTAGTAATATTCGCCAATTTTTCGAAACTTTAAGATAAACATCCATCTTTAAAATTTTCCCTGCAAAGAACAATTTCTTTCTATGGATTGAGGCTTGAGCATGCATTAGAGGGCACTTCGAATTTCATAGCTTAAAATACAAAATTGAAGTTGTTTTAGATGATAATGGAGTATTGGAGTACACACAAACTAATATTCCAAAACCAACAACATCAAATGCACAATAGTTGGCTTAGTGGAAGAAAGACACAGAAAAATCCAGGAGGATTATCCAGGAGGGAGTCAGAGACCATGTGGTTTTGAGTTTGCATGGTAAGCAAACTCTGCTTATGCAATGTAGAAAACCCTCATAGAGTTATTCGAAAGAAACAGTGATTCTAGGAAATTGGCATTTAAAGATAAGCTTAGGAACATTTCAATGTAGAAAAATGAAACCATTGTTCAGTACCTATCAAGATTCACTTGGGTCAGAGATGAAATTGGAGGAGTAGGGAGAGATCGTGCCACCATATCAGCTTGTGAGCTTAGCACTCCTTGGTTTTCTGAAGTCTTGGCACAACTATCAGGATTCGGTTAATGGAAGAGATACTACTCTGATTTGACTTGGTGCAAGAGGAGATTAGAAGAAACACTAGAGATGGAAGAAGACAACACTCTAGTTGGAAAAGGAAATAATTCCAAAGGAAAGAAGGCCCAAGGTGAGATAGAATCCATACAGAGTCATGGAAAGAAGAAAGACCTCAGTAAAATTAAATTTTTTCACTGCCATGAGTATGGACACTATTCAACCAAGTGTCTACATAAGAAATCCAAGCAGAATCCATACAGAACCATGGAAATAAAAAATACCTCAATAAAATTAAATCCTTTCACTACCATGAGTATGGACACTATGCAACCAAGTGTCCACATAATAAATCCAATAAGGAGCCTACAACAATAGTAGGAGGATATTCTCTCACATCACTATTTGAGTTGGATTTCACCCTCATTGCTTGCATGGCAAGCATAGTAAGAGGGAGTAAGTGGTATTTAGACTTTGGTGCTTCAGATCATATGACTAGAAATAAGGAGTTCTTCAGCATCCTATAGGAGAAGGACCTACTATTACCCATAAATCTTGGAGATGATGGGATATATAGTACCAAAGGGATTAACATTGTCACCTTTAAGAGGGAGTCAGGCTCTCATTTTCACCTACAGAATGTAATGTATGTTCCTGGACGAAAGAAAAAATCTAGTTTATGTAGTTGTACTTGAGGATAGAGGATATGATGCGGTGTTTAGTAAGGGGAAAGCTTATCCAAAGCATGTTGCTTCTGGAAAAGTAAAACGAATTGGTGTTCAAGCTAAAAATATCTAAAAGCTAGAGGTATATTTCACCATGCATGCAGTTATACCTCCAAGAGTGAGGTGGGGAAATGTAGATCCTTAGTCCCAGAGTTGAAAATATTTGGGCACGGTCCATAGGAGAGCAGGACCATTTGCATTAAACTCTTCTCTTGGAACATTGATAAAGAGATCAAAAATAGGCTCAAAATTAAAGTTCTCACAATATCCTAAAACTGGTGTCAAGTTGTAGTGTCTGTCATCGTTATTCCAACGATGCTTGAATCACCTCAATCTAATGTCATAAGAAGAAGTTATGACGTTCTAAATTTTTTGACCAATAACTAAAACGTCAACAACAGGATTGACTGGGTTGTTCGTACAGCTGACAGCATTAGCTGACTATGCAGGGTATGGTGTCAGATGGGCCAAACTCATGCTGACACATGGCATCATCGTATAGGGTGAATTTGACATTTTTTGATTGGCTCATGCAGTTGTGAGTGGCCCAATAAAAGGTCGTCATGTGGCCCTATCGGAGGGCACCATGTGGCCCTCTATGATTGGTCAAAAAAATTGTAATAGCCCCAAAGGCCTCGGCGGGTTTTAACCCCCAAACCTATCGCATAACAGCTCTATCCTCCACCATCACACCACAGGTTGGTTCTTAATTATCTATGGTCACGAAATATATTTCAAGTCATATATTTTTGGCGTTGGGATGAGGGGTTGGAAGGCTAGCCCCGGCCCCAGGTAATGTTACTAGTATACATGATCATAGGAAAAAGAGGGCTGGGAACTTGGCCCTAGCCGTGGTTATGTGATCACCCATGTGCCCACAACGGAGAGCTATGGTGGAGAGGCAAGCACTAAGCCATAGGGCCAGATCACATGCCCTCACCACAGGACTGGGCAGAGGAGACTATGTTGAAGGGTGCGGGTGAATAAGCCCCAGCCCTCGATTTTCGAAGGACAATATGACCATAGGTGGAGGCCTAGCTGGCAGGGGCAGGCCTATTGTGTAGGCAATCCCTTCTGTCGACACAAGAGACCCCTCTAGTCCTAAAGGGAGGATCTAGCAACAAATAAGACAAATAAGTGCAAACTTTCCTAGCTTATATCAGAAAGTACAAAACAAAATAGATGGCCTACCTCACTCTAATGCTAACACCCATTGGTGTCGTTTATCGATCTTCTCGCTTCCAAGTTGAATCATCTTTACATCATTGTGGATGAATACCTGCAAGGAAGATCAAACAGAGATGACAAAAGCATACATATCATAATTCATTCTAATATAAAATATGTGACAAATCAAAGAGTCTCACACTAAATGAGTAATGATTTACACACTTATGAAAAGCAAACACATAATGTATTATTAATAGAAAGTAAGGGAATCATACAACCACTTAAGCTCCAACGTTGGAAGCCTCCTTTGGATTATTTTCCAAGTCCTATCCAAGACCTTCAAGCACTTCTTTCTCCTTCAAAAATTGGCAGCATTTAGGCACAACTAAGCACAAGGATGGCAACAAGCATTGATCAACCTGACCAACCATTTGAGGATAGTAAGGAATTCATTTATATGGAAGGAGAGGGAGTTATGGATCCATAAAAGGGGAATAATTTTCACATCTTAAAGGGAAGATTCGTAATAGTAGTGTCAAAGGCTTGGAATGGGAGGTCTTGTCCCAATCCTTATTCACCTGTAACCAGCTCATCGTTCTCGAGGCTTCTAGGAAGAGAAGCTTCTCCTCCATTTTTGGAGAAACTTTCTGAAGAGGACTAGTGCACTTTTTCATTTGAATTCCTGCACTCACAGCGCTCAACACATGTAATGGTGAAGGTGAAAAGCACAAGGCATTAGCTATGAGGACCACATTGGGCCTGCAAATAGGGTTTTTTAACAAGCTCTTCCATAATTTGCTTCAAGGAATTTCTTATTTTGTTCTTCAGGGAATCTTTGATCATGTTTTCATGGTGAACACATTGACAACTCTCATTACTTTGTGACATTTGGGGCAATGTTCGACCCTTCCAAGTACAAGAGAGGGAGTGTGAACACATATTGTATTATTAATAAAAAGTAAGGGAAGCATACAACCACTTTAGCTCTGATGTTGGAAGCCTCCTTTAGATGAGTTTCCAAGTCCTAGCCAAGACATTCAAGCATTCCTTTCTCCTTCAAAAATTGGCATCATTTAGGCATAACTGAGCACAAGAATGGAAACCATCATTGATCAACGTGACCAACCATTTGAGGATAGTAGGGAATTAATTTATAGGGACGGAGATGGAGTTAGGGATCCACAAAATGGGGAAGAAGGTTCACATCTTAAGGAGAATATATTTAATATTAGGATCAAAGGCTTGGAATGGGATGTCTTCTCCCAATCCTTATTCACCTATAACCAGCTCATTGTTCTCGATGCTTCTAGCAAGAGAAGCTTCCCCTCCATTTTTGGAGAAACTACCTAAAGAGGACCAGTGCACTTTTTCACTTAGATTCTCGCACTGGAAATGCTAGACACATGTAATGGTGAAGGTGACAAGTGTGAGGAATTATCTATGAGGGTCGTGATGGACCTGCAAATAAGGTTTTTTAACAAGATCCTCCAGAAATTGCCTCAAGCCATTTCTTCTTCTGCTTTGTAGGGATGCTCTAATCATGTTTGCATGGGGAGCACATTGATAGCTCTCATCACTTTGCGACATTTGGGGAAAATTTCAACCCTTCATGGTACACGACAGGGAGTGTGAAAAAATATTGTATAACATATTCCCCCTAAAACATGAAGTCAGAACGCGAAGTGATGGTTGAAATGCTTTACAAGTCTAGGCAAGGACTTAGGAAACCATCGTCACGAGACCTGCAAATAAAACATAATACAATATATATGACATCTCTCATGTAAGTATGCCTAGTAATACAACTCCGAATAGGCATCTAACAATACATGAATCCACGACATGGACGCAACAATACGAATAGAAAGGATCATGTGTATGGATCCATGGCATGGGTGTTGTTGTGGCTCATTTGCATTTACCTTTGGAATATTTTTCAAAACACCAAAAAAGCATATATGTTAGAAAAGGTAAAATTTTGTATGTCAAAGAAGAATCTTGATTTATATGTTGGTACATTAACATTACATGATTGGATGTGAAGGTGGGTCGAGTCGGGCTCGTTCACGTGCAGAACAGTTCAAATTGCACCCAGATCCAATGGCAACCCGGGAGCACAAATTGCACAAGATTTATACCAAGGAGTGCCCCCGCAAGCAGTCTCGTTAAATACGCTCACCTGCAAATCGACAGCTGACATCAACTGTGGGAACGCTCTCTTAAAAGTCCAAAAACTGCTTAAGTGCCCCCCACAAGTGGTTTCAGGTTTCAATGAAGAAATTACATGGTGATAGCTAGAGCCCATGGCCTTTACTTTCAAATCAGAGAAGGCGGAGAAATGGTGCATTTCCCTTAAAAACTTAAGAGTTTTGGAGGAGGCGCAAAGGAAGAAATAGATGTTCAAGATCAAAGCACAGAATTGAAGTGGAGAGATGGATGGCAGAGATTAAATCGCAAACCGAAAATCACAAGTTTCAAAGGATAGGCGCGAGAGGTATATGTTTAAATCACCGAAGTGCGATATGCGATGTGGTGGGTCCCAATCGCAAATCGCAAATTGCAACTTTTAAAGAATAATTGTGGAGGTAAATGTTAAATTCGTCGAAGTGCAATAAGGTGATGTGGCAAGCTGACATGGCAGATGACATAGCCTCAACCCACAAATCGCAGTTGACTTATGCTGACGTGGAAGATGACATGGCAGTGACATGGCAAGGTGATGTGGCAGATGATGTGGCCCTGGCCCGCATACCGCACATCGAAAGTTTTAAAATTTAAGTGCAAAGGGTGAGTGTTATAATCGCCGAAGTGCGATGTGCGATGCGGTGGGGCCCGATCGCGAATCGCAAATCATATGTTTTAAAGGTTAACCACGAAAGTAACTGATAAAGTCGCCAAAGTGTGATGTGCGATGCAGTGGGGCCCGATCGCATAGCACACATCACAAGTTTTAAAAGATAAGTGCTAAGGAAAAGTTAAAGACTAAAAAATGCGAAGTGCGATGTTGGCAGGGACGCGATGTGGTTCCAAGATGAAATCTAAAGGATTTCAAGTCTGGGCTTATGAGGTTTGTGCGCCATTTTATGAAGAAATAGGAAAAACACGGCAAAGAGACTTGGGTAAGTGACCCGACGCAGAGCAAAGGAGAAGAGAAGACTAAACACATGAGGCACATGCAGAAGAGGCAAAGTCAGGGAGAAGAACATATAGTGGCACTGTGGGAAGCACAACAGTTGGGTCAAGTCGGGCACTGAGGCGTTGTTACAGAATTGTGCAGCTACTGCATCATAACCAGGAAGGACACGTCAGCACTTCGGGGGGATGCATCAACAACATCAGATTCAACAAAACGAACGATATTTCCAGTTTCAATTTGTTTTCTTGGTATGATTGCATAAGTAATCTTAACAGTTTAGGTAGTCGAGTAGTTTCAAGAAGTTCAGTTGTTACAAACTACTTTGATGTATTTAAGTAGATAGAAATAAAGAAAATGGGTTCCAGGTTTTGGACCTCTGGATGACTCTTAATTTGGTATTGAATTTTCTGAGAAATAAATGAAAGAAGATCAAGTTTCCTACACCTGTTGATGTTGCTATGTATTTCCAGTTTCGCTCTGTGTTGATTCCTCTTTGAATGAAGTCAATTAATGTAGCAATCAGTCTCTTAATTACATTTGTGAGTAAGAGTTAAATAACCTTAATTTGCGCTCCCTCACTTCATCTCTTCTCTCTTCAGAAACTCCTGATGAAAATTTAAAGTAATAGATTCTGTGTTTACAGCATATTATTTCGAGTTTCCTCTCTCTCCATGAATTTCCTCTGAAACTTAAAAGTGATAGATTGTGTTTCTCTGCATATCATTTTGAGTTTCCCTTATAGTTCTTCTTTTCATTTCATTCAAATATCAGAAGTTTATGGCATTGTGAAGGCTTTCATTATATCATATTATTGAGGGTATTAAGTAATTAAATTCCAAAGGTGTTAAAAAAAGGCCATTTTATATTGTAATTTTGACCTACATTTATAAAATGTCTTAAGCATTGATTCCTTACCACAGCCAAGGGATTGCTTCTTGAGATACAACATTTTCTGGTGTTGTTGCCAGGGACGAAGAAACAAAGTTTATTTTTCCCTTGGTTATTCACATTATTTCATCTAGTTTTTCGGTGAGGAGGAAATATTGGGTTGTGTTTGTTATTTTCAAAATTCTAGCTTTCAAAAGGCCTCACATGAGGTCAGATACCTCACAGCAGATAGTCCCTGCTTTGCCAGATCCAGAAAGATTGGTTTCTAAAAAGACTCAGAAACCTGAAACTCCTTCAACACCTGATCCTACATTGTGTGCTCTTGGCAGCAGTTCTCATAACCTTTTGTTTGAACATATTTCCAAGGAACTCTCTTTCTTGGAACAAGATTCTCCTTCCACACCCATTCATTTTCAAGAACCTAAGATAGAAGAGCATTCTTTCGAGTCTGTTTCTTTTACCTTCACTCAAGCTCAACCAAATATAGTTGTTGGTTCTTGTGCCATTGGTCTTCAACCCACTCCCATATCAGTCTTCTCACCACCTTCATTCACTTTCATAGCAGGTTCATCAACCTAAACTACCCAAGGAACAGTTAACCAAGGTGTAAATATGGCAGCACCATCTTTCTTAATGAATAGATATGCACCACTAAATCTTGCGCAACCAATGAATGTCATGCCTCAAGAATACCTAAAATTACTTCCTCGTTTCATGGGAAAAGATGAAGTGAGTGCAGAACAACATTTACCCTTGTTTTTCACTTTTGCTGAGAATTTAAATGTAGAACATCTTGATGTTGTGATGAGACTATTTGTGCAGTATCTAAATGGAGAGGCTAGAAAATGATTCAAATGTTTACCAAATGGTTCGATAAATAACTGGGAAGAGTTAGAAACTCAATTCACTCGGAGATGGGGAGAAAAGAGAGATCACGGTTACTCATTGACAAAGTTTAATGAAATTAAAAGAAAGCCTGATGAAGACATTTTTGAGTTTTGTAAAAATATGCAACAAATTGTAAAATAGTTTACCTATAGAGATGAAGCCCCCCCATGTAGGATCAAAGGTAGTTTTTTTTTGGATTTTGAAGCTGATTTTAGCTTTGCATTGAGAGAAATGATATCCACTACTCTAGAGCATATACAAACAGATGCTTTAGAGACTAAAGCTAATATGACTGCAACTGGAAAGGCGAAAGGGAAATAGCCAGTCCAAGAGAAGGGGAAGGCAAAAGAAGAATCATCACAAGATCTAAGAATTGAAGATATGACAAAGGTGATAAAAAATTTGACAAATAAGCTAGCTAATATATATGTTGAAGCTGAAGTATCTTTTGATCAAGATGAAATGGATGAATATTGTAAGCAATTCACAGATTTCATGCAAGCTGAGTTACATAAAAAGTATGATTTAAGGTCTAGAAAGAGATCTAGAGTGCAGGATAATGAAGGTGAAAAACAAGGTTCCATTCCTCCTCCAATAGAGATTCCACAACAAAAGGACCCTGTGAAACAGGTCAGTAATGGGAAACAACCTGTAAATTCACTTAATAGAACAAATGTGTAGCAGGGTGAACCTTCCCAGAAAAAATCAGTTGACACTAATATTTTGGAGAGAGTTGTTCATGTACCCGAACAAGCCGCAAATTCTAGAAAGAGTGAAGAAGAACCTGAAAAGAACGTTAAGCAAACTCATGCTTTTAGTTTGGAAAAAGAGTTGGAGAAGGTTAAAATTCAGGTACCTCTTCTAGAATTAGCTAGAATACCAGCTTACAAGAAAGAAATTTCAGAATTTATTAATCTCACACAGGTGGAAGATATAAGTGACACGGTGAACTTACAAGAAGAAAAGCCAATGGTCACCTTTGGTTCTCATGTAGAAGAAGTAGATCCTTTTGTTCCATCCTTCTATATTTCTCTGTTGCTACATGATTTTACTCTACATAATTGCGTGTTGGACTCAGGAGCGTCCCATAATCTCATGCCATTGTCTGTTATGAAGGAACTTAACTTGCAAATTACCAAACCTTATAAGGATCTGTATTCATTTGATTCCAAAAGGGTGAAATGTGTTGGGTTAATTAAAGATGTAGAAGTTTCGTTGGCACAAATCCCATCAAAGATTATAGTCATGGATGTAGTGGTTGTTGATATCCCAGCCAGGTTTGGAATGCTCCTGTCAAGATCTTGGGGAGAAAATTTGGGAGGTGTTCTAAAATTAGATTTCACTTATGCTATCATTCTGGTCTTTAATGGGGAAGAAAGGAAATTGTACAGGAAATAAGGTTTGTGAAGACCACCTCCAAGAAAGATGCAGGAAATTCCCCCATTTATGGTCAAGAAATAGAAGATATTTATTGTTTCATGTTGCATGAAGATGCAGAATTTGCTGGAGACACAGGGAAGCAGATCTCTTCAGCAGTTGTAAATAATGAGCTGGACTCAAGGAATATTTGGAAGTGCTAGTTTGATGGTGCCTACTCCAAGGAAGGCGCAGGTGTTGGATTCTTGCTGATATCACTAGAAGGTAACCTCATGCCTTTCTCTTTTAAACTAGAATTTGATTCAACAAACAATGTGGCTGAGTATGAGGCCTTAATCTCAAGCCTTCAAGTTTCTACACAGATGGGAGTTCAATTTATTTCAATTTTTGGTGACTCTGAATTGATAAGGCAGATTAAAAATCATTATCAAACCAAGCATCTGAGGTTAAGATCATATAGGAATGAAGTTTTAGATATGATAGAAAACCATTTTGAAGCCTTCAATCTTCAGTTTATTTCGAGGGAGGAGAATATATTGGCAGATTCTTTACCAATTGCAGTGAGCACCTTCAAACCTCCAATAAATCCAATGTTAAGGTATGAAATTGAAATTAGGCATAGACCTTCTATCCCTGAAAATGTGAAACATTGGCAGGTGTTTGATGATGATGAACAGATAAATCAGTTCGTGACAATGATCAGAAACTTTGAAGATGTTGAGATACACCAAGAGGAAGAACAAACAGAGAAGAAAGCAGAAATAAGAAACCTTAAGCAATCAATAGGTGAACAAAATAATATCCAATTGAAAGATAATGTGCTCCCTAAACGGTTGGTCCACCTTGAAATATTATTTGATTCTAATGATGTTGATGTTGATTCAAAGAAAACACATCAAGAATAAGAGATGGAAGATTGTACTTTGGGAACTCAGCAGGAACCCAAAATAGTGAGATTGTTCAAAGGTGTTCCCAAAAACTACAAAGAAAGATACATTGATCTTTTTAAGAAATACATGCATGTGTTTTCCTAGTCATATGAATATCTAAAAACATATGAAAAAGGCATAATTCAGCATAAGATTCCATTGAAAGAAGGACTCAAACCACAGACAGAATCTCATATAGATCAATCCATTGTTGTTAGCTTCAACCGAAAAATAAGTGAAGAAATTGTTGCAGGCGAAAATTATAGTCCCTCTCATATATTTAGATTGGGTTTCTAATATGGTCCTTGTAAGAAAGAAGAATGTAGAGATAATATTGTGTGTATACTTCGGGAATTTGAACCGAGCATCTCTAAAAGGTAATTATCCTTTGTTGAAAATGGATTATGTCTTACAGAAGGTAACAGGAGCTCACAGGTTGTCTATGGTTGATGGATTTTCTAGGTATAATTAGGTAGTAGTAGAAAAAGAAGAACATAAGAAGATTTATTTCACGACACCCTAGGGCACCTTCATGTATGCAAGGATGCCATTTGGCCTTATGAACGCACGTGAAACATTTCAGAGGGCCATGGACATAGCCTTCATTGGTGACAGGTATGTAGTTATATATCTGGATGATGTAACTTTTTTCTCAGGGTTAGCTGATGAACACTTGGAGCATTTGCAAAAAACTTTTTAAAGGTGCAGAAAGTTTGGTTTGTCATTAAATCCCAACAAATATTTATTTTCCTTGGAATAAAGCAAATTATTGGGTCACATAGTTTCTAAACAAGGAGTAAAGATTGACCCAAAAAGGGTGGAAGCCATTCAGACGATTCCTTTACCCAAAAGCAAGAAAGATATCCAGAGATTCCTGGGAAAAATAAACTTTCTGAGGATATTTATGCCCAATTATGTTGAGATCGTGAGAAGTATAACAGATATGTTGAAGAAAAATACAGAAGTGAAATGGGATAAGGAAGCAAGAGATGCATTTGCTAAAATAAAGGAAGCACTACAGGAAGCTCCAGTTTTGATTAGTCCAAAATATCAAAAATCCTTTCAGGTATTCTCATTTGCATCCCGCACTATTATTGATGTTGTGTTCTTGCAGACAAATGAAGATATTAAGGAGCAGCCGGTTGCATTTTTCAATAAAGTTCTCAGAGATGCTGAGCTCAAATACAATATTCTGGAGAAACAAGTATATGCTTTGGTAAAAGCACTAAAAGCCTTCAGGACTTGTGTGTTACAGTCCCAATTAACTGCTTATGTTCCTAATTCTGTTGTGTAAGACGTGTTGGTCCAAAGTAATGTTGAAGGAAAAAGGGGGAAGTGGATAGAAAAAATTCAAGAGTATGATTTGGACATCAAACCCACCAAGCTAGTCAAGGGACAGGGGTTAGCGAAGTTGTTGACAGAGACAAATTTTCCAACCTTGGGAATTAATTTGTTGGCACCAGTGGATGGAGTTGTAAATGAAGAAGGTCAAAGCAAGCCCAAAATAGGTAATCAATACAAATTTTTGTGCTCTGATTGGTATAAAGATATTGTGCATTACCTATGTTTCTTTTCCTGTCCAACTTCACTAAGTAGAACAAAATACAGATCTCTCAAGCTCAAATCTCCACCATATATTATAATAGAAGCAAAGCTATACTGGAAAGATCCTGTTGTTATGTTTGACCGAAGGAGAATCTATTGAAGTCGCCAAAGAATATCATGAAAGTCTTTGTGGAGGTCATTATAGCTAGAAGGTCACTTCTCATAAAATTCTCAAGTCAGGCTTCTATTGGCCAACCCTGTTTTTTCAATGTTTATAGGCTGGTTAGAAGTTGTCAGAAGTGTCAGTTGTTTGCTGAAAAGAACAAAATTGCTCCATTACCTGTCATCCCAGTATTTATTGAAGAACCTTTCAGGCAATGGGGATTGGATTTTATTGGAGAGATCAATCCACCATCAAGTTTATAGTTCAACTGTATTATAACTGCCACTAATTACTTTACAAAATGAGTTGAAGCAATACCCACTAAGAAGGCGAATGACCAAGTAGTGATGAATTTTCTGGAGGAAAACATTTTCAGCAGATTCGGATGTCTAGTAAAAATTGTGACTGATAATGCTCAGGTATTCAACTCTGCTCATTTCATTAATTTATGTCAAACATATAATGTAATTTTATCACATTCCACAGCATCTCATCCCCAAGGGAATGGATTGCCAGAGTCCTCAAATAAGACATTAGTTAGAATATCGAAGAAGACAATCACCGAGAATCACAAGGATTGGGATATGAAGTTAAATTTTTCCCTCTAGGCAGTTTGAGTCACTACTAGGAGATCTACTGGGAAGTCTCCCTATGAACTGGTTTATGGAACTCAAGCACTATTTCCTACTCAGCTGGCCAAACCAGTGATTTCTTTCCTTCAAGAAGTTTAGGAAGAACCTAATGCTCTCGTAAGAAGATTGAACAAAATAATTGAATAAAGTGAACACAGAAATAAAGTCAAGGATAACTTGATTACTTATCAGGAAAAGATGAAGTCGATAATTGACAGAAAAGCAAAAGAAGTTATCTTCCAAGCAGGATATTTGGTACTGAGATGGGACACGAAACGAGAAGAAAAGGGGAAGCATGGTAAACTTGACCCTCTTTGGTATGGTCCATACAGAATCTCTTAGGCAAGGTCAAATAACACATTCATTTTGGAAGATCTAGATGGAGAGTCAGTACAGTTTCCTGTGAATGGGTAGTATATGAATCATTATTTACAGCATTAAAATTCAAAATTCCACCATTGTAAATACCGGATTACTCATTGTTCGTATGTCACCAATCAATATTTGACTCCATTCCCAATGGATAAGGCACTAATCTATGGTTCTTAGCGCTTCCGTGGAAAAAAGCACTATCCCCAAGTGGAGCCATATGTTGTGGCTCATTTGCATTTACCTTTGGAATATTTTTCAAAACACCAAAAAAGCATATATGTTAGAAAAGGTAAAATTTTGTATGTCAAAGAAGAATTTTGATTTATATGTTGGTACATTAACATTACGTGATGAGATGTGAAGGTGGGTTGAGTCGGGCTCGTTCACATGCATAACAGTTCAAATTGCGCCCAGATCTAATGGCAACCTGGGAGCACAAATTTCACGAGATTTATACCAAGGAGTGCCCCCGCAAGCGGTCTCGTTAAATCCACTCACCTACAAATCGACAGCTGACATCAATTGCAGGAAAACTCTCTTCAAATTCCAAAAACCTCTTAAGTGCCCCCCGCAAGTGGTTTCAGGTTTCAATGAAGACATTACATGGTGATAGTTGGAGCCCATGCCCTTTACTTTCAAATCAGAGAAGGCGGAGAAATGGCGCATTTCCCTTAAAAAATTAAGAGTTTTGAAGGAGGTGCAAAGGAAGAAATGGATGGTCAAGATCAAAGCGCAGAATTGAAGTGGAGAGATGGACGGGGAATATTAAATCACAAATCGCAAGTTTCAAAGGATAGGCGTGGGAGCTAAATGTTAAAATCGCCGAAGTGCGATATGTGATGCGGTGGGGCCCGATAGCAAATCGCAAATCAAAAGTTTTAAAGAATAATGACGGAGGTAAATGTTAAATTCGTCGAAGTGCGATAAGGTGACATGGCGATGACGCGGCCCCGACCCCACAGATCTTAGTTGACTTATGTTGCCATGGAAGTGACATGGCAAGGTGACGTGGCAAGGTAACGTGGTAGATGACGTGGCCCTGGCCCGCATACCGCACATTACAAGTTTTAAAAGTTAAGTGCAAAGGGTAAGTGTTATAATCGCCGAAGTGCAATGTGCGATGCGGTGGGGCCTGATCGTGAATCGCAAATCGAAATTTTTAAAGGATAACCGCGGAGGTAAGTGATAAACCCGTTGAAGTGCAATATGCGATGTGGTGGGGCCCGATCGCATAGCGCACATCGCAAGTTTTAAAAGATAAGTACTAAGGAAAAGTTAAAGACAGCAAAATGTGAAGTGCGATGTTGGCACGGACACGATGTGGTTCCAAGATGAAATATAAAGGATTTCAAGTCTGAGCTTATGAGGTTTGTGTGCCATTTTATGAAGAAATAGGCAAAACACGGCAAAGAGACTCGGGTAAGTGACCCGACACAGAGCACAGGAGAAGAGAAGACTAGACACAGTAGGCACGCGCGGAAGAGGCAGAGTCAGGCAGAAGAACATATAGTGGAATTGTGGGAAGCACGACAGCTGAGACAAGTCGGGCACTGAGGCGTTGTTACAAAACTATGCAGCTACCACATCTTAACCAGGAAGGACACCTCAGCACTTCAAGGGGACGCATCAGAAACATCAAATTCATCAAAACAAATGATATTTCCAGTTTCAATTTGTTTTCTTGGTATGATTGCATAAGTAATCTTAACAGTTTAGGTAGTCGAGTAGTTTCAATAAGTTCAGCAGTTAAAAACTACTTTGATGTATTTAAGTAGATAGAAATAAAGAAAAGGGGTTCCGAGTTTTGGACCTCTGGATGACTCTTAATTTGGTACCAAATTTTCTGAGAAATAAATGAAAGAAGATCAAGTTTCCTACACCTGTTGATGTTGATATGTCTTTCCAGTTTCGCTCTGTGTTGATTCCTCTTTGAATGAAGTGAATTAATGTAGCGGTCGGTCTCTTAATTATATCTGTGAGTAAGAGTTAAATAACCTTAATTTGCGCTCATTCACTTCATCTCTTCTCTCTTCACAAACTCCTAATGAAACTTTAAAGTCATATATTATGTGTTTACAGCATATTATTTCGAGTTTCCTCTCTCTCCATGAATTTCCTCTAAAACTTAAAAGTGATAGATTATGTTTCTCAGCATATCATTTTGATTTTCCCTTACAGTTATTTTCATTTCATTCAAATATCAGTAGTTTATGGCATTGTGAAGGCTTTCATTATATCAGATTATTGAGTGTATTAAGTAATTAAATTCAAAAGGTGTAAAACAGAGGCCATTCGATATTGTAATTTTGACCTACATTTATAAAATTTCTTAAGCACTGATTCCTTACCACAGCCAAGGGATTGTTTCTTGAGATACAATAGGTGCAACCATCCATATAGAAGGGATCATGTGTACAATCATGACGACTAAAAAACTCCACACAACCTGGATTTATTAGATGAAACCCAGGGTCTTCATCTCTGTCCCAGTCCATCCAAACTATGAATCTAACCGTGTGAATAAATGTGTTGAAGTCGAACATGGTAGAAACCACCTGATTACCGGTTGATGATGTAAATCATTAATAGGCACGAGAGGAACCACCAATGATGACAATGGCCTTCAGGGTACAACAACACAATCTACAAGTGTGAATAATAGAGATGAAGTCAAACACTTTCAGAATCATTCAGTCGAAGGCAAATGGTGTGAACCTGTCGTCAAATGTGAAGTACCTGCCATTGAGGCATTCAATATCTAAGGTACTGAAAGGGCTTTTCTAAATCATCTTCCTGGATAATGAGCTAGAGTCGATAGGAAATGATCCGTTGAAGGAGGGCCATAATTTTTCCCATATCATTGGCAAAAAACAAAGGATTTTACAAAGTTAGTGAGAGTGATTCAATATTGTCGCAGAGAAATTCAAAGAGGGTATAGGAGGTTTGAATTTTTAGATAGGACTTCTCTTGAACATATCGACGACACGACTCTGGAATTTTGTAGCATTTGACTCAAAATGGGACCAATGGTCATGGTGACAATAGGATGTGATTGAATGAGAGGAAAATCGATTTCCAAAACCCACGAAGGTAATTGATGAAGTGAGGATATCCCAAACCCTACAGAAGACATAGATGAGTGTCGTGTTCAAGAGTGACATGCTGCCTTAGATACATAATACAAGACGTGTTGCTTCCATTTCTCCCCACTATTTCTAGAAAGTACCTCTTTATTTTTTATTACAATCTTAAATAGGATACCATATGCTTGTTGTATAATTTCACCCTTCAAATGAATCCATCCTAGTAATCTTAACGAGCCCTAGGAAGGAGTAGCTCGGTCTTGCCATAGTGACAATTCCTTCGTTGTTTAAGTTTTACGAGTCTGACTAAAGTGTAACTTGACATATTTTTCATGTTTAGGGAGTTTAAAAAAGAGGCAAAAAATAAAAATATAAAGTTCCATTTTCGTAAAATAGTCCCTCGAATCCGAAAAGGTAGAAAACAATTTTCGAGAGAACCTCTTAGTCATGTTCGACTAAGGTATTCATTTTTCATAATTAGTCTATCTCGGTCCGGAAAAGGGTTAAAATTATACTGAGTAGAAGTATTTTCATTTACTTTAACGAGCTCGAAAGGACAAGTGCTCGACAATATTTTCATATTTTGGGAGTCTAAAAAGAGCTGAAAGAGGACTCCTCCTGGAGGAACGAGTGGTATAAAGGGTAGAAACTAGTTCTGGTGATGATGGAATTGCTCAAAATATGTAAAGATCAAGAATTTGGCTAATAAAACCACTCATCACAACGGTTCCTCAATAAAGGGTAAAACAACCAAGTGAAAGCATATGATCGGCCAAGCAGATGGTGACGATGGAATGAGGAAACCAAGGCTCATCTGGAAAAACAAGTTGATAAAATGGAAATCATGAGAGGTAAAATGGGGATGGTTTCATTTTTACACAAGCTTGAAACATGGGAAACTATTCTTGAGAACCCTTGAAGATGGTTTGATTTTTACACAAGCTTGAAACATGTGCAAAAACTATGCTTGAAATAAGTTTACATGCCCCCAGCATAATGACTCAAGTCGAGGTACATACCCCCCAAGCTTCAATTCATTCACCTAAGTAGAATATTGGTTACTAACAAGTGGATGGAATGAAGGTTCATTTACAAGATCAAGTGAAATACTCGACTGGGAATTTACGATATCTAATCAAAGAACTTGAATTAGAAGTGTATTTGTTTCATTTTTTAATGAGCTTGACACAGCAAAAGAATTATGCTCATAGGGACATTGTTTCATTTTTTAAGGAGCTTTACACAAGACAAGGAACTTTTCTCCGACACCTTGTTTCATGTCCCGTAAGAGGTCATGGCTTCCAAGAGGTTCTCATCGGATAGGAGAACAAAACTATGGAATGGATACATATCAAGAGATCTAATTGAAATATTGGGCTCCAATGCCCCTAGTACATGATGTACTATATCACTGATTAGATCATCAGTAGACGCGGGTATGGAATAGGTGGCCACATAATTAACCTATGGTGGGGAAGATACCGCTTGTATATAAGGACCATTTAGGGATGTTGGTTGAGTGGGAGTCAAATTACGACCAATGAATGAAATTTGATCAATGGTCATGATTCTTCCTTCATGTGGGAAGCACATCACATGAAATAGAGAAGAGACAAGAGCTCCCATGACATAAACATATTCACGACCAAGAAGTAAATTAAAATCCAAAGGGCCTTGGACAACCATTACATCGATATAGACAATATTTCCTTCTAAAGTAATAGGAAACTTAGGAAGGATCCCTAACAGTTGACTGGTTCCTCTGTTAAAAGCCAACAAATTTTGGGTAACAGGCACAAGCTGCGGAGAACCTAAATATTTCCAAGTATTTGAGGACATAATACTAACAAATGTTCCTTCATCTATTATTATACTAGGTATGACCACATTATAATCCTAGACGGTGATCTCAAAGGGCATGTAAGAGGAAAGATGATATCCTACCAGTCGACTCCAATCAAAAGAAGTGACCATAATACTTGGAGGGGGTGTCGTGGGAACAAGAGAAATGCCCCCTTGCATTATGGGAACAGGAGGATCGACCCCCTATACCATGGGAATGGGAGGATTCCCCCTCCCCCCCACCCCCCCCCCCAATTCATTGGAATCTGAAGAAACAAGAAGAACATGAGCGATATGGCGTTCACTCTCTTCAGAAGGAAGAGGATCAACTGAAGGTGGAACCGAGTCAACCATTTTCCCAACCAATGGTTGGTCAGGAATGGACTCATGGGTTTCACTTTCAGAGAGAGTGGGATTGACTAGAGATGGATTATGATCAATCGCATCATCAACTAGCAGAGGATTAAGGGAAAGCTTATGATAACCAACCATAAGACAAGGATGAGAAGTTGTAAGGTTTTCCAATACTTTTTTGGCTTTATCCATCTAAGGACAAAGGTGAATAGGGTGATCCAATTTACATAACCTACAGGGAAATTTAACTTTACCCTTTTTCCCATGGTCCTTACTATTACTAGTTGAAGATTTATCACCATCATGGTATCCAAAGGCTGATGACAATGGTTGATTTGAGCTTGTGGACCACACTTCTAATACCCTGGGAATACCAAGACATCCTCTAAGAAGGTGTTCACCCTTACATAACATGCAAGGGAACTTGACTTTGTGGGGCTGATTGGAAGTTTTTTCAACATCAGTTGCATCTGCAACAATGGTTGCTTGGTGTCGCCCTTGCTTATTTTGCTTCTTCTTCTTCTTCTTAGGTTCCTGGTTACTAGAATCCATACTTTCACCAGTCGAAGAGGAAGAATGGGATGAAGAAACAAGTGAATCAACATGAGGTTGGCATTGTTCAGGTGGAGGTGAACTTGGTTGAGAAGCAGCTTGGACATTCGAAACCTTGGGGGTCGAAAATAACCAAACTAGAAAACCAATGGTAAATCCGAGAAGGGGAAACATTTTCATATAAGGAGCACCAATATTTCCAAAAGATGAAAAAGGACTAGGATTCCCACCTGAGGGGTTTCCTTGATTGGTAAACTCAGGAATTTTTCCCATTAGTCTCAATCTAAGATCCACTAAGGAGTCGTGCACGAGTAAGATGGTATTCCGTGGGTAATAAATTTTAGAACTTAACAACAAAATAAATCAAAAATGGGTAAGCTAGGGATAAAGGATTACCAAGCAACCGTGAACCACATAATACCTCCTAGAGAAGCAAGAAGTACGACAGCTAATCTCCCTGAATGTTGTGTTTGGTGTATCTTGGTTTGCAAGGCGGCTGACTCGGTTACCTACGGATGGATAGCAACCTAGTGGGGACTCCCAAAATATACGCGATGGTACGTGGGAGTGAAGTCCGTATTAGTGTTCTCTAATGCATAACCATTTGATGAGAGTGTTCCCATATACTTACCATGCATGGAGCGCCTCCGATATACCTGAAAGTACTGGAGAACAGTCCTATACACTTCCGTACGTGGAACGAGATATCACCCCCAGGATACAACATTGGTAAATAACGACAAATCCTATGTTTAAAGACTCCAGAACACATATATAGCCTAGACCTATAAATGTTTGTGTTAATGTTCCAAATGCTCCTTAGCTTAATTGAGGTAAATTTAAAGTTGATCTTGATTTACGTTTCAGTTTTAAGGCTCAAATATCGATGTCACATGAACACCTATGGTGCAACTAGCATGAGAAAAGAATTATTTTTGTTTCGATGAACGCTATCTAGTATAGGGAAAAGAGTCAAACAATGATGAAACATCCAAGAATGCATCAAACAAAGCTTTCCTAACTAGATCTTTCACTTTCATTATCCAAATTCAATTCAAAGCATTAAAATATGCCAAACCATGCAATGTAATATATGCATGATTACTCTAAAAACTATGCAATTGTAATCTATGCACAATTTCCTTTTTATTTTCAATGAATGAGAATGCACTCAATGCACTTCTCAGTTTTCAATCACTAAACAATGTAATATATGTTCAATGATAAATCTAAAAATGACTTTTCAATGCAATTTGATCTAATGCACTTTAACAAAAAGTAAACTTTGAGATGAAAACTAAATGAATGCAAAATCGATTTCTTTTATGGTCTCAAAAGAACTAATAATTCTCAATCAACAGAAAATTAGTATTCCTTCCAAACATACAAGCAGCCAACAACAATTTTAATTGAATGAAAGAATCAAAGACTCAACCAAAATTCACTTTTACCACTTCAAGTATGGGATGGACTTTTACACAACATAAAGAAACTAACACCAAAAAAACAAGATTTGATGCACACAGATCATAAGGATGAGTTTGGGGATCAGGACACACTAGGCCTTTTAGCAGAAACCCTAAAAATTCTCAAATTTAAGGACCATCGCTACTTTACACAACAAAATTCGTGCTAACGGGGTCTTCAACACTAATTTACATAGCAAAACCTATGCTGGAAGCACTACTTTACATAAAAAAAATTGTGTTGGACGAGAAACTGGACCAACGTGGGCAGACAGTGGAAGACAGGGTCTTCAATGCGACTGTACTTAGAAATATCCGCGCTAGCAGCGCGACTGTTTATGAGAGAAAGGGCGCTAGGAGAGAAAAGATTAGGAAAAAACAAGAAAATTTTGAGCAAAAAACTAGACCTGATACCCTAAAACACAGACTACTCAGAGTATAGACTCAAAAGTGATCAAAATCAAGGATCATTGAAAGGTTGACCAAACTACTCAAAAATACCAAATGCAAAAGGAGGGTTGAAAGGGCTATAGGCTACCTAAAGGAGTCGCCATTTTGTTGTGTAGGCAATCCCTTTTGCGAACAGAAGTGATCCCTCTAGTCCTAAAGGAAGGATCTAGCATCAAACAAGACAAATATGTGCAAACTTTCCTAGCTTATATCAGAAAGTACAAAGTAAGATAGATGACCTACCTCACTCTGATGCTAACGCCCACTGGTGTCACTTCTCGATCTTCTTGCTTCCAAGTTCAATCCTCTTTACGTCGTTGCAGATGAATACATGCGAGGAAGATCAAACAGAGACAATATCAAATAGAGACGACAAAATCATACATAGAATAATTCATTCCAATATAAACTATGTGACAGATCAGAGAGTATCACACTAAATGAATAACGATTTACACACTTATGGAAAGCAAACACGTAATGTATTATTAATAGAAATTAAGGGAACCATACAACCACTTAAGCTCTGATGTTGGAAGCCTCCTTTGGATGAGTTTCCAAGTCCTAGCCAAGACCTTCAAACACTCCTTTATCCTTCAAAAATTGGCAGCATTTAGGCACAACTAAGCACAAGGATGGCAACCAGCATTGATCAACCTGACCAACCATTTGAGGATAGTAGGGAATTCATTTATAGGGACTGAGAGGGAGTTAGGGATCCACAAAATGGGGAAAAAGTTTCACATATTAATGGGAATATCCCTAATAGTAGGATCAAAGGCTTTGAATGGGATGTCTCATCCAAATCCTTATTCACTTGTAACCAGCTCATCTTTCTCAAGGCTTCTAGCAAGAGAAGCTTCTCCTCCATTTTTGTAGAAACTACTTGAAGAGGACCAATGTGCCTTTTCACTTGAATTTTTGTGCTGGCAGCACTAGACACATGTAATGGTGAAGGTGACAAGCGCGAGGCATTAGCTATGAGGATCACGTTGGGCCTATAAATAGGGTTTTTTAACAAGATCTTCCAGAATTTGCTTCAAGGCATTTCTTCTTATGTTCTTCGGGGATGCTATGATCATGTTTTCATGGTGAACACATTGACAGCTCTCGTCACTTTGCGACATTTGGGGAAAATTCTAACCCTTTAGGGTACAAGATAGGGAGTGCAACAAAATATTGTATAACAGGTACTCGGCCCCCGATCACATCATTGTCCATGTGACCTTGACCCGATGGAGTGGAGGCCAAAGCCAACAGGGGCGGACCGTTGGCCGCAACCCCCGGTCCTATGGACGCCATGTGGCCATCGTCTGGCGCATAAGGGTTATTATAGAAATTAAAGAGGCAACAAATTATACCTTTTTCAGTGGAAGTCGCGTTGGTCCCGGGCAAAATTTTCACTCGGCAGACTGTGTAAAGGGTGAATTTGTAGGACAATTAGTAGGTTTTGCCAATTTGTAGGACAAATAGCAGAGCTTGGCTTGGATAAGCAAAAATTTCTCAATTTATCTCCTTTTTGAGCTCATGAAGAGCCTATATAGGGGTTTTTGAGTGTTCTAGACTCAATGTCAACCTCAATTTTCTGATTTGGGCACCTTATGATAGAATTTTTGTAGAATCAAGTCTTTTAGTACTAGAGGCAGAATCAGTTTTGAAGCAGTTTGGAGGCATATTTGAGCATGGAGAGAGCCTAGTTAGAGGTTTTCTAGCATTCCAGTTTCATATGCAACAGTTTTTACTTATGTAGAGCATATATTTTAAGTATTTTCTCAATTTATTAAGGAGAGAAGCCCTTTTAAAGTCTTCATTGTGGAGGAGTTGCATGTTTATGCTCTTGATTTAGGATGAAGTACAAGGACATATTGTGTGAGAGTCCTTTTTATGTTGACATTTTCATGACTTGGTGTAGGGAGTCATTTTTTCTGAGTGAGAATTATTTGTAGGAGAATTTTACTTTGTAGGAGAAAGAAGCCACTCTATTGTCAACCAGTTGTATGCACTCATTTGTTGTTGAAATCAACTTATCAGTCTAGCTATTGGAGCAAGCCCAGAAATGTAGCCCAGGAGGGGTGAACTCCGTCATCAAATGTTGGTTTCTTCTCTTCATGTTTATCATCTTGAGTTACATGTGAATGTGTTTCTATTTTAAGTTCATGTGAAAACCAATCTCACCATCTTGAAGAGGTTGTGAAACTTATTTACCTTTAAAGACCCATTTTGTTTAATTGCATAGCATTAGAGGATGGTCGATTTTTTATAGGAGTATTCATCCATTTTCAGATCAATCATTACTCTTCAGTGTCAATTGATGGAGTCAGATCTTGAGTGCCAATGTAGAGGCTAGTAGCAGTCAGAGACTCGGGAGATAGTTGCAGCTCATAGACACAGTTGATTCGATATTTTGGATGCTCTTAGTTGCAATCATTGCAAGTAGCAACAAAAATGGTGAGGGTGAGCATTAGTTGTGTTACATTACATTCCTCAGGAGGAATAGGATTAGGGTTGTGCAAAACCCTTTTCTTGCTAAGAGGGACTGCTAAATTGTAGTAAGAAAAGGCTTCATTTTAATTGTGCCTTAGTCAAATGGAGAAATTTGAATTTCCACATCAACGTGATGAAGTGAATTTCAGTTAGCAGGAGTCACATGGCCAAGCCACTTAGTTAAGTCAGTCAATTCGAATTTGGGGGCAAGAAGTAGAGTTGTGCATGAGTTGATTGCTGAGATCTAGAAATCTAGTGGAGATATAGTTAGTGAAACTCAGTTATCTGAGCTCGAGTTATGAATAGAGTCAATATGAATTCAGTTGAGTAGTTGTAGCTATTGTTAACTCACTAATCTCTCATTTAACTAGTCAATTTACTAAAAATAACCCTATTCATGCATGTAATTCAAATTGCCTAGCTAAGTGGAGGGAAAAGGCATAATTGTATTTATTATTATACATTAGTGAGTGTACAGAGTTTGCGTGTAGCAGGTGTGGAAATATATTTGATTTAAGTTATACTTTTCCCTATTTTGTATAAAGATTTGTGTATGAAATATGAGAAGTGGAGGGCCTATTTGGCTAAGTATCGCAAGAGCAACCTAACAAGAGACTACGACAAAGGTGTCGATAGACGAGGATTAAGTTGTTGAGCCTCAAAATTGAGCTTTCCTTCACCTCATTTTACCTCATTTTCCCTTGTCCATTTCTATCTTAAACCCAATTGATCAATAAATATAGTTAAAATTACTTCTAGAATGGTTTACATGACTGACTTGTTGAATTTTGTGATTTTTGCCATTGTTAAGCATTTTGACGGGAACTAGCTGCAGAATGCAGACATTCCGTAGCTAACCGGCGATTCTGCAGCTACCTTCATGTTTGAGTATGTTCCAGGTGGCCTCTTGAGAAAAACCGCATATGGGCATGATCCATGTCATGTCTACATGGTTCGTTGCTCATCATGGAGGAAGAAATGAATTCTGGGTATGGTTTTGAACGTGGGGAACACATTTATGAAGGAAGACTCCTATTAGGACTGTCTCAGTCCAGATGTCTTTTCTTCTTCACGCAGCCACTTCAAAGACTCCTAACGTGATTCGGATTAGGAAAGACATTGTTCCTAAATTGTTGTAATTATTGTTACGTGCATTTGCTTTATAAACTCTTGGGAGGCCGAGAGCTATGTTAGAGATTTTATGTTAGATTTGCTGCTAGATTTTGTTTAAACTCTGTGTTACGTCCTTGAAGACGCAGAGTGTTATGTTCAAACTATTGCATCGTTAATGGAGCAGACAAAGTTATTTTGAAGGCGTGATTTAATTTGGAGTTGAATGCCATCAAGTGGTAGAGGGCCCCTGCCTCTTGCACGGATTTATTTTGCGTAAATTAGATAAGTTTTCCTAGCTGCCTTTACGTTTTGCATTTGAATTGGTAGTTGTTTTGTTTTAGCTACTGTAGTCGTATTCATTCTAGCTCTTCCACAAGAAGACACTCTTCCAACAGATTAAAATGATGAATGTTGAATGACTATAGTATTGTAGGATTAGGAGTTGAATTTATAGTTGTTTTAACTAGCTACTGTAGTCGTATTCATTCTAGCTCTTCCACAAGAAGACACTCTTCCAACAGATTAAAATGATGAATGTTGAATGACTATGGTATTGTAGGATTAGGAGTTGAATTTGTAGTTGTTTTAACTAGCTATTGTAGTTATATTCATTCCAGCTCTTCCACAACAAGACATTCTTCCAACAGATTATAATGATGAATGATGAATAGCTATAGTACTGTAGGAATTAGTTGTAGTTTTTGCTATTCACTATCACAGTTACACTTGTTCTAATAACTCTTCCACAAGAAGAAATTCTTCCAAGAAATCCTTAAGAAGTTCAAGATATGACCGTGATAATGAATGATTTAGTTGTGTGTTTTTACTAAGTATCATCTATGTTCCTGCTCTTAAACGCTTGCCCAAGACATCATAATAACGAGTAGGGTATGGGTATGATAACTTAGTTTTTCATTTGCTTTCGGTTCATTTGCTTTCAATTGCATACAATTACACAGTCAGAATTGTTCTACCCCTTCCAAAAGAAGGAACTCTTCCAAAATATCACTAATGATGAACAAACAGATTGTGTAACTTTATAGAATAAAGCATGTTAGCATAGTTAGAATGCTCCGGAGTTTCATTGCATTTAATTCATGTTCAGTTACTTTGTTTCAAGTTTGATGATGACTTATAGTTCAACATTGTTCTATTTTAGTGGCATCTTAGGTTCATTCTTAGATTAACTCATTGCACTTGCATCTCATATTCAAATTGTCATCCATTGCACAATAAACTACTTCAGTTGTTAGGATTAACAAGACAGCCTTCATTATTCACAAACATATTCTTGTTCTAAAATCTACAAATGATCTATAGCCATAAGAATAGAAGATAACATCAGTATAAGGTCTGAAGTATCTCTGCAATTCTCTCATCATTTTATAAACAGAGCTCTTCCTCAAAAGAACTACTTTGAAAAGAAACCAATAACTCTTTGAGTATAGGTTCTGTGACATTCAATTAAATTGCAGAATAGAACTAGGAATTAGTCATGGAATAGATGAGCTTAGAACAAAATGTTGCATCATGGTAAGATTAGTGTTTAACTGTCTAGTTAGAGAACTTGCATATTTAGTGATCATTTCTCAAGTTTAGTTTGTGTCATCTGCCTAAAAAGTCATTATCAAGCTTTTGCTTCTATTTAGTCATAGTTCAGATTTTGCTTCAGTGTTTCTAATTGCATTTGCCATTCCACACATTAGGCTTAACTGTGTTTTGACCACCAACCCCTTTCTATTAGTTTTTCTAGGCATTTTCATTGTGAACATAAAACACCAAAAGACCAAAAACATCATAAATCAACATAAAAGACCAAAAACATCACAAAACACTACACACAACGCATTAGGAAACAAGCACCTAGGTACATATGGTACACTTCACTTCAGCAGTTTACAAATCTTGGTTGACAATTAAATGAGCTCAGTTTAGGAGACTAGATTGAGACCCAACATTTTGGCGCCGTTGCCGGGGAAGTGAAAACTAGGTAACCTTTGTTTCTTAGCATCCAAAAACAATTTTATGCGTAGGGAGAGAGATTCAAGGGGAAGATTTATAGGCAGCAGAGGCAGAAGTTTGATATCTAGAACACCACTTGTTTCATCTAGATCCAGAGCTAGTACACCTTCAACTCAAACCCATCTTCCATCCTTTACTGATCCTGAACTTCTAGAAGATCTAAGGTCACCTATTCCATTAGAGAAACCTTCCACTTCATCCACTGAACCTGCCATAGAAGAGGATCCAAAAACCTTTGTTGAGGATACAAACCTTTCTACTTCCACAGGAGAGTCAACCATGGCAGAAGAAGGAGGAGGAGGAGTTGTTAATGGAGAGCACACATTATTTGGAGGAGGTAGAGGTAGAGGTAGAGGAGAAGGAGGTAGAGGAGAAGGAGGTAGAGGTGCAGATGGAGGAAGAGAAGTGAAATAGGAAGCTCTTTTGGGTTCCCTATACTTGATGAAGAAACCGATACAACCATGAAAAACATTTCACCTTCTGTCCTTCCGAACTTCTATGGACTTAAAACTGAAGATCCTGAAACTTTCTTATTCGAATTTGAAGTGCTGTGTAGGACTTATGACTACCTTCAAGATGCTAAAAAATTGAAATTATTTCCTTCAACTCTGAAAGGAGCAGCATTGAAGTGGTTTATGAGCTTAAACAGTAGTTCCATTAGGACATGGGAAGACATGAAACAAGCATTTCTAAAGAGATACTTGGATTATTGTATGCCGGTTAATCATAAGGAAGAAGTGTTCAAGATGTTACAAAAAGAAGATGAAAACTTAGAAGATTTGTTGGAAAGATTTAAATACAACATAAAAGGGCACAAATGGAAAACCTAGATCAAGACACTTTAAAAGCTCTTTTGTTGAAAACAATTAGGGATGAATGGTTGGATATCCTTAACATGATGGGAAAAAAGGATATATCACAACTCACATTACCTGAAATATCTGAGTTATGTATCAACCTTTCCAGACGGAAATCTAAAAGCTGAAGGTCAAAGATCACTCTTGAAACATTAATGCCTTTCCAGGCATTCTGTGTTGAAGCTCAGTTACCTTCCCAGTGGTTTTCATGCTCTTGAGTCTTAAGTGATGGCTCTGAACACCTGGAGTGAAAAATAACAAAGGCTTGATTCCAGCTGCTGCAATCTTTGTCTGACCACGGAAAACATGCCCAGAGGCATCATCCTCTAGATAAAGTTATGCAGCTTTCTGTGTGTTGTGACCACGAGGAAGGGAAAGACCAAGAATTGTCCTTCTCTTCTTGGTCTCAAGGCTGTTTTTCAAGAAGAAACTCCTACAGACTCCACAGAATCTCTTAACTTTGTATCTAGAAGACCTTGGCAGGGATCTCAGACACAAGGATTCCATGATCAAATGTATAATCAACCTCCACCTTGGAATTCTTGGCGGCAACCTTGGCCCCAATTTCAAAATCAATCTCAAGCTTGGGCACAAGGATCACAAGGTCCCTATGGAAGATACTCTCCATATTATCAGTATCCACCATCCTATCCACCATATCCACACTTTTATCCTCAAAATCCTCAACAAAATTTTCCTCAAAATCTTCAACAAAATTTTCAACAAAATTCTCAACAACATCATCTGAACCAACCTCATCAAAATCAACCACTTCCATTACCATTCCCTCAAAAATCCAATCAATTACCATCTCAGCCCATACCAAACCCCAATAATAAGAACCCTCAGAATACATACATGATAGAAGGACAACAATTTCCAACTTATTTAATTACTCCTCTATCTAGACCTTAGTGATGTTCAACTTAGGTCTCGAAGGATACTTGAGAAGAGGAAACCTTCTGTGATCATACAAGAACAAGATAATTCTGAGGAAGACTCCCTGCGGGTTAATAAAAGTCTTGAGGAAGGTACATCCTTTCAAGGCCAAAACATTGAAAAACTGAAACAAAAAGATCCAATAACTCCAACTCCAGTATTAGAGCAACCATCCACATCTACTTCTATACCTCCCTTTCCGGAAAGACTACAAATTGATAAAGGTGTAGAAAAACAAATAATGGTGCCTAATTATGATTTCTTGGATGAATTGAGAAATGTTTGCATTAAAATTCCATTATTGCAAGTCATCAAGGAAATCCCAATTTTAGCCAAAACAATAAAGGAGTTGAGTATGAAGACAACAAAGAAAAGAATAAGAGAAACCAAGAAAATTCAACTGGTAGGACAAATAGCAGATATTATGATGGGTAAGATTACTATTCCAAAGTACCTTGACCCAGGAAATCCAGTTGTCAAAATTCACATCAATGGAATTAAAATTCAAAACACACTCATTGACTTAGGAGCAGCAATAAATATCATGAGTAGACAAATCATGGACAAACTGAAACTTCCTAATCTTCTCTTTACACCCACACTATTACAACTAGCAGATAGATCTGTGATCAGACCAGATGGGGTAATAGAAGACATTCCAGTGTCCCTAGACTCTTGGGAGTACCCCGTGGATTTCATGATCCTGACACCCAAGAATAATCTAGGAGGCCATCCTGTCATACTAGGAAGACCTTGGTTGGCTACAGCTGATGCTTTTATTAGTTGTAGGTCCGGTGATATGTATATTTCTGATGGAAGTTCAACAAAGAAATTCACTTTATATCCTCCAACTAGGACAATTACAGATCTAGATGACACTCAATGGATAGAGGATGAAGAATATTTGCAACCACTCTTCACAATTTCAGAAATTAGTGAAGATAATCAAATTCTGAATACTCTAGAAAACTTTGAATCTTCTCCAGAACACAAACAAGAATCATTTCAAGAGAGATCCAATATTGAGTTCTTGTCATCTAGGCAGATTTCTCTTCATTCTATGGACAAATTTGGCAGCTCTACAAGTGAAATTTTTTCAGGCAAAACCTTGAACATAAACAAAAACCTAGAAAAATCTCAACAAGAAGAGTTAATCAAAGTATTACAGAGACATTCTTCTGCATATGCATGGGAATACACTGACATGAAGGGGATAAGTCCCAAGACTTGTACTCATCATATCTATATAGAGGCAAATTGCAAACCAATCAGACAGCCTCAAAGACGGATGAATCCAAATCTTAGGGAAATTGTCAAGGAAGAATTGCAAAAATTATTAAATGTTAATTTCATCTATCCTATTTCAGATAGTCAGTGGGTTTCTCCTTTAGTAATTGTACCTAAGAAAAATGGAAAATGGAGGGTGTGTGTTGACTACCGAGAACTGAATAAAGCTACTCTTAAATACCATTTTCCCTTACCTTTCATAGATCAAGTATTAGATACATTAGCAGGTAAAAAGTACTTTTCATTCCTGGATGGGTTTAGTGGTTACAATCAAATCCAAGTAGCACTTGAAGACCAAGATAAAACCACATTTACTTGTCCTTGGGGTACCTATGCCTACCGAGTATTACCATTTGGATTATGCAATGCACCCGCAACATTCCAAAGGGCAGTATTAGGAATTTTTTCTGATCTAATACATGACTGTGTAGAGGTGTACATGGATGATTTTACAGTTTATGGGGATACATTTGAAGAGGCTTTAGAAAACTTGGAGAAAGTCTTAAAAAGATGTCAAGAAGCAAACCTTTCTCTTAGTCATGAAAAATGTTTTATGATGTTCACTGAAGGTATTGTTTTAGGGCACCACATTTCAGGGGATGGGATTAGAGTTGATGAGGCGAAAGTTGAAGTTATTTCTAACCTATCCATTCCAAGTTGTCAAAGAGATGTTAGAAGTTTTCTAGGATTTACAGGGTATTATCTGAGATTTATAGAAAACTTCACCAAAATAGCATCTCCTCTCTTCAAATTACTCACCAAAGATTGTGAATTTAAGTGGACTTCTGATTGCCAGTTAGCTTTTGAAACCCTGAAAACCAAAATTTCTGAAGCACCTATATTAAGGGGACCTAACTGGAAGTTACCTTTTCATATTTCGACAGATGCTTCCGATACAGCTCTAGGAGCAGTATTGGGACAAAAAGATTTAATTCCCTATGCCATCTATTATATCAGTAAAAATTTGACTCCTGCAGAGTTAAACTATACTGTAACTGAAAAAGAGTTTTTAGTCGTTGTTCATGCCATAAACAAATTTAGACACTATATAACAGGCTATGAAACTTTTATTCACACTGATCATTCTGCAATTAGATACCTAATGAACAAATCAATTACTAATGGCAGAGTTATAAGATGGTTGTTACTCTTACAAGAATTCAACATTACTATTCTAGATAGGCCCGGAAAACAAAACACAGTAGCTGATTTCCTATCTAGACTCCAAAATATCAAAGATGACACTCCGGTTGAAGATCAATTTCCTGATGAATATCTTTTTGCAATATCTACTCAAACTCCATGGTTTGCCGATATTGCTAATTATTTAGTTTCAGGAAAATTTCCTTCAATTATGAATGCAAGGGATAAAAGAAAAATCATTAATGATAGTGCAAGATATTCATGGGTCGCTAATGAGTTGTACAAGACAGGTTCAGATTTGATCATTAGAAGGTGTGTTCGTGAAGATGAGATGCCTGAAATTCTCAAGGCATGTCATGATGAACCTTGTGGCTGACACTTTGCAGATAAGAGGACAGCCTATAAGATCCTTAATTTAGGATATTATTGGCCATCTTTGTTTAAAGATGCAAGGGAGTATGTAAAAAGGTGTGACACTTGCCAAAGGGTAGGGAAACCTTCTCCTTCAGGTGAGATGCCATTACAACCTCAGGTACACATTGAACCTTTTGAAAAATGGGCTTTGGATTTTGTAGGACCCATTAGTCCTCCATCAAGACAAAAGAAATATATATTAGTTTGCACTGATTATGTTACTAAGTGGGTAGAAGCTAAACCATTACTTGTTGCTAATGAATCATATGTAGTTACTTTTCTTTTTGAGGATATTTTCACTCGTTTTGGTGTCCCAAGGGAAATTGTTACAGATCAAGGAGCTCAATTTACATCAAGGCTAGTGGAGCAAATGATGGAGAAGTACAAAATCAGACATAGAACATCTACTCCTTATCATCCACAAACAAATGGTCAAGTGGAATCCACTAATAAAGTCATTGAAGGAATCCTAACAAAGACTGTTCATCTACATAGAAGAGATTGGGTAGATAGGCTTCCTGAAGCCTTGTGGGCCTACAGAACTACATGGAGAAACACAACAGGCCATACTCCTTATGAGCTTGTTTATGGGAAGCAAGTTTTGTTTCCTATAGAGTTCCAAATTCAAACATTCAAGATGGAAGTTCAGCTAGGACTTGATCTAACGGAGGCACAAAAGCATAGACTGGAGAAAATTAATGAATTGGATGAGATCAGACAAGATGCAGTTCAGAAAACAAGTCTAGTCCAACAGCAAAGGGCTAGATGGCATGACAAGTACATCAAGGAGAAGAAATTTAAAGAGGGAGACTGGGCTCTCTTGTTTGACTCAAAATTCAAGGATTTTCAAGGAAAATTTCAGACACATTGGCTTGGGCCATATGAAATTGTTCGAATTTTTGATAATGGGGCAGTAAAAATCAGAACTATAGATGAAGAGGAGGTCACTTTTCTTGTGAATGGTCATAGACTGAAGCTATACCACAAGCCACTCTCAAGAGAAGAGTTTTTCAAGAAGTTCCAAGGAGACAATGATGTGAAGTTAATGAAGAAGAGTCTCTCTTCTTCATCAACTTGATTAAATTTTCTGAAGCATTTCTCTTTTGAAAAAAAAATAAAAATAAAAAAAATAAAAATAAAAAATAAAAATAAAAAAATAAAGGTATAAACATGAAAACCAATCACTGATTGGCATGTTTATACAGAAAAGATAGGGTGAAAATCAGAGTCTCTCTGACACTCTAACTTTTCCCATTTTTGTTTCTAAGCAGCTGTTATAAAAATCATAAGTTCAGTTCCATAGTGCTTATGATTCATTTCATCTCACTCCATTCACTTATCCATCCATACTCCATTCCATTCATCATTCATATTTCACTCCATTCCACATTTCATTCATCTCATTCCATCTTCCATCCATCTCATTTTCATGTCAAAACAACAAAATTTGATATCTTGCTGTAAGTGAATAAAATATGTCATGAATTGCAGTACAGCCTTATGTTCCTTCATTCCATTTCATGAACTGAATCCATTTCATTCCATTATCCACTTCATACATATCATAATCCATCATCCATTCTCATAACATTTCACCCATACTCCAAAAACATTTCATTTTCATGATTAAAGTGTTCTACAGGAACATTCTGCAGCTCAGTGGACATTCTGCAGCTGATCAGCCTTTCTGCAGCCCGATAGTCTTTCCGCAGCTACAAATCCTAAAGGCATAAACTAGAAGACATCAGAATTACAACAAAGTGACCCAGTGTATTCATGAATCAAAAGCATCAAGAAAATTATGAAGACTCCTCCAGAGATGAGCAGAGAAGATAAAGGCTACAAAAATCAAATAAAGGGCAGAGGTAACAAATTTAAATTACGATGGAATTTCATAAAAGTTTAGCATAGTTTAGTTGTGGATTATTCGAAAGGTTGTTTTAATTGTTTTTATTGATCAAACACCAACAAACCCTCTACAGACTTTGTATTAAAATCTTCCATTTCAAATTTCATATCCGATAGCATTTAAGCGGTGAAATGGCCAAAGCATTTGAATTTTCCACGTCTCTTAACCAAGTCATTTAATGATGATGATTCCCTCTGCCGTCGTAAAATCCTCCGCCGTCTCCTCAATCATTAATACAATCCCTCCACCTCACTCCACTACTCTATTCCGTGACCATTTGCCATAACTTCATTCCGTAGCCGGTATTCCATTCCGAAGACAGAGATATTATTATCACCAAGAGCAGAGCTAAAGGATATCAGTTTGAACATCATTGAGCATTGTAAACGCAGAGCAGAGCAGAAGAGGTAAATTTGGAAGTATAACAGTGTGAGGACTCAAAGCCGCCGTCACATTAGGCGGATAAAATATCTTCTTGGAGTCTGGAGTTTGAAGCATTTTTCACTTTATCAGCACGAAATTGGCCAGGTGTAGAGTTTAAAGTGTTATTGTTACCAAAATGAGTGTTGAGTTTGAAGTCTGTTGTTACCAGAGACAGAGATGTTGTAGTGTTGAGTTTGAAGCATACCATTTGCTACTAGAGACAGAGGTGTTTTCAGTGATTGAGTTTGAAGTCTTTTTGTTACCAAAGACAGAGGTGTTGCAGTATTAAAACTGAAACCATTTTCTACTAAGAGCCAGAGGTATTGCACAAAAAGAAATTTGAAGCCATCTCCCACTGTCTATCAAAGACATATCAGTTCGAAATTTGAAACTGCTTTCATGATCAAACAGAAGCATATCAGCCAGAGGTTTTGAAGCTGTTGCCACTATAAATCAGAGGTATGTCATTCCAAAATTGAAGCCATTTTCATTTAGAGCTTGAAGCCATTTCAATCCGAAAGTGAAAGTCATTGTTTTGTGGGTAGAAGAGTGTTAATTTGATATTGAAAAAAAATTCATGGGTTTCATCGTAAGAACTGAACCTGTGGGTTCAAAATATTTAGAAGGTTACCCACAATGCAAAGAAATGTTACAACAAATAGGATGGCTTCAATTTTTGGAAAAATTTAATGGCTTCCATAAGGAAGTCACTAAAACATTTGCAAGAGCATTTCAAGGAACCAAAGTTGAAATAGGGGATGTCAAGTTTACTGTCACTGAAGTTTTTATTGCAAAGGCTACAGGATTGCTCAGAACTGGAGAGAGATGGTTTAAAAATAGAGAATTCCATAATGACTCCTGGAAACAAATTTTAAAATCACCAAATATGGATGTTAGTGTATTCAAGAAAGGAATTCCCAGTACTGCATTGAAAAACAAATGGAGAAACATATTACTTCTTTTACAAAAATTTGTTACATGTGAGGGTAGATATGGGACATTTTATGTCTACCACATCAGACTAATGATGCATTTCCTGGGAGAAGACTTAAACCTACCATATTTCTTGCTTCAAAGTCTGAAGAAGATGGCTTCATGTGTTCAGAGAAGAGTTCAATTTTTAGAGACAACCCTGTATCATCATGGTTTGGTCAAAATTTTGATTGAGCATCATCTAGCTAAAACAAATGATACACGGGATGATTTCTTAATAAGAAATCATTTTGAAGAAGCAAAAGAACCATAACCTGAACCACAGCCTACAAAGAGAAGTAGGAAATGGAGGGCTTCAAAAGTTGAAATTGACAAACCAGTCCAAGAGAGAAGTGAGGAAATCATTTTGGAGAAGTTGACTCGAATCAAGAGGCAACTTAAGGAAGAAAAGATAATCAAGGAATCTGCCACAGAGAAAGGAGAGGGATCCTCTCAGCTTAGGAGAATCCACAGATTAAAGGGAAAACTGAAGAAAACACCAATCAAACAAACGGGGGTAATCAACATAGAAGATGAAGAAACACCCATTGAAGAGGATGATGAAGAGGATTTTTATGAAGGAACCCCTGAAATTGATCCTGCTCAACAGGAAATTTATGACTATGTGGAAACCTTAGAGAGGACAGCTTCAGAAAGCAGAGAAAGAACCCCCAGTCCTCCACTGTCTGAAATAGATATATTAAGAAGGGATAGGTATGAGTTGGAATTATTGAATAGACACATCAAAAATGAGAATGAAATTCTCAAAGATCAAATCAAGCTCAAAACTAATATGAACTCAACCTTATCCCTGCATATAGACAAAGTGGAGAAGACCAATGAGAAGTTGAAGACAAGGAACAAAAAGCTAATCAGGGCACTCACCAACCTCAGGTTCAAACTTGTTATCAGGAAACCCAGAAGACCTCTAGCTTCCAGACAAAGGAGAAGAAGGGGATTAGATGTCCCTGCAGAAGCCTCTGAATTCATAGGATAATTTGCATGAGGACATGCAAAGAAGGCCAATGAGTAGAGTTATGTTGAACACATAATTTATTGTATATTACCTCATTTTACCTGCATTTCCTTAACATTATTTTAACCTCTTGAACTTGCCTTCGCTGGAGTCAATAAATATAGTTAAATTACTTCTAGAATGATTTACACCGTGACTTGTTGAATTTAACTTGATTTTGTATTGTTAACTGGCTGACGAAATAACAGAATCTGAGACATTAGGGACTACGCAAGGCGATTAGGCCCTTCATGTTTGAGTATGTTCCAGGTGGCCTCTTGAGAAAAACCGCATATGGGCATGATCCACGTCATGTCTACATGGTTCTTTGCTCATCATGGAGGAGGAAATGAATTCTGGGTAAGGTTTTGAACGTGGGAAACACATTTATGAAGGAAGACTCCTACTAGGACTGTCTCAGTCCAGATGTCTTTTCTTCTTCACGCAACCACTTCAAAGAGTTCTAACGTGATTTGGATAAGGAAAGACATTGTTCCTAAATTGTTGTAATTATTGTTACGTGCATTTGCTTTATAAACTCTTGGGAGACCGAGAGCTATGTTAGAGATTTTATGTTAGATTTGTTGCTAGATTTTGTTTAAACTCTGTGTTACGTCCTTGAAGACGCAGAGTGTTATGTTCAAACTATTGCATCGTTAATGGAGCAGACAAATTTATTTTGAAGGCGTGATTTAATTTGGAGTTGAATGCCGTCAAGTGGTAGAGGGCCCCTGCCTCTTGCACGGATTTCTTTTGCGTAAATTAGATAAGTTTTCCTAGTTGCCTTTACGTTTTGCATTTGAATTGGTAGTTGTTTTGTTTTAGCTACTGTAGTCGTATTCATTCTAGCTCTTCCACAAGAAGACACTCTTCCAACATATTAAAATGATGAATGTTGAATGACTATGGTATTGTAGGATTAGGAGTTGAATTTATAGTTGTTTTAACTAGCTACTGTAGTCGTATTCATTCTAGCTCTTCCACAAGAAGACACTCTTCCAACAGATTAAAATGATGAATGTTGAATGACTATGGTATTGTAGGATTAGGAGTTGAATTTATAGTTGTTTTAACTAGCTACTATAGTTATATTCATTCCAGTTCTTCCACAAGAAGACACTCTTCCAACAGATTATAATGATGAATGATGAATAGCTATAGTACTGTAGGATTTAGTTGTAGTTTTTTGCTATTCACTATCACAATTACACTTGTTCTAATCACTCTTCCACAAGAAGAAACTCTTCCAAGAAATTCTTAAGAAGTTCAAGACATGACTGTGATAATGAATGATTTAGTTGTGTGTTTGTACTAAGTATCATCTATGTTCTTGCTCTTAAACGCTTGCCCAAGACATCATAATGACGAGTAGGGTATGGATGTGATAACTTAGTTTTTCATTTGCTTTCAGTCCATTTGCTTACAATTGCACTCAATTACACAGTTAGAATTGTTCTACCCCTTCCAAAAGAAGGAACTCTTCCAAAATATCACTAATGATGAACAAACAGATTGTGTAACTTCATAGAATAATGCATGTTAGTATAGTTAGAATGCTCCAGAGTTTCATTGCATTTAATTCATGTTCAGTTACTTTGTTTCAAGTTTGATGATGACTTATAGTTCAACATTGTTCTAGTTTAGTGGCATCTTAGGTTCATTCTTAGATTAACTCATTGCACTTGCATCTCATATTCAAATTGTCATCCATTGCACAATAAACTACTTCAGTTGTTAGGATTAACAAAACAGCCTTCATTATTCACAAACATCTTCTTGTTCTAAAATCTACAAATGATCTATAGCCATAAGAACAGAAGATAACATCACTATAAGGTCTGAAGTATCTCTGCAATTCCCTCATCATTTTATAAACAGAGCTCTTCCTCAAAAGAACTACTTTGAAAAGAAACCAATAACTCTTTGAGTATAGGTTCTGTGACATTCAATTAAATTGCAGAATAGAACTAGGAATTAGTCATGGAATAGATGAGCTTAGAACAAAATGTTGCATCATGGTAAGATTAGTGTTTAACTGTTTAGTTAGAGAACTTGCATATTTAGTGATCATTTCTCAAGTTTAGTTTGTGTCATTTGCCTAAGAAGTCATTATCAAGCTTTTGCTTTCATTTAGTCATAGTTCAGATTCTGCTTCATTGTTTCCAATTGCATTTACCATTCCATACATTAGGCTTAACTCTGTTTTTGACCACCAACTTCTTTCCATTAGTTTTCTAGGCATTTTCATTGTGAGCATAAAACATCAAAAGACCAAAAACATCATAAATCAACATAAAAAGACCAAAAACATCACAAAACACTACACACAACGCATTAGGAAACAAGCACCTAGGTACATATGGTACACTTCACTTCAGCAGTTTACAAATCCTGGTTGACAATTAAATGAGCTCAGTTTAGGAGACTAGATTGAGACCCAACAAAGTGTCATTGCAATAGATAAATTTTCTCATATGATATAATACAAAGAGGAGAGTTTTTTCCCACTTGGTTTCCCCAATAAAACTATTGTGTTCATTGTGATTGAATGATTTCATGTGTTTCTATTGTATCTTTTCCTTTCTGCAGATTGAGTAGAAGAAATTTGTGCCTATTGATCTCAGTCTAATTTTATTAGCAACTACAAATTTCAATCTATTTCTACAATCTACCACTCTTTTTGTGGTTAATAACTGACTCCGCCTCATCAATAGGTAGTAGGTAGTTATCTTCTCATTAATGAGCTCATATTTCTCACTCTTGAATACAACTCCATGTCGTCTAGGAAACATTTAATTGACTAATATCATAATTTCTTAATTAACTCTAATCACCTAGATTAGGTGCATAGGAATTTTTGATGGATAATAAGAAGAATAACTTTTCCATAATCAAATTGCAACATTTTTCTATTTTAGCCATACTCAATCATTAATTTCCCATATATTTTTTTTCACGGAATATAACAAAATTACAATTTTACCACCAACTATCATTAGTAATAATTATTGATAATTAAAATGTTCATTTGTATTTCAATGTAGGATACTTAATCAAAAACAAACCTATGAACATTTAAATACAATCAAATCATTAAGCTAAGGGATATCACATAATTTTCCTTGAGTTAGAGGGAAAAGGAGAAAATTTCTCTTTGTCATGACAAAGAAATATCTGCATCACAAAAAAAGAAAATTGTGGTGAGACAATATATTCCATGAAGATAAAATTTTAGGCAATGTGATATGTCATGAAGATGGAAATTTCTTGGGAATGTGAAATCTTGCCGAGAAGGAAAAATCAAGGCAATGAAACTTTTCCACAAAGAAAAACACTTTGGGCATGTAACATTGTAGAGGTAGAGCTTTTGGAAGGTACAAAAAAGAGAATTTTGGCTAAGTTCACTAGGAAAATTCTATTTGAAGTTCTCTCTTGTTTTTTTTTTGGTAAATGAGGCAAATCTATATTAATTCGAAAATAGAACAATACATATGCTATAGGCTGATTTGGTAAGCTACGCTTATCCAATCCCAGCCTTTGTTGCGCAAGTATGGGTTTTCCTCCATGGAGGAAACCAGCTCGAAAAGAACATGAAACAGAAAATTACAAAATGTGTTGTAGCACCAGTGAAAATGGAAATTCTGTGATAATATCAAGCATGAAAAAAAACTAGGGAGCTGAGTTGCTGCGTAGTCATGAGTCTTTGGCATCATCATCGTTGTCCAAATATTCCTCCATTATGGGACAGGCATCCACTTGCTCGGCAACTTCCTCTTAAGCGATGGGTAGACGCGGAGGCCTATAGACCGGTGCGCAGAGGATGGGAGCCACCGGGTACTCAGCATCTAGGACTCTCATCCAGGTACCTTTCGAGTCCATTATCTAGACATCTGTGTAATCCCCATCATCTTCCTATCCCGGAAGAGGCTCAGTATTGCGGGGCAAGGGGTGATCCTAGTGCGCAATGGTGGACTTCCTTAGTACGCTTCTACTTCTCTGAAAAACATGAGTGGGGGCCTCCTCCTCCTGGTCGAGTTCGGGGCTCTGGGGAGCCTCTCTAATGTGACTGCTCGAGGAGGAGCCTTCAACAGATTCCAGGTGATTATCAGGCCCCCGATGGTAGCGACCAAGGAGTGCACCTCTCTGGCCTCCTCTAATGGTTCTTTGTCACAGCCTAGGTGCCATGGTCATTTGAAGCGGAGGATTGATGGGGGTGTGAGAGGAAGGGTGGAGCAGGTATGACCCGAGGAGGGAGGTGCAAAGAAAGGTACCAGTGGATAGGGGGGTGCGCAGAAGGGGAATGCATGGCAAGGGGCGCAGGATGATGGGAGCACCTAGGCTTATGAAGCGAGAAATAAAGATGGAGTTGAGGTGAGTTGCGCATTCAGGGGGAGCGTAGCCTGGGGAATTCTGCGCAGCGTGGCACTAAGGGGGAGGCTGCGCGGAAGACTGGGCACACGGGAGGGCAGGAACTGAAACAACAGATAAACCTGAAGGAACGGACTGTGAGTCGCTTTGTGCTAAAGTTCCTTCCCTTTAATAGGCCTGTGACACATGTGAAGTAGATGAGCATTATTGTGTCCCGCACGCAGCTGCGTGATGTAACAGTTTTCATGAGTAGGCATGTGCAAAGAATTATGATCGAGCAGCATGTCAATCCAGGAGATCATTCAAACGATTGCGGTAGAGAGGTACCCCGGAGGGGAACACCCTGGGGCAGTTTCTCGAAGCAGATCAGTCATACCTTCAGACCATGGACCTGAGTGCTGCAAGAATTCTGGTCAGTCTAAATCCTAAAGAAGGTATAGCAGAGGAGATCCATATAAAGTATAAGGACCTGGCGTTTACGCATATGCTCGACTATGAACACATGCCTTTTCGCTGCCACCACTGCCACAAATATGGCCACCTGGTGAAGGATTGTCCACTAGGCCATCGTAGGAGAAGGAAGTATAAGAGGGTGATCTGAATACCATAAAGGCCTCAAGAAGCATAGGAGCCCAAAGAAGTTGATGGGGAATTGATGGAAGGAGTTGAAGGAGCAAGCGGGTAGTAGCCAGAAGAGGGTCCTCAGGACATGCAGATTGTGCCTAATAGTCCTATTGCTACAGTCTAAGAGGAGGATAAGCCTCTAGTTCCCTCCACTCTTCAAGAAGCTGAGGCCTCAACACCTCGACGGGAGGGTACGATCCTGGACCCTTCCTCCTCTCCTTGCACCTCTTTGTTTACTTCAGTATTTGTTATTTCAAGGCCTGGTCCTTCCAAGCCGGTTCATATGGAATCTATGCAAATGAAATTTATGTTGAAGACTTTGGACAGCATCATAACTTCTATTCTCGATCTCCTCTCTGATGCTCCTATCATCCTATACCATGGGCGTCCCCACTCCCTGCCCCGTCCTCAAGAAAAACCCCCTTATAATCTAAGGTCTAAAGTGAAGAAGCCTATGCCTTAGGAGGTAGTTGGACGTTTGGACCTCAAACTATCTCGATCGGCCCTAGGAAATCGAGGGGACAGAAGTCCAACCTAGAAAAATCCCAGGTTAGGGATAAACTTGACATTGTGGATGGGAAACATCTTTCTTTTTCAGGGGTGCTTAGAACAGCGCAAACCCCCTCCTTGGGTTACCGATGATTATTCTCTCATTCAATTGTAGGGGTTTTGTTATTCAACCAAAAAAACTACACTTAGGGCTTTGACGAAGTCCTACGAGTCTAATTCTCTTATGCTTCAGGATACTTTGGGGGTGGGGGAGGAAGTGGTTGGAGCTTTGACTAAGATGTTTTCGGGTTGGTCCTTTCAGGAACTAGATGCCCTTGGAAGGTCAGGGGGTCTGGCGATGGGTATTAAATCTCGAAGATTGAAGGAGATCTCCTCCTAGGGTTTTGAAAATTCATTAGCAATGGAGGTCTATTCAAATGTTCTATGCCACCCACTCCTGCTTCTTAATGTGTATGGCCCTTGTGTGGACAGGGTCCCTTTCTGTAACAATTTATTCGCCAAGTCATGTCTGAAAAACCCAAATCTCATTCTAGGAGGCAACCTAAAATTTTCCCTAGGGTTATCTGAAGCTTGGGGCCCCTCTACACGAGCAGATCCCCTTACTGATTTTTTCCTCAACTAGATTGTTTCCTCACACCTGTTGGATTCTAACCTAATCAAACCCAGGCCCACACGGAGGAACAGAAGAGCGGGAGAGGATAGGGTGGCTAAAAAACGGGACCGTTTCCTTATTAAAGAAGAGTTGGTAGTTCGATCCTCTGTATTTCGGCATTGGGTGGGGGAAGGGGGTATATCTGACCATTTGCCTATCCTTCTGGAAATTAAGGGTCCAAACAAGAAACCTGGATCTCCTTTCAAGTTCAACTCATCGTGGCTCAAATATGAGTCATACAATTAATTTTTCCAAGACACATGGGGGAAGGGAGAGGAGGCTATACATGGAAGTAAGAGCTCTCAATTCATTGAAAATCTCAAGAGGATGAAAAAGTCTACGTTGGAATGGCCAAAAGAAAAAAAAACTCAGGGAGGAGGAAGCCCTGTGGTCTATAAATGAGGAATTATACTTCTTAGAGCAGCCGAAGGGTGCAGGATATGACTCAATTGAAATGAGGGACATAGTTAAAAGGCTTGAATCAACAAGAAATAAAATCTTATTTGAAAATTAAGAAATATGGTGTCTTAAAAGCAGGGCAATATGGCTGTCAGCAGGGGATGAAAATACGAGTTTCTTCCATAACTATGCAAGAGGTAGGCAAAATATAAATACCATCTGGGGGATGCAAATGGAGGAAGGGAGTACTGCTAGAACTTTCGAGGATCTTTTGAACCTGGGATGCAAACACTTCAAATCCTTACTCAAAGCCCCAACGGAGCCTTCAATATCTGAAGTGATCAGAGTGGCTCAGTTCTTCCCTAGATATATTGAAAAAGAAGGGAATGATTTTATAATGGATCCAGTGTCAAAAGAGGAGGTGGAAGGGATTCTTAAGGCAATGCAGAAGGATAAGAGCCTAGGCCAGATAAATGGACGATGGAATTCTTTCAACATTTTTTTGAATCTTTGGGAGAGGATCTGCTCGCGGTGGTAAAAGAGTAAAGGATCATGGGTACCATCCATCAGCCTTTCAATTCCACGTTCCTCACCCTCATCCCCAAAAATGAGGACCCTAAATATTTTGAGGACTTCGGACCTATTTCTCTATGTACGTGCATTTACAAAATAATTGCAAAGGTGATTGCAACTCGTCTAAAGCCTTTCCTTTCAAAAAACATTTCTCTTGAACAATTTGGATTTCTAGATCGAAAGAAAATACATGAGGTGGTGGGGGTGGCTCAGGAAACACTACACAGCTTGAAGAGAAGTAAGAAAAAAGGATCCATTGTGAAAATTGAGCCTATCCAAGGCATATGACGTAATAAGCTGGATGTATCTCCACTTGCTCCTAACCCATCTGGGTTTCAGGGATGATTTTATCAATTGGGTGATGGGGTGCATCACCACCACTAGTATTTCCATCCTGATCAATGGGGCTGCAACTCCCTTTTTCCTTGTTCAAAGGGGCCTTCACCAAGGATGCCCATTATATCCCCTCCTTTTCCTCCTTGTAGTTGAAGGCCTCAGTCAGATGATTCAAGATGCAAAAAGAAAATGCGAAATGTATCGAAGTAGCAGTCAACCTATCCATTACACATCTTCTCTTTGTAGATGATATCCTTCTATTTAGTAATGGAAGAAATGAATACATCAGACGGATCAAATCAGTGCTTGATCTCTTCCTAAAGGCTACAGGATTAAGCATCAACAGTAAAAAATCCTCCATAACCATGGAATGGTTATAGAATCACAAAAGTGTTACCCTTTTAAGTTAAAACTCTCCATGACAGTTTCAAGTACTTTGGTTTCCATCTAAAGCCGGACTCTTATAGAATCCAGGAATGGCACTGGCTCGTGGCAAAAATTGAAACTAGAATGAAACATTGGAGCTTCAAATGGTTGTCTCGGACAGGAAGGCTTATGTTGATCAATTCAATTGCTATGGATATCTCTGTGTACTGGGCCGCCCTATCCTCGGTTCCGAAAAGTATTCTCTCTAAAATATATAAACTCTGTAGTAGGTTCCTTTGGGCAGGCTCAAAGACTGAACCTGTAATGTCGTGGGTGGCGTGGGAGAAAGTTGCGAGACCAAAGGCCTGGGGAGGTAGGGGAATAAAGGAGCTCCAATCTTTCACCCTCTCTATGGGAGCAAAATTGGGATGGAGGCTTATCTCCCTAGAGAACTTATGGACATCTGTGATAAAAAGGAAATACATTGACCCTATGCCAATAGATGAAGGGTTGTGCCTCCCTGCAAATAAAGTGCAAAACGCTTCGATTGTTTGGAAAGCCATCTAGCCTCGATTAATACCATTGAACAAGGATTAGCATGGTATGTAGGGAATGGTGCACAGGTCAGGCTTGGACGGGACCTGTGGGTGGGGTGCAACGGTGGATATGCACTCTCCATAGAATTGCTTGATCATCTTGAAAACAGAGGTATCCACACCCTGAGTCATATTGAGCAGCCTGGCCAGTCAACCATTTGGAAACAAGCTTGGATGTTAGGAGAAGCCATGTAACTTGAAGACTGATAAAGAGAAGAATGGCAAGGATTTATCAGTGAGCTTCATAGAAAAAATGTTTGTATATAGGAGAGGTCGGATGAGCTTCATTGGGTACACTCCCCCACGGGTCATTACTTACCGAAATTTGGATACAAATGGTTAATGGCATAGAAAGGATGGGCGGAGCCGGAGTGGTGGTACAAGCCTATGTGGGAACTCAAAGGACCAGCAAAATCGAGACTCTTCTTCTGGTGCATTTTACAAAACAAATTTCTCTCCTGGGAAAATATGCAGAGAAGGGGCAAGATAGGACCAGGCTGGTGCTCTCTGTGCAAATCTAACATGGAGTCTACGCAACACCTCTTTCTATCTTGTGCATTTAAAATTAGTTTATGGGTTGAAATCTTAAGGCTTCTAAACCTTTCCCAGCGATGGGAAGGTCCAACCATCTCGGAGGCTTGGCAAAAGTGGTGGAATGAAGCCCCTTATGACCGGGTGAGGAACATCCCGCTTATTGTCGTATGGGATACATGGATAGCAAGGAACTTGGTCATCTTTAAATACATCATGTTTCCTATTACTCTCTTAGCTTCGGAAGGGGCATCAATCTATGAACACATCCATATTCCTAAGGAATCTCAGCGAGTCAAAATCATCAAAATGGAAGAAATTAGGGGAGACATCCCGTGGGCCTACTTTGATGGGGCTTCTGACCCACAAAACAAGTGTGGGCAGGGCTCACTATTCACCTCCCTTCTGGAATGATCTACAAAGCTTCAGTTGGACTTGGAACTGGAACCAATAATTTTGTAGAACTCAAAGCCCTTCATTTACTTCTGTGTTGGCTTTCTCATCTTGAGATGAGAGCAGCTCAGATCTTTGGCAACTCAATGAATATCAATAAATGGTTTAATGGAACACAAAGATGCCTCAACTATATTATGATTCCCTTATTAGAAGAGGTTTTGGTCTTAAAATCACTATTTAATCAAATCTCTGCTTGTCACATTTACAGGGAACGTAACAGTGATGCAGACCTCCTTTCTAAGGAGGTCCTATAGCAAGCTATGGGGAACTGGGTAACAAAATATTTTGACGGAGAATTGGTTCGGAACCTGGAACAACCTCCTTTCGCTCACTAAAATGATATTTATCCATTCTTTATTTCCATTTGTTATTTTCTTTTGAACTCTTGATACAAACTTTTTGTGTAATTGATAAAACAGTCCTGCACTATACTTTTAACCCCACCTATCTTTGTTTTGGATTGTTTTCCTCTTAAGAGCAGATCCGGGAGATAACGTGGGAGAATTTTTTCTATCTCATAAACTCTGTACATCTCGTATGGTGTCTACCACCCATATGTTTTTTGTAAAAATCTCAACGACGGGCCTGCTTTTGACCCCTGTTTAGGGCAGTTTTTTTCCTATAAAGGGAAGCCCGAGGGTCGAAAGAAGTATATACTCTGTGCAAAATTTTGAAAAGGCTAAGGGAAACGGTAAATAACATTTTTTTCCAAACAGTTGCAACTCCATGTTCTTTTCTTTCTCCTATAAAGAAAAAGAAAACATGCAGTTCATTGAATACCAAATACATATATTATGTAACCTTCTATAATCTTAATAAAAAAATCGATTTTTCTTTTACAGAAAAAAAATAATAATAATAAAATATTAAATTCTAGTTAAAATTTGATTCTATGAAAAATAGGCTATGACAATTTTAATTCTAAAAATAAAGGTCCTATAAATAAAGTAAAGTAAATATCAAAGGATCGTAAGACAAAAACAACACAATAATGAGCCCAACTTAAATTTACTTCGTGAATTTGTGTTATCCTTTACTCTATGACAATGTATGGGATTTACTAAAAAGATGTAATATAATATTATAAATGATCCTTATGCCAATAATTAAAACTTGATAGCAATGAGAGATGAAAAGACATAAATGAACCATGACTTTTATAATCTTTAATGGGTGGATGTCATAACTTGAGATCCATCACTTAGAAATAACCACATGCTGGTGTATTATCATTCAATATGTTAATGTCACAATGTGAGAATTGGAGCATTCAAATATTATTATGAGTATCTCTACCAAATGATGCATGAATTCCTATTTAGTTAACCAATGAAATAATTCCAATGGCCATCACATAAAAGGTTTGACATACAATGTGGTTTTTCGTCCTATTTATGTTTCAACTCAACCTTAGTTTTATAAATTGTATTACACCCGCAACTACAAAACGACAACTGTTATATTTATTATTATAATAGATAAACCAAATGTAGTGGTTTTTAGATTAATGCTGGAAAGTGTTTCCATGATCATCCAATGGGAATTGATGAGAAAGGTAACTATAAAACATAAGAACCCTCTAAAAATGCACATAATTGAAATTTCAAATCTATTGGTAGCACACTTATTTCATTCAAATAGTGTCAATAAAAAAAATTTGACTTTGTGAACATGTTGAATGTTTTGTGTATGTTATTAATTATGTTGAATTTTAATTCAAACCACTTCAATTATAATTATAAATGAAATGTGTTTTAGTGTGTATTCTTTATAAAATGTTTTTTTTTATTATTATTATTCAAAATAGAAGGGTAAATTGGTTTATTATTATTATTCAAAATAGAAGGGTAAATTGGTATTTTAGATTTGAAATCTAAGTGGAATGATTTTGAATGGTTGGAAAAATAGATATAAGAGGTAAGCATTAGGTGTATTATAAGGAACTTAATTTATTTTTGCATTAAAAATGATAATCTTATCAATTCAAAATTACAAGTTTGGTAAAGAGCATATAAAGCTAATTTCAATGATAATTTGGAAAATCATAGACATTTAAACTTCTACAATGCACTCCCGATTGGGGTGCGAGAAGGCAAGGCAATCCGCTTTGGTATTTGGGCGATGGGAGTAACACTGAGAGATAAGGTCAGGAGGCGGCCAACTGTCAGTTTATGCATGCAAGGACGGTGTGGAGTTAAGACGCGTGACATGTGGTTATGGAAGAGAAAGGTTACACGTGGGAAGAGGTACCCTGCCCAGACGTTTTGGTGGGCAGCACCTCAATCAATAGGCATTTCTCCCCCAGGTAGGTTCAATTGGTTTTCTCTATGGAGGTTGTGTTTTGCGTTAGAGAGTTCGTGGTGGGGGTGTTGCTCGTCGCAACTGTCACTACTACCAGAAAGTATGGATAGCGCTATTGGGTATGTATCTTATGTTACCTCCACTCTGGGCCTGAAGATTGTATGTCGTAGTCGTGATAATGTCAGGGTTGTGGGTTGGCATGGACTGGTTTGGTATGGTAGTCGTTTGTATGGGGTTTCTTGGCGTGAAGTTATATATATCAAGTATGTTGTTTCTATCCTTGTCTCAGTTGTGTTTGGCATTATTCTATCTCGCATGGGCATGTTTCTCTTTGTTCTTGGGCATTGGGGTAGGTCAGGTTCCATGCAGCGTGGAATAGGTAGTAGGTTCTTTAAGTGGTGATTTTTTCTTCAAATTTGGTTGGGCAATGGTCTGTTCTAGTTTTTTGCGTCTTATGGCATGGTTTGGTTGAGGCCTCAATATGACGAGGAACTCCTAATACAGTGATGTGTGGTTTGACGGAAAGTTTCCTTGGGTGAAACCCAAGAGACCGCAATTCAAATCTCATTAATTATGTGGCTTGCTATGATCTTGGCTCAAGGAGTAGGCTCCACCTTTTTCGAGGGGTCTCGGCTCTTATTGAATCATAAGAATTGGTATATCTGACTTGCAGGTTGTTGGATATATCTTGGTGTTATAAGGCGACTATGAGGATTGATCTTGGGTCTCCCCTAGATTACTCTAAATAATTACCGATTCACCATGTGTTAAAAAAAAAAATATGACGAGTGTTAACAGTGGAAAATCGTACAGCAGAAAATGACATCAATTAATGTCGAGCCCAAGGATTTACAGGACATGAATACATTATGGAATCAAGAATCTCTAAGGTTTTGAGCAATTCAAAATTAAACTAGTCATAAATGCTCGAATGCACACTTTTTCCTTCGAGAAGAGCGCCTTTTGCGCGCACTGGAGCCCAATAAGCGCGCATTCCTGGAAGTAGAAAAAAGTCGCTTTCCGGGACCACGAGCAAGAAAAGGACAGTTTCTCCTTATGTGAAAGCCGCCTAAGGACAGCACCAGCACCTCCTTAGGCCTTGTGTGAACACACAAAAGCATATTTCAGCCCACAATGGAATATTGCCCCTCCCTTGGGTCACCATCCACCATGTACCAAGGGAGGGAAGAAGGTTTGAAAGCTCACCTATATAAACCCTCAAAGAGATGAACAATGGGTGATCACAAGGTTATGCTGGCCAAAGTTTCCCAAGCAACACCAATGTCTTGTGTGAACCAAGGAGCAGGAGTTGAAGAAGAGGACGCGATTGTTGGCCACCCAGTAATATTAGCCCATTGTAGCAAAGAGAGAGAGTTAGACTGCGTTAGAAGGCAGAACTTGAAGGACAAACATCCTTGCATCGGGTCCTAGAGCCTCTACGTAGGCCCTTTGGCAAGTGGGTAAGATTTTTGTTTTCATTCCAAGCATTCAATAAGAAGAAGGCCATCGAGTTGTTGTTTACCTTGTTACTGTTTAGAACTCTCTATATAGCTTTTTTTTGTGTTTTTATTTTTAGTTTTTTAACAGAGCATACTTTAGTGTATTACTTCATTTAATTTTTATACTTCTGAGCTCCCCCCAGATACTGCCTGTTACTTATGGTTTAGAGAAAAGACCACATTCTCTAAACGCGTGCGATTTCGTACACCCGTGTGTCAAATCCACCACAACAACAAGGAACTCCTCAGTGTTGATAATGTTAAATGTCGGTGTTTCATTCATAAAATATGTTTATATGGCTCCTTGTTCCACTGGGTGTTTCACCTAGCTGATATACAATGAAGCGGTCCACATGGTATGAAATGGACACTATTTTGGTGGCTTAATTAAGACCCTGACTGTCTTGTGATGCTCTCTAATGGCTATATAACAAGTATTTTTAATAAGTGTTTCTTATGTGATTGCATGAACAATTCTTGGTTCGGGCTGGTGGTGGTGCTTCTAAACCAACCCAGCGGCGCTCAGTGTGACATTGTTCTGTATAAGATGGTTCAAGGTACAAAAATGACGGGGGCTAGAGGCCATGGAAATAAAAATAGGTACAGGAAAAATAGGGATATAACATCGCCCTCTGTCAGAACATCGAGAAGGAGTGGTCGACGCACTGGAACTCAGATAATTCAAGAGGAGATGCAAGCCTACAATTCTGGAACGCCTGCAGATGTCAAATATTTAATTAAAACTTGGGAAATTGATCTTAACCGTCGGGAAGTCGAGGAAGTTAAGGTGGAGGACTGGAAGGATCTTTCCCTGGACCCGTGAAACACCCGTGGACGTATCACCTAGTACAAGCACACGATGCACCTATACTGGATTATGAAAATCCTGATGGCCAGAGCCATAATGACCCCTCAGGGGCATTCCAAGGACCCTGATCCGGGACTGCAAGAAATTCAAAGAGAGCTACAGTTGGTCTAGGTTTAGATTCAGCTATAGAACAAGCGCCTTAGCCGCATTGAGGAGCACATTCTATGCCTCCCTCAGTCAGAGTTGTTGGGTTCGAGTGCAAGGGACCCAGCCACAGTGGAGTCTTCTGATTAGTTGATGTTTTCATGTCTAGTTGTGTTGGAATTTTGTTGGTTTTTTACAGTTATATATGTCAGTTACTATAGAATTTTGTAGTTATATAAGTAAAAATTGTTGATCAGACTTTTATGCATATAAAGCCTTGATGGAAAGTCATAAAAATTTCAAATTTTGGATGGCATACAATGTGTTTCGGTGACCAACGGACCTGGTTTCCCATAAAGCAGGTTGAGATCACTTAACGTCTTTTAATAAATGTAACCTAATTTTACTTGAATGAATGAAAAGACTTTAACTTTAAAAAACAAAAAAAACAAAAAACAAAAAACAAACTAACTTCTACTATACAACTTATCAAAAAAAAATTAAAAAACAACAAAACCACAATCTAAATCCATTATTTGATCCTCTAAGCTCATATGTATCATTTCTTCTTACATAGTATTTTAAGATCTCTTAGTAATATGTCTTTTAATAATTATTTTGGGAAAGTAATGTACTTTGTAAGAAAAACACTTACATTAATAAATAATTAATACATAAAATTTCAAGGTCATTTAATCTCTAGTTTATATTTAAGATGTTTGATAATATTTTTGACCATACTAACATTTAATCTTCGTTCTAGTTTAAGAGGTTGATAATGTCTTACTCTTCATTCTATTAATATCTATAAAAAGAATGTAAACGAAATGTTCTCACTAACCTTGTTAATGGTGGCATTGATGAATAGCTAACGAAATGTTCCGACTAACCTCTATGTTAAAGGTGGCATTTATGAAATCAACCTTATGGCGAACTTAAAATTGGGACGCCTTAGTTTTGTGATATTTGTGTGGGTTCCAAAACACAAATTTCTAATTTAAATTACCCTCCGATGTGCAATACAATCCACTTCAAAAATATTTTAAAATATAAAATATAATTGGTATGGAGTGACAATTACTCTGCGCTTTGTTAAACAATTTACTTTAAATATGATAGCGATCACAAATTAGAAAGCAAATTAATAATTACTTCTTGGTACATATATAATTTTGGATGAAATATTAACTCTAATATTATCATTTGTTATAAAAGTTAAAAAATTTATTGAAATGTATTTGTACACATTTATTCCATCTTTAATTTATAAGACCAAAATAAATAAATAAAATTATATATATATATATATAGATAATTTTTTAAATCTAGTTATCTTAACAAAATATTTATTAAACTTCAAATTTATACTCATCTTAATTCAACAACAAATAAATAATATATGGTGGAATTTCTATGTCTTAGAAATCAAATTGATATGAAGTATATCTATATGTTCTTAATCATGTGACAAAAAATTCATATGTAATAAAATATCTATAAAAAAAAAATTTATTGTCTAATATATTAAAATAATAAAAAAATTTGTTACACAAAGGCTTGTGCGAGTGCAAAATATTCCTAAAATGTATTTATTTATTTTTATGTATTTTTAAATTATGATTAAAATTGTAAAGGAAAAAGATAAGATTTTATTTTTTATGGAGTTGGCTTAAATTTTATTTTTTATATTGCATCATGATTTAAAACTGAATTGTGAAAATATAATATAGGTAAAATTTGTTAAGGAAAATGATCAAACCAAATTCATTCAATAACAAAAACAAGGAAGGAAAAATCACAATAGTATGTAGCATTGTTGCTTTTGTTTTAAAAATCACTGGATTTCCATAGTTAGTAAAAAATAGAAAATTTTACAATATGTTGAATTTAATTATTAAAAACTATAAAAAACTTTAACATATTTGAATTTTAAATTCAAAAAAATTAATCAAAATTAATTAATTTATTATTTATTTAATTTTAAAAATAAAAAATAAAAAATCATTCTTAGTCAAATTAGCCATTATTCCAACAGCTAGTTTGGCCCTTTTTACATCTATTTATGCCTAATGTCTAGATCTGATGTCTCGTATTGTCTTGAAGATGAACCAAACTAGCCTGGACAAAGTTATGTCTCATGTGATTATAACCGAAAGATTTATGGATAATTACTAAATATGGGACGTCCGTTTTTTATAATATGAATATGAACCACAAACTGAACCACATAACAGTTGATCTTTTGTTTTCGTTGCATAACCGCGCCGAATGTCTCGAGTTTTCCAGAGATATTCGCATAAAGCTATGCATTACTCTATCTGCACAAACAAGATCTGGTAACCGGCCGGGTTTCGAAAAGCGCACAGTTCTGAGTCATGGAGAATGTTGAAGACGTTGCCATACGCCAAGTATGATAGTTCTCACGACAGCACAGCACAGTCTGCAATGCGACTCAAGCACACATAATTTACAGATACTCTATCTGCACAAACAAGTTCTGGTAACAAGCCGGGTTTCGAAAATCGCACAGTTCTGAGTCATGGCAAATTTTGAGGATGTTGCCATACGCCAAGTATGATAGTTCTCACGACAACACAACACAGTCTGCAATGCGACTCAAGCACACAGAATTTACAAATACTCTATTTGTGCAAACAGGTTCTCGTAACCAAGTAACCGTGACCCCTGCTTCCATTGCGTGGAGCAAAACTCGGACGGTGTAGAAAACTCCCCAGAGGCAGCCAGGGTTACACTGAACAGACAGCCGGTTACGCTGAACAATTCCACCAGTGAGAAAACACTATCAGAGGAGATTGTCGGCTCGCATTGGATAGCTTGGGCACAAAGGCATCCGTGGCATACATACTTTTTTGCTCGGGAGGATTCTCTCACCTTAAAATGGAAAGCAAATCAATAACAAATGTTGAAAATGGCAAGGCAAGAAAATATCAAGTTCTGTGGAAACCAATAATTTAGGTCAAGTCAAAATTGTTTCAATAGACAAAATAGGGAAGTGGATTTGAGTAAATGCAAAACAATATCGAGGCATTTTAAGGTGTAGGCTTGCTCGCCTCAAATGGGAACAAGGATAAAGAAAAAGAAAAAGAAAACAGTGCCAGATAAAGAAAATAAATAAGAGCAATAAAAATAAAAAAGAGTCAACCATTTACAGTCCGGTAGGTATGTGTTATATTCTTTCCACGACTAGCCCCATGTGTTGTACGTTGCGCCAAGTGCAGCAAGGGGGTCACAAGGGGGGAGGCAACCCCCACTGTTGGGGTCCGGGGTAGCACCCTGGCGAAAATTTGTTTGGTGTGCGGACCCACTCATAGGCAGACCCACCCATGTTTTGTGCATGATTTTGCACATGGTTTTGGGTGCAGCCAGGGTCTCGAGTTGTGGAAACTCACCCGGTAGCGCAGGGGGGAGATTGTTGGACATTGGGTTCAACGCTCTCTCGTGTGTTTCGCAACATGGACTAACCGCCTCTCGTCGATCCTATGTACGATTGTAAGCGGAGGCAATCTTTGGACTTTAGTCTATGACAATCGTGAATCCAACATTTGGTATCAGAGTTGTTTCGACTTCAAGGGGATGCCTTTACTGCTGAGGGTTTTTTTTTCGGGCCTGAGGTACACCCTGTTTAGTGGGAGATCTGTGGGATCGACTCTTGTGGTGAAAGAAGATGGCGAGCGGCAGAAAGATAGAGATCGAGAAGTTTAATGGTCATGGCTTTGAGTGATGGAAGTTCAAGATGGAGGATCTGCTGGTGGATAAAGATCAGTGGATCGCGGTAGATCCAGGTACTAAACCAATGGTAATGACATATGAAGACTGGAAGAAACTGGATCGGATGAAATTAGAACCACCTTCCAATCAAAGACAAAGCACATTGATGTTCGATATCACTTTGTTAGAGATATGATTGAGGCTAAAAGGGTGTTGCTGGTCAAGGTGGACACTCTGAAGAATGTTGCAGATGCATTGACGAAGTCTGTGAGCACTCAGAAGTTCTCTTGGTGTAGAGAAACAATGGGTGTTGAAGAATTGGGCCAATGACTAAGCTCTCCTGTGGCCCCCTGTGGAAAGAAAACAAGTGGGAGAATGTTGGGTATGTGTTATATTCTTTCCACATTATTACCTGTGGCTTGTATGTTAGTGAGACGGCTGAGAAGTCCTGAAAGGGGAGGGTAGCCCTCCTTCATTGGTCGGGGGCGCCCGGCAGCATTTTTTTAGTGTGCGGACTCACTCATCCACTCATGGCGGACCCACCCATGTTTTGTGCATGAGTTTGCACATGGTTTTGGGGTACGATGGTTTATTTTTGGTATTTTATAGATCCGATTAAGGGAACTACGGTTATGTTCTAATCAAAGGTTAATGGTTAGAGTTTATGTATGTGATATATATGTGTTGTAACACTAAAAGGAATATAATGAAAAATCAAGTGATTTGTCGATTTGGGATCCGGGGAAAATATCTGTGTTTATCGATTTTTATGTTTTATGCTCTCACTATTGTTTATTTTATTGCTAAGATTCGTGTGTAGATAATTTACGATTTCGAGGTTAAAACCTACACGGTCCACATCCACACCTCTCACTTGGTCATCAGATCTCTATGTCGAAGAACTGATGAGGGTCGGGACAAGGCTAGATATTTTGGAAGCCAAAGAACGGGAAAGGGACCGCAAAATTTCAGAGATCACATTTGCAAATCAGTGTTTAATTGAAGGTAATGGAATTTTAAAAGAATAGGTAACAATGTTACAAGAGGCCCTAGAGACAGGAAAACAAGAATGGCAAAGCACGAAGACAACATGGCAAACCATGACAGGATCAAGGGCAGCGAACAAGGATGTGATAATTTCTAAAGTAACTCAGGTAGATACACAAGTATCTCAACAAACAGATCTTTCAAAAGAGAAGACAAAAAAGAACAATATGGATGGTGGTCCAAAAGAAATCAAAGATAGAGTTGAAGATGCTAATGGTTACATAAGGACAGGGGAAGAAAAGGATGCAAGTGCTCGTAGAGCACAAGAAAGAGAACACAAAGAAAGAAAAGACAGGGAAACAAACTTTATTATCGGAGGAATAAGAGATTATGGGAGGAATGAAAGTACTCTCAATTTGACAAGGGACTTTCTGAAAGAGAAACTACATTGGAAAGGGAAAATTTGCCAAGCAAGGAGGGTGGAGAAGATATGTGAAGAGAGGCCTCGTCTCATAAAATTCACCATGGAAACCGTGCAAGAAAAACACCATCTCTTGAGCAAAAAGAGACTCTTGAAAGGCTCACACTTATTCCTAGATGAATATTTAACAAGCAAACAACAAGAGGAGAGAAGGGAAGAAGTGAAGAAAATTAGGGCAGCAAAAAATGAAGGAAAAAGGGCATGGTTGTACAATGGTAAAGTAGTTATTGCAGTGTTTGGGACTCAGGACAAAACAGGACAGCGAGCAAGCAGTGAATAAAAAACAAAGAAATCGATAATAGAGAGGAAAACAATAAGAGGAACATGGATGGAAAGGGGCGAAGACTCAAAGTTGAGTCTTATGTGTCAAACTGCGTAGCAGTCAAATCCTACACAGGTCTACCTAAGTTTAGTTTGTTGGAATTGTAGAGGCTAGCCTTGGAGGAGGGGACCTGGGTTAGGGCCTATTGCAGAAGGTAGAGACATAATTTGTCTCACGGAAACTCATGAACATGATGGTTGCAAAACTCCTGTGTTTGGCAGTTATTTGAAGTTAGTAGTTTGGAACAAGGTAGCAGAAAATGGCAAAGGGTATGGGGGATACTAGTTTTAGTGAAATAAAAAGAAGGTCGTCACATTCAGTTGATGAAAGAAGATGAAAATAAACAATATTTATGGTTCAAAATATCAAAGAATAAGAATCACATAAGAATTGCAGCATGTTATTTTTCCCCTCAAGTCTCAAAAACTTACAAAAATAAGGGGCTAGACAATAAGGATATATATGCAGCTTTAAAGCAAGATATTGTTGTGTACTATCAGTAGGGAGAAGTACTTTTAGTGGGCAATTTTAATGCTAGAACAACAAATCAGCAAGCTAGTATTCTTTGTTGCAAAGAGGATCATAATCTTATTTGGCTCACTGAAGAGGAGAATCCCCAATGGGTGAGATGTTCAAAAGATGCCAAAGTTGGCAATCATTTTGGATAGAAATTTCTTACACTATGTGGGGCTTTCAACTTAATTATTTGCAATGGTCCTGATAGATGGAAAAGGTCTGGGAACTTTACTTGCAACATATGCAATGGGGCAAGTGTCGTTGATTATGTGATTTGTTCACAAAGCTTGATAGAAAAGATAGATGAACAAATCATAATTGGGACTTAAAATCACATAATTGGGACTTAAAATCATACCATAACCCAATTTATATGAAGTTATCATGGGTAGAAGAAAGACAACATAAGAGAAAAATCCAATGCTCTCGGCAATCACTACCAAGGGGCAAAATTCCTCCAACACAAGAAAATTGTATTATCTTCAAGATAATGCTGGAGAGATTAATTCAAAAAGAGAAAATTGGTTTCCAAAGCTTCAACAATCATGAGTTAACAAATATAATTCAAATGGCACTTGAAAAGTGCAAAAGAGCAAAAAATAGGAAATCAAAATCAAATTGTTTTCGTTTGAATGCTTGGTTTGATGAGGAATGCAAAATGGAAAGGAGAACCTTGAAAAAGATAAGCAAGGAGAAGATGAATGTAAAGTTATATAAGCAAATACTAAAGAGGAAAAAAGATGAGTTCATGCAAACAAGGCGAGAAGAGTTAATTATCTAGGCAAGAATAACCCAAAAATTTTCTGGCAGGAACTTCAACTAAGGAAGAAGCAAATCGAAAATAATATTAGAGCTAATCAATGGTTTGAATATGCAAAACAAATCTATGAGAAAGAATCAGAGGTTGAGCCTCCCCTGGGCTCAACACAACTACAAAGCTCTTCACATTATAGGAGCTGTAGATTGGAATTAAAAAGTTGAAAACAGGAAAGGCAAAAGACTTGGTTGAACTTCAAATAGAGTATCTAAAATGGGGAAGGAACACTCTTGCACCGCACATCATGGAAATATTCAACAACATCATTCAACAAGGATTCTCAAGAGATTGGACAACTAGCCTAGCAATACCCCTTTTTAAAAGTGGAGACATTAATAATCTGTTCAATTATAGAACCATTATGATCAATCTTTTGTTTGCAAAGCTTTTCGGTAGCATGGTAGAAAATAGAATCAGTAAGTGGGCAGAAATAAAAGAAAAGAGGGCAAAAGGGCAAGCGGGTTTTAGGCCGAAGCATTCTACAGTGGATCACGGCATCACGTTGAAACACATTATTGAAAAGGTTTGGGGGTGGTAAAGAAGAAGTATTCTACTGTTTTGTTGACTTCAAAAAGACATTTGACACAGTCCTTGGAGATAAGTTATGATGTAGAATGGAAGAACTTGAAATTCCTTTGCATTATAGAGTTGTTGTCCATAGACTTTATGAAGAGGTGAAAGTCAAAATTAAAACCTCAACGAGTATTTCAGAAAGCTTTAGAAGTAACATTGGAGTCAAGCAAGGTTGTTCTCTATCCCCTACTCTTTTTGGTTTATATATTGATAAACTGAAAGAGTGGCTAAATTTGCAAGGTGGGGATGGTGTTTGGTTGGGGGAGTTTGTGATAAAGCTTCTTTTATATGTTGATGATCTTGTATTGATTTCTAAATCGGCCCATGGATTGCAGACGCACCTATATGCCCTTGAGAATTTTTGTAGAGCAATGGGGATGCAAGTCAATATTAACAAGACCAAGATAATGATTTTCTCTAATAAAAGGAAGCAAAGTCAGTATATGTTCTTCTTTGAAGGAAACACTCTTTAAGTAACTGAGTACAAATACCTCGGGATCGATTTCAACAACAATCTTAATTGGAAGGACTGCAGAAAGAAGAAAATCTTACGAGGGTGGAAAGCATTATATGCTCTTCAAAACAGATGTAGAGAGGCAAAGTTATGGGATTGGAAAACGATTAAAGTGTTTTTTGGACTCCAAGTTTGTCCAGTGATGCTATATGGGTGTGAATTGTGGGCTAGCAGCACCCATGTCTCAAAATGGAAGCAAATTGAGAAAATCCAAAAACATTTGATCATGAACAAGTTCAAAATAAAGATTTCAATACCTTATGAGACAATGTTGAGTGAAGCAATTGCTATGGTGCGGCTCATAAGATATCTAAAAAGAATTGAGCAAATAGAAGTAGATAGATGGCCTAATGTTATCTTCAAAGAAGGCATGAGTGAACTAAAGAAAACATGGATGAGACAAAACTACACATGGATGCAAAAATGGAATATCTACCTCAATGTTTGTCCCACAAATAGCAAAGAGCTAAAGAATTTTGTTATGGAAAAGTTCCGTAAACAAGTATGGGGAAAAGAGTTGGGTAGAAAGAAGAAGTACTATGTTGAAGATGTGAAACAGGATAGTAGAAAAGGCCTAAAGAAGCTTAGGAAGAACGAGTGTGTACATTAAATTTTGCAGGTCTGGGGCAGTGGAATCGGAAAAACATTTCATTTCGAATGTGATGCCTTCAAAGACATGAGAGAAAGTTATGAGAATATGTTAACATCTATCTCTTGGCATTGTCTTTTCAGCAATGAGATTGTTGGAAGGTTGGGTTAGCTCATCATCGGCTATTTTTATATTGAAAATTGAATTCAAATATTAAAAAAAAAATAAAGAAAATATTAAATATAGAAAAATCCATAAATTTGAAGAAAAAAATAATTGATAATTAATTTATGTTGACAAATTTATGGATATTTACTATATATCACACAAACTTAAATTTAAATATTAAAAAGAAAGTATTTTAAAAAAAATAAAAATAAAAATAAATCCATAAATGTGAAAAAAAAAAATTAATTAATTTATATAAACACTTGACAATTAAAAATTTTAATTTTAATTTTTAAACAAATTTTAATTCTAAAAATTTGATTTTAAACCACATAAAATTAATTATCTACTAATCAAAAATTAAAATTTCAAATTTTAAATATTCAAAAAATAATTTACAAATTAGAAAAAAGTAAGTTTAATATTTAATTTTACAAAAATAAGATTTAGAAATACTTTCTAAAATTTACAAATTAATCAAAATTAAAGCATTGTGACCACTGATTACAAATATATACAAATATATAAAACACGTACAATAATGACATGAATTTAACAACTCTCCAGTTTGAAACTGTAATGTTAACATTCTTATTCTAACACCAACAACTCTATAATTTAAACCTGTTATGAGCTGCTTAGAGAAAAACAGTAGCTCGTCTTTTGACCCAAAACTAAATGTTTGATATAAAGTGATTGATGCCTGAACGATCAAGCATGAACATTCGATTCTCAAATTAGAGATCCGATAAACATTGGGAGACACAGTGGCCAGATCAATTGACAGGAATAACAATAGTCCTTGGCTTCTGAGGCTCGGGCGGAGGAACCTTGGGCACGGTAACAGTCAGAACCCCGTCCTCACAGAGCGCAGAAATTGCATCCAAATTGGCGTCAGAGGGAAGCACGAATTTTCTAAGATACTTGGCGGGCTTTCTCTCCATGCGAATGTATTTGGTATCCTCGTCGTTTTCCTCACGCTTTCGCTTCCCCCTGATGGTCAGCACATTCTCATCCTCAATCTGAACCTGCAAAACACATACACACAGGAATTCAAGAAAACCTTCAGATTCGATCCGTGGTCCGGCGAAAAATGTCAACAGACGGTAAAGAAAGAAAATAAAGAAACCTACCTGGAACACATAAACACAGGAATTCAAGAAAACCTTCAGATTCGATCCGTAGTCGGGTGAAAAATGTTAACAGACGGTAAAGAAAGAAAATAAAGAAACCTACCTGGATGTCGGAGCTCTTGACGCCCGGCATGTCGGTGACGAAAGAATAGGCCTTCGAGTTCTCCTTGATGTCCACGGCCGTGCCGGCGATGGCCTTGGTGTCGCGGATATAGCTCCGGGCAAGCGGATTTAGCAGCTTCTCGAGTTCGTCCGGCACCGACTTGACCGCGTTCCGGCTACTGAAAAGAGAATCGCTGTGAAGGACGTGCTCCAGAAGGGACTCCATTTTGCCGCTAGATCACAGAGTTGGCAACCTATCAGTCACTCAGTTTTGCTGGATTCACTGAGGTATAGGCGAAACGGGCTGGATTTAATAGAGGAGAGTGGGATGGCCAGGAGGTTCTGGAAAGTTTGAGAGAGTGCGTTTGGGGTTTCTCTGGAACCTCAGCGAGTGTCTTTTTATCCATTCATCGTAGTTTGTGAGCTTCGACCTCGCAACTTTCTAGAGGCCCTTTTCGAATTAATTTTTTTAGAAAAATTGTCGCTCCACTGCAGTTTAAAATGGACACAGTGGATATTTATGGTCACTATCAGATTCGATCCTGCAACTTTGAAAGGCCCAGGTAGGTGTATTTCTAAACACTAAATTTTTTAATGACACAATTAACAAATTCTCCTCCCATAAGGCATGAATAAAAAAATTATAAAGTATGATAAAAAAAAATGATCGCTCAGTATTAAAGTATTATCTATTTTATAACCAGTCTAAGTCATGGTTACCAAAATTTGAATTATAAAAAACATCCCACAATTTGGAATAGTGAAAAAATTTCAACTGAATTTTAAAAATTTATTTAAAAAAAAAAAAAAAACATATTATTATTTTTCTTTCAAAATATTAAAAAATTGAAATGATTTTTTCACATAAGAAAATATTTTGTTTATTTATTTCTAATACGTGGATTTAAAATGATCTAGAAATAGAAATAGTAAGAGATAAAATGCATCAAATTTAATAGTATCAGTAATATTTAATATGAGCCCAGAAATATCAAATTAATGCATTAAAATTAATAGTATCAGCACTATCTAATATAAGTCCAGAGATATCAAATTTTTTCACTTACAAATTTTTTTAGAGTGCAAAATACAATATGTATTTTTTTGTTGTTTAAATTGTATTTTTGAATACTATATAAAATATATATAACAACTTTTTTAGAGTGCAAAATACAATATGTAATTTTTTGTTGATTAAATTGTATTTTTGAATGCTATATAAAATATATATAACATTAAAATAAAATATTTTATATAACATATACATGAAACAATTTATGAGGGAAATTAAAATGGTTGTTTTATTATTAATATATTTTTAAATATAAGTCAATATTAATTAGTATTAAAATATTTCATTCTTAATCCACATTGAATATTTTATTATATACAACATTTAAATATTTTATTTTAACAAAAAAAAATCTATACATAAATATATATGAAGGTGTCATCTATATGAATTAGTTAACATAGATCTTCAAATAGTTTATTTAAATCTCTACTTGAAATATTTTTTTAAAGTAGAAGGTTTAAACATCTTATTCACAATTTTTTTTACTTCTAATTACTTTACAACATATTCATTTTTTTTATTAGAGGGGACATTTTTTGCTATTTAAAACATAGATTGGGAAAAAATACAAGTAAAATCTAATAATCTGAATAAAAAAACTCAACATGAATAGTAATGTAAAAAATGAAATATTTTATATTAAAATTAAGTTTGGAGTGATCTCCACATAACAAGAAACTTATATCTTTAGTGTTCTTTTCGGATCCAAATTTATTCAACAATAAATATGTAAATTAATCTTTGTAGTGGATAAAAAAAAATGAACCCTTTTAATTGAATTCCAAACACTCATTCAACCACAATTTCTCTAATGGTTAATATCCAACCAACTAATGACTATTAAAATTTATATTTTATTTTTATAGTTTTTTAATATTAAACTTAACCTTCTCTGTAATTTTTTAAAAATAAAGTCTTTAATAAAAAACTTGCCAACATTTTGCAACTTATATAAAAAGTCTAAAACTTTCTCGAACATAATGCTCTGATGGGATAGATAGGATGGATGTTTACATGCATATGTTCTACTATGGTTGCTTGTTCATCGATCTTTGGAGATTCACAAGATGGGATAGATAGGATGGATGTTTGCATGGATATATTCTACTCTAGTTGCGTGTTCATCAGTCTTTGGAGATTCACAAGTTGTTTCAGAGCATCATGTCCCCCTATTGAGCCTCATTGCTCATAATCTCAACAAGTCGTTCCAAGTTCGCCAGGAACCAAATAACCACGCATAATCAACTAGAATTGATTTCATAAAGAAAAAAACTTTACCAGATCATCAATTTTCGTAAGACTTTTCTATATCACATTGATGGAGACCCGGATGTCTTCTCTTATATTGCAAACAGATTCGACACAGACATATCTGGGATGGTTTTTCTTATCTTGGATACAGATTGAAGCCGAACTAATACAAGGACGAAGATTGGAATTGGCTCCTCTCTCGTTTTAACTAGAAACTATGTTTGTGGGTAAACATATTTTTATCATTTGGAAGTAGACTTACACTCATCACCTCGGTGTTACAACAAATGGCCATATACTGGATGCATTTATTTGTCATTCCTACCCATATTATTACTAAGATCTGGACCAAGATATCTCGTTTTCTATGGGATGATGGGGAATCGGGTCGTAAGTATCATCTAGCAGCTTGGGAAACCCTGTCCATGCCCAAACATACTGATGGTTGGGGTATTCTGGATACCAGATGTTTTTGACATTCGTTGCTCATGAAATGTCTATGGAGGGCCCTATTTCATTATAATGGTATTTGGAGCGATATAATTGTTGCAAAATATCTACATGGCAATCTCATTGCAAATTGGATATGATCTCCTAAGAATGGTCATGGCGGGGGCTCTTACATTTGGAGAAGTTTTTTTAAGGTTAGGGTTTTCCTACTCAATCAGACCAAATGGGCTTTTGGCCAAGGGAATAAAATCATGATCAACTTCGATCATATTGTTGGCATCCTAGATCATCCTCATTTCTCTATGGAAATTGTTACAACATTACATCACAGAGGTATATTTATACTAGGTCATGCCATAGATGGTTGGGAGGGCAACATGTCGAGATGGAAAGATGCTGCAAAACCTCACATTACTGGAAATTCTGCAAATGAATGGAACTTGTTTATATCTGCTTTGTGCAGGGCCGGTGTGACAAGCGGTGGGACCCAGGATGAGATTATTTGGGATGGACCTACTCAGGGAGGACTTCTCATTGTCAAAGACTTATATCACTGCATTCGTTCACCTATTTAGGGGCACGACAGATCCTGGTTCATGAAAATATGGGGGATGCGCATACCATTGAAGATTATATTATTTTCTTGGCTTGTTTGGCAAAACAAGATTCTTACATGGGATAATTTATGCCACAGAGGTTTTAATGAACCAGGACTATGTTCTCTTTGTGGCTCTAATGGGGAGACTGTGGATCATTTATTTCTCAACTGCCACTTTGTTATCCAGGTGTGGGATCTCACTTTCTCTCATTTCCACATTCCTGCAACACGTTTTCTTTCCATCCTCCATTGCTTCGAATGGGCTATCAAATGTTGGTGTGTGGATTCTCGTATTCCTTTATTTATTATATGGGAGCTCTGGAAAACTAGCAATCAAGCCATTTTTTATGCCTATACTGCTCACCCTTTCTGCACTGTGTCAAAGATCTTAGCATGGCTTTATGCTTTGCCTCCACGACCTTGTTTGATTCGGGACTTGTTCCATCGTATGCGGAGAAAGTTTATTTTAATGTCAGAAGGTTTCTTTGATGGTGCGTCAAAAGACAGTATATGTGGATGTGGTGTTGTCCTGTTCAAGGCATTGGATGACAAATACTCATTAACTTGGGGTGGGGGAGATGGCACTAATACCCGGGCGGAACTGTTGGCACTATGGGGCATGTTATGGTTTGCCAAGAGACTGGATCTTGATCCTCTTTACATTTATGGGGACTCCCAAACCATTGTGCAGGCTTTCAAGGGACATAATTCCTTCGACCCCCCACACCTCAGATATCGGCATAAAACGACGGAGGATCTCCTCAAAACATTCCAGTCTGCAACCATACATCACATTTTTCAAGAACAAAACTTTGAGGTTGATCTTTTGTCTAAGAGAGAAATTCTCTTGGGGGATGGATACTTGAACTTTTCCCACATTATTGTGGGTCAGGTGGTGGAACAGGGTTGCATCTACATTCCATAGTCTTTTTTTCAAATTGCAACTTTTGAACAAATCTTTTGCACTATGATTTTGGCATCTAGGCTGGACAATGGTTTTTATTTGGAAGCTATGTTTCTATTACCCCTCTGTTTACTATTTTGGTGTCATTACAATGTGGACTCTCTCGGTATTGGGACTATATGATCTCAGTTGCTATGTTTTCCTTCTTCATTATGTTTACATCTCCTTTATATGTTGGTTGTATGGCGGACTAATATCTCATCCACTTGGATTATGTTTCAGAAATATGTGGAACTATGCTCGTTTACATGTAAATTGTTTTGTCTCAATATTATGAAACAGTTTGTTTTTTTCCTTCTGATAAAAACAAAAACAAAAAAAAACCGTACTAATGAATTTTTTAATTTTTCTGACCAAACTTGGTAATTATGGTATAAATCCATTTTAAATTTGAATTTACCAAATGCCCAAAGGGATCAAGTTCGGAGTTAAGGTGGACCTAAGCTAGTACTCTTGCATTCCATAATGGATTTCCTTAAGCCTTTAAACAACGACATTAATGAATAAATTTCTTTTCAAGAAATTGCGTTAATATTCTTTGAAACTTTTGATGTTTCAGGTGAACCCTTCACCCACCATCACGAACATAAAGCAAGAATAGTAATGAAGAAAAAGTGAAACAAATCCTTTTAAAGAGCATTGATGTCGCTAGGAGAAACATTGGAAATAGATGTTAGAATTTATATGATAGAAAAGTATATAATTATATTTTTGTTAAATTTTACTATATTAAAGCTACAATTTGATATATAAAATAAATAAAGAATTAATAATTAACTATAAGTTGAATTATAATTAATAAATTATTGAATATTAATATGAACTATAATTAATAAATTATAATTAATAAATTATTAAATATTAATATGTTTAAAAGAACTAATTGCCATTAATTGGAATAGAGAACATATATCGGTCACTTCATTCACCGCGCAAGTGCGTCATTTCCATGAGATGTAGTTTTAATCCATTAGCTCATGATTTTTGAATAGTCCACTTAACACTCATTGCATCGAGTGATGCCCACAAGGGTGAAGAAATAGGATTGAAACTAGTGAAATGAATCACATAGGGTCAATCATCACTTCTGGGGCTTGCACCCGATAACCAGGACTTCCCGGGAAGTCACTCATCCCAAATCGCCTTTGGCTCAAGCATGCTTAACTATGGAGTCATGGTTACCGAGTGCAAGCCCCAAAAGTGATGATTGACGTTATGTGATTCATTTCACTAGTTTCAATCCCATTTCTTCACCCCTGTTAGCATCACTCGATGCAATGAGTGTTAAGTGGACTATTCAAAAATCATGAGAAACTAGTCAGTTACGACTACCTCTCATGGAAATGGTCATAAATGAACGACTTACTTAACGTAGTTGAATCCCAAAAAATGATATTTAATATAATGCATTGAGTGCTAAGTGGACTATTCAAAAATCATGAGAAACTAGTTAGTTACGACTACCTCTCATGGAAATGGTTATAAATGAATAACTTACTTAAAGCAGTTGAATCCCAAAAAATGATATCTAATATAATGCATTGTGGAAAACCCCTCAAAACGTAAATTATTAACTTATTAAATAATATTTAGGACGTATAACTAATTAAAATTGACGTTTTTAATAATTATTAAATTAACAAATAACTAATCAGATCATATAAATATTAATTATAACTAATTAAAATTGATGTTTTTAATAATTATTAAATTAATAATAACAAATAGGATCATATAAATATTAAATTAGGGTAAAATTGTGTATAACTATTATTATTAGTAATGATATTAACAAGGTTAAAATATTTTATTTTATTATTACTATGTTAATACTAAAGTATTAAAGCAATTGTCCACATTCTTGGATCCAAGTTGTTCTATTAAGGCACTTGATGTGAAGTCATTGGTTCAAATTATGTATTGGACATGATGATGAAAATGTGGTCCTACTCAACTTAATAAAAATAATAATAATAATAATAAATAAATAATATTAAATGATTAATTATAAATTATAAATATTATTAGAACTTACATTGGGTAAAAGAAGTTATAATTTAATATCTAATTATTACGTGGTGAAGTGACGTGAATCATCATCATCATCATTTATCAACTTAATACTAGCAGTTGCCCCAAAAGGTGCAATGAAAGGCCGATAGGATTTTTAAATTGAAAAAATTATACTTTGGTTTTCATAATTAATATCTGTCCTATATGATAATTTTCACAACAATAGTGATGAGTGTAAAATTTGGATTATTCCATACCTCTTAATTTATATGATAATTTTCACAACAATAGTGATCAGTGTAAAAGATGGATTATTCCATACCTCTCTTTAAGACGCAAAAAATATCACAGAACAAAAAAGAATACATTTCATGTATATAATTTGAACCAACAAGCAAGCATTTCGAGTAAATAAGAAGAGAATCATATTGAATCATATTTCTAGTAAAGAATTAAGCACCAATTTAATATACAAGTTAGTTGTAACCTTAAAATTATTATTATTATAATATTTATATTTATATACAATTAAAATAACATTTTTCTAGTATTTCTAAGATGGTATTAGTCTTGTTGTATTACAGAGATATTGTGTGCCAGTTATAGTGTAATATTAAGATTATGATTCATTACTTGCATATGATTGTAGAGATAGTATGCTTGTTAAATATAGTGTAATATTAAGTTTATGATTTATTAGTGTAATTTTTATTCTATTTAGTGTTGATTGGTTATTATTGTCTCATTTCAATATTTGCATTTTAATCAAAGTTTGAAAAAAATATATATAAAATTGTTTTTTGTTTTAGCTAGAGAAATTAATTTCTTATTCTAAAGATGGCGACATTGGCATTGATAATATTTCTTATTATAATGTCAATCAAACTCCAATCCCGGAAAACAAACTGAAATATTAAACCAAATGTTCAAATTTATTGTATTTTCAAATCTTCTAGTTTTCCACTCAAACTAGCTGAAACCAACTGTAACTGCATGTTCAGATCCAATGGACAATGCCTTTTTTCTACAAGACTAAACCCACCGCCATTGCTACCCTGCATAAATCTGGCACAGAAACAAATTAATGCAGCATAAATCTGGCACAGAAACAAATCAAACTCCAATTCCTGAAAATACACTGAAATATTAAACCAAGTCTTCAATTTTATTGTATTTTCAAAACTTCCATTTTTCCACTCAAACCAGCTGTAACTGCGTGTTCATATCCAATAGAGTGGCCCGTTGACAACAGAATAGTGACTGGGAATGAGGACTCTGCATCGCACACGAGAGAATTTTACAAGAGATAAGTCACTCATTCACTCTAAACGAATCTACAAAACTTATAATATTCTTCTCACATTTCGACCAACTTCTACCAAGAAAAATAATCTATATACTCAACACACACAATGCAAGCAAACAAATGCATAAAACTCAAATGAGATTTGCATTAAGTCTGCAAATGCTAGGGGAAAAAGGATAAGTATTCCAAATCCTAACCTGCAATTTTTTTCAGCACATCTTGCTCTGTTATATAAGTCTTCTCCAGAGTCTTCCCAATATTCTTATCCCATAGAGCTACAAGCTCGTTAATAGAATAAGTGTTGGCACGAAGCCTTAAATACAGGATCTTGTTTAGTGTTCTAGGCCATCCACTGCCTTGAAGGTAAGTCCACTGTCTAATGCAGGCATATTTATTTCTGAAAGCTGAATTCCTATACAATGATGTGTTTTTTTAAGAAATCATTTAGCAAACTATAGATATTTGCACTGGATCATATTTTCCCTCTTAATAATCATAAATTGTGTGAAGTCCTGTCTACATGGAGCAACTAGCAGTAATTAGCTTACACTGTAAATGTAAGTACCCACAAAAATAAAAAACACTAATATAGACGTAATACCTTATCAAAGTTAATTCGAATGTTTACTCGTGCATCGCATGCCCACTAATCTTATATATACTATATAAAAAGGCACGTTTTGGGGAAGCTTATTAGAAACCTGATTTCAACCATTTAATTGTAACCAAACATATAGATTTTGCGTTCAGCGGTTTTTAGCGGATAATAATGGAATAGCGACCTCCTTTTCGCCTTCTTTTCACTCTCAGAAACCGTTAGTCATTTTCTCTCTATATTTTGAAAACTTAAAATTCTTGACTTTATATTTCCGAAGCTGCTGGTCATCTTTTATTTGATTTTTGAAAGCTCCAAGTAATCGGTACTCTTTTGTTTTGTTCATTTCCCTGCATTGTCGTTTCTTGGTTTGCTTAATACTAGTTCATACTGAAACCCTAAAGCTAAAAATCAATCATTGTTTCCGCTTATTCAAAATTGTATTTTGGCTAATATCCAATCCGAGAATCTAAACAACTGGCCACTATAGATGGATTCTAGAATGGCAAATAGAGTGGCCAGTTGACAACATAATAGTGACTGGGAATGAGGACTCTGCATCGCACACCAGAGCATTTTACAAGAGCTAAGTCACTTATTCACTCTAAACGAATCTATAAAATTTAAAATATTCTTCTCACATTTCAACCAACTTCTACCAAGAAAAAGAATCTACATACTCAACGCACACAATGCAAGCAAACAAATGCATAAAACTCAAATGAGATCTGCATTAAGTCTGCAAATGTAAGTATTCCAGATCCTAACCTGCAATTTTTTTCAGCACATTTTGCTCTGTTATATAGGTCTTCTCCAGAGTCTTCCCAATCTTCTTCTCCCATAAAGCTACAAGCTCGTTAATAGAATAGGGGTTGGCAGGAAGCCTCAAATACAGGATATTGTTTAGTGTTTTAAGGTCATCCACTGCCTTGATGGTAAATGTTCCAATATCCTCCTCCTTCACAAAAACAACTGCATATCTAGTGTGGGTTGAATTAACAACTGCTGAAAGAGTACATCAAAGAATACTAGTCATAAAACATAATTTTTTGGGCAGAGAGAACACTGTAAATACCTTTAGCATTTCCATCTCCAGCTATGACAATTTTATCCCTTGGAGGTGCAGTAAGGCCGGGCTGCCCCAAACTTGGTAGAAAAAACCCGGCAAAACAGTTGCTGGCGACATATGTGTAAGGGATGCCTTTTGCCTCAATGGCCCTACGAATTTTCGCTTTGGAAGCAAACATGGTCTTTGCAGGCTCCACTGCATGGGTTTTATCGACATCATTGCCAAACTCAGATGGAAAAAACCTCTGCAAATATTATAAACAATAGTTGTAAAAACATATCTGGAATTGTTATGTACATATGGTCTATATATTTAAGTCTAAAACCTCATTAAGAGTATATTGTATAGTATATACCTTGATGGTTTCAACCTCCTTAATGACCTTGATAATATTCAGCTGATCCATCAGCTGTGGTTTCTTTACAGCGGAGATAACTACATCAAATTTCTTGATTGCCTCAACAAGACTTTCCTAATCCTCCAGAGACCCCTGCAAATTGATGATTCTTTATCAGGTCATGCATCTGGGCATATCCAAGAAAAACAAGGTCCTAGATGAAAATGGGAAGAAAACAGTAAGGGTGTGATATTCAGAGCTGACAACCCATCACAAGGAATAATCAAAAGGGCTATACCCACAAGAAATTAAGAGTGCATGGCTAGCTTATGCTGATTCGTTTCCATAGCCCATTACAATAAATGAGAAAATGAGCCTTCCTTTCCACAAGTAAATAAACCCTACGCAATCCTCGTATGCTGAACTTAGCTGATAACGGTAAAACCCATTACAGGAAATAATGAAAAGAAGTACCCACGAAAAAAAAACAGATTACTGCCACACATATAGTCCAGGTCTCACAGCCAAGCACAAGACATGATCAAATGACCTTATCTGAATGAGGGAAAAAAAAATCACAAGAAGTTTATGCAAATCAGTGCTCATTACCAATACAAAAAATGACCAAACTAAGGAATCACTAATGTGTTGATCAGTTAGATTTGATCTGAAAGTAAGGCAGACAGAGCACTTACATGAAGTATAATAGCACCTGAGGCCTGGAAGGATTCTAGAAGCTTTGCCTTGTCAGGATTAGAAGTAGTAGCCTCTCTAACAAGAAGGAATGTGGGATGGCCAAGAGCAAGGCTAGCTTTAGATATATGACGACCAATATAGCCTGTTCCTCCAATTATCAGAATCCTGCTGCTGCTTGCCATGTTGCCCAAACTTGTGAAAAATCTGGTAGACAGTGAATCAAGATATTACTAGCAGACTTACATGCTAACATGGTTTGTTTCAACTTTTATTTTTATTAAGCTTTAGAAGGATCAAACAAAGCAAACTGCAAGGAGTGTTAACTAAAATGGACACCTCAGTACACAATAGATCTGGGATCCATGCTAGTATCAATCATTCTTAACAGATCTGGGTTAATAAGGATCTAGAGCTATTAAGGAAATGGGATTAAAAAATACCAGATGAACAGAGATTGTTGCAATAGCTTGTTGCATTTGAGAGTCAAGTTTTCCCAAATCGGCGTAACCAAAGGCGAATGTAGTCTTCACGCCATTTCGAACCGACACCTGAAATACAGAGAAAATGCCCATATGAACAATGGCCGCTGCTCAAATAAGTTTCCACTCATCCTATTTCGGCTTCTCCAGACAGACGGGCATTCTATGCAAAACGAGAGAAGCTGCAGTTATCGTCTGAGATGGTTTATTGGTAAATGAACCATCGCACACCAGACGTTGAGAAACCTATGCTTCCCTCTTCCTCCACCTCCAACACTACCACGGCATGAAAATGCAAGCCCTATCAAGTGTGCATATAAATCCTAAAAGTTAAGTCAGGTTTGATAACCAATTTTCATTTAATATGGAGTTGAGAACTAGTCGGTGGTGGCGGGACGATATAGGGAACCCGAGGCGTGATTTTGGGAACCTTCATCGGAAAAATGTTAATGCCGTAATGTGCACAGATAGATGACAGATGTCATGTTTAAGGTTAAAAAGATCGACGAAAATAAAAATGAGTTGGCTTAAATATATATAAAAAATTACATATCAGGGAACACGTGTCAGGCTGACATTAAAAATGTTGACGATGAAAAACTGCATCTCTTTCAAAAGAGAAGGCCTATCGGCCTAAATATATATTAATAATATTAATAATAATATTATAATATATATTAATAATATAATAAATAATAAATATTAATAATATTAATATTTATTGATATATTAAAAATATTATAATATTTATTAATAATATTAATAATATAATAAATAATAAATATTAATTATATTAATATTTATTGATATATTAATAATATTATAATATTTATAAATAATATATATTAATAATATTAATAATATAATAAATAATCAATATTAATAATATTAATATTTATTGATATATTAATAATATTATAATATTTATTAATAATATTAAACCTAAAAACATAAGAAAGTAATAAACTCTAACAAGTAATATATTAAATTCAAGAGATTAATAAAGCATATGAAACAATATTTAAAACAAAAACCTAATAGATTAATAAACCCTAACAATTAATATTTTAAACTAAAGATATTAATAAACCCAAGGGATAATTAATAATTCAAACCCAATGTCATCATAAACCAAAGGTTTAAATATTATAAACCAAAGGAATTGGTGAACCCAAGGGATAAATATTATAAACATAAGGGATCAATATTAAAAACAAAAGAGATTAATAAACCCTAAGAATTGATATTTTAAACTAAAAAACCTAATAAATTAATAAACCATAAGAATCAGTATTTTAAACACAAGATATTAATAAACCAACGAGATTATTAACATTATAAACCAAAAGAACTAATAGACCCAAGGGTTTAATATTATAAACCAAAGGAATCAGTGAAACCAAGGGATAAATATTATAAACCTAACGGATGAATATTAAAAACAATAGAGATTAATAAACCCTACGAATTAATATTTTAAACTGAAAAATCTAATTAATATTTTAAACTGAAAAATCTAAGAAATTAATAAGGCATAAGAATTAATATTTTAAACTCAAGACACTAATAAACCCAATGTGTGATTAACATTATAAACCAAAAGAACTAATAAACCCAAATGTTTAATATTATAAACCAAAGGAATCAGTGAACCCAAGGGATAAATATTAAAAACCTAAGGGATCAATAAGGCTAAGGGCAATATTAAAAACAATAGAGAATAATAAAACCCAAGGGTTTAATATTATAAACCAAAGGAATTGGTGAACCCAAGGGAATTGATTTAAACATTGAGAAAATTGTTGTCACAATGTGACGTTGGACCAACTATGGCCATGGTTTGCCATGGGTGATTTTCATATTGAGATAATATTTGTCAGAATGTGACATTCGATCGTGGATGACATTGATCGATTATTCATATTATAAACCAAAGGAACTAATAAACGCAAGGGTTTAATATTATAAACCAAAGGAATTGGTGAACCCAAGGGAAAACCATTACCCAACAAATTATAAACCAAAGGAATTGTTGAACCCAAGGGAATTGATGTAAACATTGAGACAATTGTTGTCACAATGCGACGTTCGACCAACTATGACCATGGTTGGCCATGGGTGATTTTCATATTGAGACAATATTTGTCAGAATGTGACATTTGATCATGGATGACATTGATCGATTATTCATATTATAAACCAAAAGAACTAATAAACCCAAGGGTTTAATATTTTAAATCAAAGGAATTGGTGAACCCAAGGGAAAACCATTACCCAACAAATTATAAACCAAAGGAATTGATGAACCCAAGGGGTGATTTAAACAATGAGACAATTGTTGTCCTGTCTGACGTTGGACCAACATGACCATGGTTGGCCATGGGTGATTTTCATATTGAGACAATATTTGTCGAAATGTGACATTTGATCATCGATGACAGTGATCGATTATTCATATTATAAACCAAAAGAACTAATAAACCCAAGGGTTTAATATTATAAACCAAAGGAATTGGTGAACCCAAGGGACAACCATTACCCGACAAATTATAAACCAAAAGGAATTGGTGAACCCAAGGGAATTGATTTAAACATTGAGACAATTGTTGTCACAATGCGACGTTGGACCAACTATGACCATGGTTATGCATAGGTGATTTTCATATTGAGACAATATTTGTGAAATGAGACATTTGATCATGGATGACATTGATCGATTATTCATATTATAAACCAAAAGAACTAATAAACTGTGGTATAGTAATATTATAAACCAAAGGAATTGGTGAACCCAAGAGAATTGATTAACATTGAGACAATTGTTGTCACAATGCGGCGTTGGACCAACTATGACCATGCTTGGCCATGGGTGATTTTCATATTGAGACAATATTTGTCAGAATGTGACATTTTTCATGGATGGCGTTGATCGATTATTCATATTATAAACCAAAAGAACTAATAAACCCAAGGGTTTAATATTATAAACCAAAGGAATTGGTGAACCCAAGGGAATTGATTTAAACATTGAGACAATTGTTGTCACAATGCGACATTGGACCAACTATGACCATGGTTAGCCATGGGTGATTTTCATATTGAGACAATATTTGTCAGAATGTGACATTTGATCATGGATGACATTGATCGATTATTCATATTATAAACCAAAAGAACTAATAAACCCAAGGGTTTAATATTATAAACCAAAGGAATTGGTGAACCTAAGGGAAAACCATTACCCAACAAATTATAAACCAAAGGAATTGGTGAACCCAAGGGAATTGATTTAAACATTGAGACAATTTTTGTCACAATGCGACGTTCGACCAACTATGACCATGGTTGGCCATGGGTGATTTTCATATTGAGACAATGTTTGTCAGAATATGACATTTGATCATGGATGACATAAACCCAAGGGTTTAATATTATAAACCAAAAGAATTGGTGAAACCAAGGGAAAACCATTACCCAACAAATTATAAACCAAAGGAATTGGTGAACCCAAGGGAATTCATTTAAACATTGAGACAATTGTTGTCAGAATGCGACGTTGGACCAAGTATGACCATGGTTGGCCATGGATGATTTCATATTCAGACAATTTGATGATGGATGACATTGATCGATTATTCATATTATAAACCAAAAGAACTAATAAACCCAAGGGTTTAATATTATAAACCAAAGGAATTGGTGAACCCAAGGGAAAAGCATTACCCAACAAATTATAAACAAAAGGAATTGGTGAACCCAAGGGAATTGATTTAAACATTGAGACAATTGTTGTCACAATGCGACGTTGGACCAACTATGACCATGGTTGGCCATGGGTGATTTTCATATTGAGACAATATTTGTGAGAATGTGACATTTGATCATGGATGACATTGATCGATTATTCATATTATAAACCAAAAGAACTAATAAACCCAAGGGTTTAATATTATAAACCAAAGGAATTGGTGAACCCAAGGGAATTGATTTAAACATTGAGACAATTGTTGTCACCATGGGAAGTTGGACCAACTATGACCATCGTTGGCCATGGTTGATTTTCATATTGAGACAATATTTGTCAGAATGTGACATAAGATCATGGATGACGTTGATCGATTATTCATATTATAAACCAAAAGAACTAATAAACCCAAGGGTTTAATATTATAAACCAAAGGAATTGGGGAACCCAAGGGAATTGATTTAATCATCGAGACAATTTTTGTCACAATATTTGTTAGAATGTGACATAAGATCATGGATGGTGTTGATCGATTATTCATATTATAAACCAAAAGAACTAATAAACCCAAGGGTTTAATATTATAAACCAAAGGAATTGGTGAACCCAAGGGAATTGATTTAAACATCGAGACAATTTTTGTGACAATGCGACGTTGGCCATGGGTGATTTTCATATTGAGACAATATTTGTCAGAATGTGACATTTGATCATGGATGACATTGATCGATTATTCATATTATAAACCAAAAGAACTAATAAACCTAAGGGTTTAATATTATAAACCAAAGGAATTGGTGAACTTAAGGGAATTGATTTAAACATTGAGACAATTGTTGTCACAATGCGACGTTGGACCAACTATGACCATGGTTGGCCATGGGTGATTTTCATATTGAGACAATATTTGTCAGAATGTGACATTTGATCATGGATGATGTTGATCAATTATTCATATTATAAACCCAAAGAACTAATAAACCCAAGGGTTTAATATTATAAATCAAAGGAATTGGTGAACCCAAGGGAATTGATTTAAACATTGAGATAATTGTTGTCACAATGATATTGAGACAATATTTTTCAGAATGTGACATTTGATCATGGATGACATTGATGGATTATTCATATTATAAACCAAAAGAACTAATAAACCTAAGGGTTTAATTTTATAAACCAAAGGAATTGGTGAACCCAAGGGAAAACCATTACCCAACAAATTATAAACCAAAGGAATTGGTGAACCCAGGGGAATTGATTTAAACATTGAGACAATTGTTGTTACAATGCGACACTGGACCAACTATGACCATGGTTGGCCATGGGTGATTTTCATATCAACCATTGGGTTTATTTTATTGTTTATAATATTTATCTTAGGGTTTAATGCTAGTTCTTTGGGTTTAATATTATTCAACCATGGTCAACCATATTTTATCAAATCAATTGTGGTCAACCATGGTCAAACGTCGCATTGTGACAAATATTGTCTCAATATGATAATCATGGTCAATCATGGTCACACATGGTCACACATGGTCAAGAATTGTTAACCATGGTTTATAAAGTTAAACATGGTCAACCGCGGTCAATTATGGTCAACCTTGTGTATGCATGGTCAACCATGTTTTATAGACTAAAACATGGGCAATCATTATCAACCTTGGTTATCCATGATCAATCTTGGTGAACCATGATTATCCATTGACAACCATATTTTATAGAGCCACACATGTTTTATTTTAAAATAATAATAATAATATTATTTATAATAATAATTTTATTGTAATAATTGTTTTTAATATTGTTTTTTTAATTTATATTTAATATTATTATGAAGTTATTTTTTTATAAAATAGATTAATTAATTGAATTAATTATTCTATATTAAATTGAATCATTATTATTATGTTTAAATTATTAATAAATTAAAAGTATTATTAATAATATTATTGTTACTATTATTACTTAATTAAATTTTTGAATATTATTTAATTATTTAATAATTATTTAACATTTTAATCAATTAAAAATTAATAATTTAAATAAAAATAATATTAAAAATAAACTATTGGAATAAAATATGATCTCGAAAATGAATTATAAAACTCGTGGATGATATTTTTTTGTATGTGATTATTACCAAAAAATTTTATTCATAAGTATTATTACTAAATATTATTAAAAATATGGTTATTAATTAATATTATTGCTATTATCAATTAATAATATTATTAAATAATTAACAATAATAGTAATATATAATAATTAATAATATATGGAATTAAATAATATAGCATAATTTAAAAAAAAATTAATTAAATGATGGCAACCCAAGCTGCCAAACCCATGATCTTGCATATATAATGCTCTTCAACTTTAAATCTCAATATGAAATAATTCTAACTTTGGAATTATCTATATTTCATGCCTTAAGGTCTAAAAATCCACTTTGACATTTTCTATTCTGACTTTGACTTTGGTGCAAAATCCAATCAACAAACCTTTGTAGGCAAAAGCATTTTTTTTTCAAATTCCTATGGTTGAAACCATACCATAAACCCACTTCATGAATATATCGGATTAATACTTAACTTTGGATTAAATCCAAAGTATCATCCATACCTATATAATGGCTTGCATTCTTTCTTTCATTTATTTAATAGTTCAACCTTGGCAATAATATTAATGCCACATCACTTTCTCCGATTCACAACTATAGTTCGCACCGCTGCCACCATGTCTTTCAAAGATTAAAACTTTAGTTTAAAATGTGAAGAATGTTAAACTCAATATATCAACACGATCTCTAATTCAGCCCTCAACACGTTAATTCATTTCATTTGTAAGTTTCAACTTTAGTTAAAACCATGCACACTTGCCAAATGATACGGCCGCAACATTTACGAATACATTGCGTTATCTTCCGGATAGATCCAACGGTTGATCTATTATCGCGTTCCAAAACCAAATTAGGTGCATATTCAATGGCGATCGCACAACATTGGTTCACAAATGTTAACGCTCCAATCTCACACGATAAAAGCTGTTTTGGAATGCCACTCTTAACACGCGTCACTCAACAAGTGATATCGCGTTCCTTCAAAGAAAACTACTTACCAGTTTTAAAGTTGCGCGAGACTACTGGTATTGACTTTCAAAACCTCCTTTACTGTTTCAACAGTTCTTGTTCCACTTTAGTTTGAGATTCTGCCCAAGTGAACCCTTAACTATTCATATAATATAAAGTTTTTAAACATCGATTGTGATACTTAAATTAATTAATCATTACTTTATTTTAGTCTAAATATTTGGATTTAGTCTATGGAGTGACAAATCGATTCGTTCAGCCAACAAAGGGTGGATTCTCTACATGCAAATATATTCTTCAAAGTTCATACATTAAAGAAAAAATTTCTCGTATTATGTAATGGGGAAATTTACCAAAGAGGTGGCTGCTCCAAGAAATTTGAATTATTATTCTTTTTGTATAGGCTCTGGTTCAAATAATTAAAATGGAATGACGGGGGAGCGGGTTATTCGAACGAATTATGCAATTTACTTTTAAGGTGGTTTATGCTATTGAAATCAATTTTACATATGCTAATTATTATAGTACTAAAGCAATATGGAATTCATGACATATTTTATTTTACATAGTATCAAATTGAATATATATATATATATATATATGATTTTTAAATATTAATAGAAAGGTGTTTGATTTCAGGAAATTGGTTTCACACGTAGAATGACTCGCATTCACGGGTTCACCAGCCAAATGAATAAAAAACAGCACGTGCGACTCGCATTCACGGGTTCATTGGCCAAATGAATTAAAAAAAAAGCTCATGCGGGGATCTTACCAAAGGTGACGAGGGCCGACCTAATGGTAGCGGCACTCCATGTGGGATTGACAGCTTTCAAGAGTGCGGTTGTCCCGCTCACATGAGGAGCAGCCATGGATGTTCCAGACACCAATTGATAGTACGAAGGCTTTTCCCCGGCCGGAATATTCGAAGACTGGTTAGCCGGTATCCAAGCTGCGAGTATGTTCACCCTCGGCGCGCTTATATCCGGCTGCAGCAAACCCACAATTATAATATAAATAGAGGACGCCCATGTTCAGGGAAGGACGGAATTCAAAGTTTTATAATTAGAAGTCCAACCTTGAGGAGACTTTCAGTGAATATGCCTGGACCCCTCGACGAGAAATAGGGAACAACTGGGGCGGGCTTGTAATTCAAAACTGCTACAGTTTGGAGAATTGTCGCTACAGGCGCTCTGAGACATCCAACCAAATGTTAGGAGCTAAATATGAAGCAAAACCATTAGGAAAAACCAAAATGAAAAGTATGGATTGCAAAGGATCTAGAAAGTATAGTACCGTTGAGATTTTATATAAGAGAAAATCTCCGATCCATCTTGATCGCTGACTATAGTTAAGGGAAATGAACCATAGTTGGAAGATACTGATTTTCCCATATTGTCGATAAGATAAGGCCAATGTGGATCACTCACTTGGAAAACTGGGAAGAAGCCATTTGAGAATAGCATTTGATGGACGCCTCCACAATCAATTATGTTGCGTCTTTGACTTCATCGTGCATTCTTTCCTGCAACTAAGAGCGCTCCTTGATTTGCTTTACAACTTTGGCCAAAATATAATCTCCTTCAAAAGGTAAAGGCATTCACCTCGATTGTGAGAAACCTCTTCGAATCTCTCAAGTATATTTTCCACCACCAGTAGGCATGTAGTAGCCAGGTGTGCGGTCCCCATATTTTGAAGAACACCACGAACAATCGTCTTGGCGTCGCCTGGAATAATATCTTTCTGAGTGGTAAAAGAAGACAACGACAAAATTAGATTTTCATCGATAGCCAAATTTCAGAAATCAGGAAATCAAGCAAATAATTAACAATGGAGAAGGTTTAATCTGCACAATGAAGGCGCAGGATTTTTAGTCGAGGCCAAACTCCCAACCCTTGTTGTCACCCAAAGTGTAATTTACAGCCATGCAAGGATTTAAAACATACAGTAATAAAGTCTACAGCACCACGAAGGAGTGGCCGAATTTCCAGTTGGCAGGGATTACCATAATCCATGGCATTAACGCATCAACGCGGGTCTTTTAGATTTTTTATTAAGTAACGCACAAGAGGAGAAGGCCAACTGGGGCACTGGCGAAGTGGGCAACTTAATCGTGATGACAGTCGATGACAGTGATCTTGAATTCCTCTTCTCCTCCCACTCGCCCAGGTCCACCATACCATGGCGAATCGGATCAGCCTCCAAGTGGCAAAACCACGCCATAGTATTCTTGAATCCGCATGAACACGGAGAAAGCTTATTTGATAGGTGGCGCACACACGTTTATTTGAGAATTTGAACCATTTTAGTTTGAATCGTCACTTGTTAATCTTATTAGATGGTCACAACAAATGGCCAATAAATTTTTAATCATATTTTGTAAAAATTTAATTTAAGTATGGTTTAAACTATTTAGTTTGAACCATCACTTGTTAATTTTGATAGGTGGCAGTCAACAAATGGCACAATAAATTTTTAATCATGTTTTGTAAAAAATTAATTTAAGTATGGTTTAAACACGTGATTTAGATATGCAAGGAAGTTACTTTTTTGAATTTCATCCATTGATTTAGTGGCGATGACCAGAATATACCGGCATCTTTCAATCTAGACCATCAGATCAAAAAAATAGTTAATATAATCATAAAAAAGCGATTTATAAGTAACCGGCGTAATAAATTAAGAAATGCAGCATCTAAAAACAATATTCAGAAGGCTGGCATACGCAGCGTTCACAAAAAGAAGAAAGATGTTGTTGGTAACACTGACTCGCATGAAAATTACCAAATATCATTTCTGCATAAGGATTCATTTATTTGCAGCTTCGACCGCTAACGAATTCGCGGAGAACTTCAACATCCAACGAAATAACTTGTTTCCTGATTATGGCTTCACTGATGGCCAAACGATCTTTTGTGATTTTATAATGAATACAATCAGCTAATTCGCAGCCGCTTACACAAATGAGGCTGCAAAATTTTCCATATCCCATCCCACACTCGTCTTCATTCACGGTCTCACTGAGACGTTCAAACATACGAACGAGCTTTCTTTCACTAGTATATCCCTAAGAAGCTGTACACCCCTTTCAAAGGCTTCAGAATTATGCTGCGCCTGCACCTTAAGGCCACTCGTCTCCTTCGATCGCTGATCAATTTCTCTAGAAATGCAAATTATTACAGCATTGTACAGTGCTCTACAGTACATCCTTTCGGAATATACAAGTGAACCCTCGCTCTTTTCAATATAGCAATCCTCGCTGCTGATATCCATTGCATTCGCTTGACAAAGTATCTTGACGGCACAAGTATATTCCAGCAGAAAGACCGGGCTATTGTTTGCAACCAGGATTTTAGCCTTCGCCGCAAACTCGTCAAATACTTCAGAAAATACTCGCAAAACAGAGGAGTGGATTTTCTTCATTATTCATTTAGACATGGCTCATTAAACTTGAAATCAGTGATATGCAGAGCAACTTCTTTGGCTTCCTTTTCTCTTAATATTTTTTCAACGAGTTTCTTGAAATATCTGAAGCCATCTACGGACATTAAGGTATGTATATTCACAAAACAAGCGAACTATATTCACTTTCTTCCATATTCACAAAACAAGCGAACCTTGAACAATGATGTTGATGAATGGTTGATAATGGTGGGAGACTCGTCCGACTCTATCCTAACACAAGTCGGACACCATGAACATAGCATTAGGATGTTGAAACACGCTATTTCCAGTGGGCATAGTTCAATCTACCTATGAGAATGAATATCAAGGATCCATAACGGTATGATGGTATCTGCAATATTATTTTACTATGTAAATTCTATTGGTATATTGAATAATATATCGAACAATGGTATGATGGTAACTGCAATATTATTTTACTAAGTAAATTCTATTGGTATATTGAATAATATATCGAACATATGCATGGAAATTCAGATGAATCCATGGTGAATGTTGCAACAATGTTCTTTAGAAGTAACGCAAAGCTCGAGTGGAGAAAATAAGTATTGGACGTGCAAGTTCGGTGTAGTGTACAAAATAGTGAAAATTGAGTAGAGATGGAAACAACATTACAGGCTTAGTTTGAATTATGCAATAAGTCTTAGATTGCACAAAATCAATCACTTTCGTAGCATTTAAGGATAGACTGAGGTTTGATGGCACATTTCGAAATAAAATACATATCTAAAGAATTTAGGTTGTTTCATTTCTTAAATCGATTGAGCATAAAATGATTTATGAAAAGAAAACATGTTGAGGCTTTTGGTAGCCATCAATCGAAGGTAGAAATTTATTGGATTATAAGGTAGATAGGAAAGATTGTAAAAGATATTTTAATGATGTTCGAAGAGAGAAACAATATAAGCAATATGGAAAGAACAAAAATAAAGATAAAGGAAAGGTGTATTTGTATGGAAAGTATAGAAAAGAGAGGGATACACATTCAAATGTTCTACAATAAAAGGTAAGCTTATATCTTGATTAATTTGTGTAAAGAATATGGGAAGAATTTCGAATGAAGAAGAAGTTTACGTTATGGGAAAAAATCTTCAATTGGTGTTGTGTTTTAAAAGCATTGGATGCTTTTCTAGAAGGAAATTCCATAATAATATATAAGTCAGATTTCAAAATAATTTGCTATTTTTTAGTAGTACTTAATGAAAGATCAATGGATGCGATAGTTGATAGATGGTAAACCCATAAACTCATGAAGGAAGATGTTTTTAGAGACATTCGGTTTCATCCCGAGTTACCACAAATTCATTTTAATGTGGCGAAATTAAGGGTAGAAAAGGTGATTGGTGTGCCAATTGACTCATCCTGAATCTTGGATATTGGAGTGGAACTATAGGTTTCACTATAGTATTTATGGATGACTTTGAAGTTGTTTTAAGAAGATAATTATGAGAGAAAGGTGATTGGTGTGCAGATTGACTCATCTTGAATCTGGGATACTGGAGTGAAACTATAGGTTTCACTATAGTACTTATAGATGACTTTGAAGTCGTTCTAAGAAGATAATTACGAGAGAAAGCCTCGTCTCATTTAGGTTGTTTTGTCATTCTTTTATATGGATACACATGTGCCCTCATTAAAACATGAAAGGGGCATTAAGATGTCCATAGAATGTTTACATTTTCATATATTGGGAAATATTTATGCCATTTTCATTTTTTTAATTATATTAAATAACTAAAAAAATTTCATATGAACATTTGTCTCTTGATATATATATATATGGGGTATTATTAAACCATAGTATTGATTCATGATATTGTAACAAATGAGAATCTCTATAATAAATTAGAGGGGAATTTTCATATTTAAGAATGGTGTTACATTTTATATATATATATAACTCTTAACTCATAAATTAATTAATTTTCTTACTGTTAATAATTATAATCTTTAAATAAATTTATAAACTAGTTAATTTTTATAACTTTTTCAATATTGGTAGGATAGGTGTATTATGAAGTGGGTCTTTTAGTATATATCAACATTTACTAGCCATTTAATTAACATATATACACTAATTCTTATTATATTAAAATAGTAATATTTTGAAATTTCAAAATTTATTTAAAAATATTAATTTTATGTTTAACCAAGAAAATGTAATAATAATAAATATTGAATAAATTATTTATTATATTATTAAAGTATTCATTATGCTATAAAATGCATCCCTAATCACTTCAAACATTAACACTAATATCGCAATTTTCTAATACTTAAAATATCGTGTATCTAATTACTAATAAAAGCACATTAATAAATGTGGTTGATATATACCTTAGGTATATAGGAAAATTTTTGGCTAATACATATAAACTTAAATTCTAAAAATGTTATGCAACCAAAACCCTAACTTTACAAATTTTCAATTATTTTTTGAGTACCCTTCAAATTAAACACACATTTATAGCATCTTGTGATCTCTATATAATTAAATTAAAACTATGTCAATAAACTAGAAAGATAAATTTCTATATTATTTTAAACTCTTCCCTATTTAAAACATCCCACTAATATACTACCAAAAAAAACTACCCACTAATATAATCCAAAAACCAAATCTTTCTATACTCAATTCCCAACCACATAAACAAAATCTGTTCCTTCATAAGTAAAAAAAAAACTTGTTAAATTAAACTACTACAAGGACAAGTTACCAACTAGATTCAGAAAAAATTTCTCCATAAATTTGAGAACTCTTCCGTATTTCAAAAAATTTTAGCACTGAACCAATTCCAACTCTATCCATATTCTAGTGGTAACAAAAATGGCCTTAAATAACTTTAAAAAGCAAAACACTGCCAAAAAAACATATAAAAGGGATGAACATAATTACATAACTAATGGCCAGGAACCAATACCTAGTCCAATTATTTTTTTCACTTTTAAAGAAAATCCCATGGCTGGAAAAATTATCTACATAAAAAAGAAAAGACAAATGAATGGATCTCAAGAGAAAAAAAAATAATGAGTACGGAACAAAGATTTAACTTTTAACTGTTTTTGAATGAACAGTTTTTTTTTAATCTTATGTAACTGAAATAAGCCCTACAGCGTTATACAAAATATAACCTAAATTGGTCTCTCATAAAGTCTAATGGGATATCATACTGCTAGAGGATCATGATAAAGAATATGAATGAAGAATTTCTTCAATCATAATAGAGAACGATTTCATTCCATTGGTTTTATTTATTTTAAAAATTTCAATAGTAAGAAAGATTTTGAAAACAAAAATACTCCTCTAACTGATGACGAAATGTTAAGACACCTCTGACGGTCGAAGAAATCCAACACGTTGAATCTTGTTCATCCATCAATCTTTAGAAATCAAAATTTTCATTTCTAATCTGTTGCCTCTCATTTTGGAAAACAAGAAAGGAAAACAAAAAACCTATTGGCATGGAAAATAATGAAATAGTTATAAAAAAAAAATACTAAAATGATGAAAATGATAAACAAAACCATAGAACTTTGAAGGAAAACGTGAAAAAATATATATATATGAAATTGGTGAAATATTTTAATTTCTTAATAATGCTGCAGCAACACTACAATATCGAACTCATGAGGAGTTAAATCAGAATTCTCACGTAAAACGATGGAAGCTATTGGTAAAAGAAATAATAAATAGATTTTCCCTTTTTTTAACTTGAAATTAAAAATTATGACCAATTTATTGATTGTCTTAAAAAAATATTCTATGATTTCCAAATCTAAATCGTCCAAACAACTTTTCATTTATGAAAATTTCAAATTATTCACTCCCAATTCAAATATAAACCACAACCGTCCAAACAACTTTTCATATATGAAAAATTCAAATTATTCACTCCCAATTCTAATATAAACCACATCTACAGGTCCATGACACATTCACCCTACACCCTACAAACAATGAATAGGTTCTTGATCCTTGCTTTTATTTAAATTATTTCGCTTCCTTAATATTAATTGCTACATTGTCATATATATGAATATGAGGTTTTGCACATGAGCAACTAAACCTAAATGTAAGGACCATGGTCTAAATGTAAGGATCATGGTCATATTTTTTAGTTGTCTATTTTTTCCTCTCTTTTATTTTTGTCTCTTCCTCACTTACTTTTGGCGTAAACTAAATTCTATATCATAGCGCTACATTGTTGTTATAACATATACGAACATAAGGTCTTGTCCGTTACCAATTAAGCCTAAAGTAATGACTATAGTCATATTCATTCATTTTGTTTATTTTTTCAAGGTAAACTAAATGCTATATTAAATTATGATATGTTTCAATTATTTTTATAAATTTTATTATTTATTTATTTTAAATAAATAAAATTCATTATTAATATCTATAAAATTATAATTATTAGTTTATTTTTAATTATTATTAATTTTTTTAACTTTTAATATATAATAAATAAATTAGAGTTTTGAAATAATACTATAGATATTGAAAATTACTTACTATTTTATTTGTAAATATTTTGTTAATAATTAATAATTAATATTAATATTAATATTTTTCATAATCGTAATTGTTATTAATTAATATATATTCAATATTTACTACTATACAATAAATTTATATTAAAATCTAAAAAATTATAAGTAAAAATTATATGATAAGACTAGTTTTAATTATTACGAAATTAATATTAATTGAAATTATTTATTTTCCTTTGTTTTTTTTTAATTCATTATCTCTATCTTTTATAAATTATGATTCTATTTTTAATAAATATATTATTAATCTCTATCAAAGTTATCATATATTTATATTCAAATTTATTAAATAAAATCTAAGTTACAAATAATATTTTGTTAAAATTAAATATATTAATTTTATGAATGTTGAGAGATTTTTTTTCGTAAAAATCATATGGGAAACTTTTTTGTCCACTTGTTTTGAACCATCTATTGAACTATTTAGTGTTATCTAGCACTATATAGTTAAAAAGTGTCAACAAAAAGTTTCCTATGTAATTTTTACCTAAAAATCTCTCTAACATTCATAATATGGATGTTAGAATTCTAACTCTAAAATATAGTCTCAATAATGATATCAATTATTTTGTAAATGTTACTTTTATATCCATGACTAAATAATTAGTTTTATATCAATGAGGAAATAATTATACATGTAAAGTACACAAGATAAACAAATCAGAATATCATTCACCACCAAAGGAAAGATAAAAATATAATAGCATCTATAGTAGCAATTGCACCACATGTTGCAAAAAAACATCGTAAGGAAGTAGCGAAGGAAAAATTAGTGTAGAAGAAAGAAAAAGTTTTAGATAATGAGTCATCATGAAGGAATGAAAGGTGAAATATTCTTTCATGGAACCAGAGCGTGGAGGTTTCATAGATATTGATCATAAAAGTGATCAACAGGTAGACACTCTAGAAATGCTAGGAAGATGCATGGGAGAGGAAATTAAAAGGGATTAACCCTCCCATGTCACAAAACTATCGTCAGTACACATATATGTAACCCAACATAATGTGTTCATATATATATATAATTGTTACAAATATTGAAATAGGAAATTTGGGGTTAGGAGTGGTCTGGGGGTTAGGAGTGGTCTTAAGGGTTCCAAATGTAATATTGATAAAAAAAGATCCAAATGTTAGGAAAAACCTTACCTTGCTGACATACCCTTACCTTTTGCTTCAGGCTTCTTTCTAAAAAATATGTAAAGATGCAAACATTGTACCCATCTAAAATAGAGACAATGAATAGGGTAGTATTCAGAAAGACATCATTTATTCATTTACATAATCTGAAGGATGAATTTGGTTTTCATTTGGACCTTACAAAATATACTTAGGTACAATCACTGACATAAAAAATCAGTGGCAAAAGTTGGTGGAATTACATAGATAGTAGGAATCTGGCCTTTGCTAGAATTTTTTATAAAAATAAATGTCCAGTGCTATGGATGTGAAAATATAGAGACAAATATTATGGTAAAAAGACACAGATTATATCTCTGTGATATGCTACATGTCGATACATTACTAGTATAGTTATGAGGGATAAGTTGACTATGTTTATTTTGAAAAATCATTTGGAACAAAAGAAGGGTGGAAAAGATAGAAATTCATTAAGGAGGGTTGAAAAGGAGCACATTAATAGGGGAGACCTTTACATGAAGAAAAGTAGAAAAATAAATATTCAAAGAAGAAGAAAAAAAATGATGTGAATTCAGTGTGCAAAGAAATATTCTGATGAGGATGATCAATCTCCTCGAGGGAGCCAGGAGGGCCATGATGAGGAAGCTGATGAAGGAGTGAAATGGTAGACAAAAACCTCTGTTGAGATTGCTCAGAAGAGGATCGGGAAGTAATAATGTGCTTGTTAAAGTTCCAATTTTTAAATCTTATAGTTACACATTCAACCATATTAAAGATTTTCAACTTAAAAATAAAAGACATAAATTTAGCATTGTGGCTAAGGCATGCATGGAATTTCAAATCTCTTATGCTTGTCAAATGAAAATTTCATTACGTTTTTTCATTTTTCATGCCTTGCATTTTGTGTTCTCCGAAAATTGATGACTGTCAATCTCCTCTTATCTAGAAACTCTTTTTCAACTACTTTAAAAAGAAATAAGCGATAATATTCATGTTGATTTATGATAAAAGCTAGCAACGCCTATGATGCTTTACCAATATTCCAAATGTTGTTTGAGCACAAGGTCTTTAATGGAATTTGTTTATCCTAAGACTCATATTATTAAGTTATTAGACTAAAACCCATAATGTAGGGAGACATGAATAAATAGTGTATCAACTTTCATGTGTTCCCATTAATTAGCTACCTTCCTAGAATTTGAGGGTAGGAAGAACTTGGTGGTAAATATTATGTTGGTATCTAATAGAGACTACTTAAGCATATATTACATGACCAATATCGTAGTCTGCTCACAAGATCTTCTATGGAGTTTCCCATCAAAAGTATGACAGTATAATGTTATTAGACTAGAGCCAATAATGGAAGTAGATGTGAGTAAACTGTAAATGTTTTCCTTCCTTCCTCATGTTTGAGACTAATCAACATTTGATGATAATGTTCATGTGGATTTTTGATAGAACCAAACTTACATTGCCTGAATGATCTCTTAAATGTAGTCTAATGACAAGATATTTCATGGCATTGACCATTGAAATTATTTTTGCAATATGAGGTTAGTAGACCAGAGTTGCTAATGCAAGTAGATGTGAGTCGCACCCCTCCAACTATCCATGGCCCCGTTCCTGCCATAACAGTGGAAAAAAACATTGAATCTCTCACAAGTTGTATTATTATTTGTTCCTGGATTAGGTAATCCATAGAATTTGGAAGGTGATTTAGTAAAAAAGTGGAGGAAATTAACGACAACCAATCCTACTTTACAATCCATACCTATCGGGCGTTAAAATTTACATTGTTTACACCTTTTCACATTTTTTAATTGTTAAATACATTTATTTAAAAATAAACATGTCATGGTTAACTTGATACTAATTTAAAAATGTTTCATAATGTTGAGCATATTCGAAAATTAAAAGTTTCAAATTATATATATATATATATATATATTTCCAGGTCCTAAGTGTTGCAGCCTATAGTAGTAGAACTTGATTATGTCTGATTCAATAGTTCCATTGTCCTAGTATCCGACCCTTGAGTCCCATCCAACACAATTTAAAATATTCCTCCCTGAATCCTTCTGTTAAGAAAGAAAGAAATCATTTTTTGAAATCCTTGATTTTATGCAAGCGTGGGACCAAAATTTTGAACTATCTTTGTGAAAACTTTACTATAGCACTCAACGCCATAGAGATTAAAAAAAAGGCAAGAAATCCAAGGCCGAAGATTTAGTTCATCACATAAAATGGCTTGTTCCTTCATAATGTACATTGTAAATGGAGCTAGCCCTGCATCGACTGTTATTATGGACTCTGAAGATGATCAACAGATATCGCCTCCCAACTGTCGAGTAATCACGTGTAATGAAAATAAATGGGTTAGTATTTCTAGAAATTTTATTCAAATATTAATACAAAACTTTGTCAAAGAATAATTTAAACGTTGATAAAATATTAATAAATTTATACTATCCAATTTCCTTGACATGTCAAATAGGCATTAGGCACGCTTGTCTTTCCTTGAATGATGAGGACGGGAAGAACAAGGACACTTCCCTTTTCCTAAGCTTGCCTTCTTCCACGTTCTATCATCAATGGAAACTTTTAAATGATGGTTACATATAGATAATATCAATTTCAACTTTGGATTCTCTTTGTAAGCCACGATCATTCTTTACTATGTGTTTTGTCTCATATCAAATGATTGAATGGATCTTTTGGAACATATAGTTATGATAGAGAAATTTCACTGTAAATGAGTCATAAAATAAGTGTGTCCTTCATAACACAATAATGTCCCCAAATCACTTGAAATGGAAACTTGATGACAACAAATTTTTTTGTGGATCCATGGTTAGCCAAACAAACTAAGTTTTCAGAGCCCAATTCCTAGTTCCATGGTACAAAATGGATATTGTACATCTAGTCTCATGTGCAGCAGGTGTGTAACCTAACAGGAGGATGGAAAATACACCCCACTTCTATAATTACTACTCCAAAGATGAATCACCTATCCATCCTCATCACCTCAGGGAAAATAAAATACAAGGAATTTAAATAAAAACACATTAATAGAGTACGTGTAAGCCACCCAGAATGAGGAACACAAAGAATACAAGAATATTCTCCAATCCTCATGGAAAATAAAATACACCCAATTTAAATAAAAAAACTTTAATAAAGTACCTGTAAGCCACCCAAAATAAGGAACACAAAGAATACATGCATATTCCCTAGAAATTTTTTATGTCCTCGCTATAACCAAATGGCCAAACATGAAAAAAACACAGTTAATATTAACATTATCGAGCCCTAATTTTCTCCAGAAAACTGACAAGAAAAAAAAAGACATGCAATTTTCCATGAATAGGGAGAGATATATAGAGTAAAAAATTTTAATCAGAACCACTTATCTGATTGGGAAAGAAAAGATTTTAATATAAAAAAGCAAAACAAACGTGAATATATTTGAAAATGTTAGCATCCTTGTTTTCACTTTCAATGGCGTAAAATTTTGGGTAAGTGACATTATATATGGGCAAACCCAAAAAGAAAACACACTGTGGGCCAATTCGTTGTCACCTTACATAATATTGATGTAGTTCTTTCAAATTTATACATTGAGAATTTTGGGTTGGATTTATTACATTGATAATTTTAGGTAGAGGTTTCGAACTAGTGAGTATGATTCATTATCAAAACAATTATCCACACTAGTTTCTTTGAAAATTCGATCCAAAATTTTCAACATCGTGGATCCTAAAGAGCTATAAAAAAAATTTGATAAAAAATTACTAAAATTTCAAGAAACAATATCCAAAAATTCAGATAAGTAATCTACTAGTTGAACGACTTCACTTCACATGTTTGTCTACTCTTACAATTGAGTAAAGATTGATTATAGATCACTACTACACTCACAGATAAGTTGTTTATACAAGTATTTTATGGTGAGAAGGGACATTCTTATGTTGATTTAAACTTTTCATTAAACTTATTTACACCTTCATTTAAAACTCTATTTGATGTGAGAGTAATTTTAGAATGTAATCAGAAAGTATTAGTTTAATAGAGTAGTAGACTTAATATGAGAGAAGCAGGTATTAAGCAAATAATACATATCAGATCAATAAATAAATATCATGCACATATACACCAGATATAAGTGGAAACCCATAAAGCGAGAAAACCACATCTTATTATTGTTGTAATGCAAAGGAAAGCTCCAACTCCCTCTCACCACTGTTTTCTGCAGGCACCAACCTACAGGAGGCTCCTACCTCAATTCTGCAAGCTACAACTTGCAAGGAAGAACCAACTCCCTTCAGTTTTCTGCAGGCACCAACCTACAGGAGGCTCCAACCTCAGTCAGCTACAACTGACAGCTATCAGGCTGCAACTTGATAGGGAAGCTCCAACTTCCTCATTTTCTAAAACTGAATGTTTGTTGATTTACCTCTAATATCAGCTCTGTTCTGTAGCTTCTCTTAATCTTCTCTGCCTTCTATATTCTGCATTCTCTCTATATATGCTCTCTCCCTTGCTCTCAAAAAAAAAAATATATCTGCATATCAAGATGATATTATTTATAGATTTCCTCACATGACTGTTTGTATTCTGCTTGGAATTCGAAATGGAAAGTCATGTCTCTTTGCCTTCTGCCTTCTCCCTCCTTTTATCAGCTTACTCAGAAATTATAACTGTAGGTGTCAATTTTAACATTACAGTGGGATTTTGTTTTCTCTCGGAGACTTGCCAATGCATCACAAACAATAAAAACAATTAAAACATTTACATTCAAATTACAATTTGAATTCCAACTCACTTATTTTGTCTCTTGGTTTGCTGCACATTTGTCTTTTCTGTGACTTTGTTTTGACTCTTTTCTGCTCTGTATGCTTTTATGTCCTCTGATGTAGTGTATTTGCTGCATACGTGTAACAGTGCTTTTATATCAGTGCCTCTTAGAAAAATGCGTGACTGCTGACTTGCAGCAAGTGTCTTGTTGATGTGGAACATTCCGCAAACGGAATGGACATATATCATAGTCATTGTATATTTATAATCGCCCTCCCATTAGGCCGAGGCCCGTGGGTTCACAGCCCATGTGACATATTTTAATACAACTACAACCGTGTTTTATATATCTAACAACAATCCTTTTATATATAAGCAATCGCCCTCCACCTTAAGCCTTTGGTCTTATATTACAATCCAATAAGTCGAATCACAACCACTAATACATGAAAGGGTCGGGCCCCACATCTCTGTCGGCGGATCGGTGGTGTCAAACGAAAACTTGCGATTGCGATTGATCAAACGGACGCGATGACCACATAAAACATGGCTCATATCGCAATCGGGTCCGAATTTTGAACACATGCAATCGGGACGCATTATAGAAAAGTTCCGGTTGCGATCAGAACACGGATGCGATTTTCACAAATTAACTCCCGCATATAATAGGATCGGGTCCGCCAGTTCAATCGCAACATATTACAAAGTCGTGCGATCAATCGGAGAGTTTCGATTGCGATTGAGATTCCGGACGCGATTGAACCAATTAATTCCATCGTATAATCGCCATCGGGTCCGCCACTTGATCGGAGCATATTACAAAAGACTTGCGATCAATCGGAAAGTTCCGATAGCAATTGGGAACTCGGATGCGATTAGCTCAGAAACTGTGTCATATAACTTGATCGGGTCCAGCCTTTGATCGGAGCATATAACAAAAGACTTGCGATCAATCGGAAAGTTCTGATTGTGATTGGGAACTCGGATGCGATTAGCTCATAAACTGTGGCATATAACTCGATCGGGTCCGGCCTTTGATCAGAGCATATAACAAAAGAATTGCGATCAATCGGAAAGTTCTGATTGCGATTGGGAACTCGGATGCGATTAGCTCATAAACTGTGGCATATAACTCAATCGGGTCCGGCCTTCGATCGCAATCGCAACTTTCTGTTGCGATGTTCTGCTGCCCTTGCGATCTCCGATTGCGATTGGGGAGAGGTCCCACCATCTAAAACTTCGTTTTGTGCGCTCCATAATATAACGGACATATATGTATACTTTGCCAAAGGGTTAAGCGATTCCCGGAATATGGTTTACATATTATATGTGCTCCACCGGTTGGAGAGTGCGATTCCCGGAATATGGTTCTGTATTATATGTGTAACACCCGACTGGAGTCTGCGATTCCCGGAATAAGATTCGTGTTATATTATATGTATAATGCTCGCTGGAGTGTGCGATTCCCGAAATTTTGTAACTACTCTCTGCCTCTGTCTCTGCTTCTGTCACTCTGCCTCTGTCTCACTGTGCTTCTATGACTGTTACATTTTGACTATCTTCTTGCTGCCTCTATTGCTTTCACTGTGCCTCTTTTGCCTTCCTTTGCTTCAGCGCTGCCTCTTTTTCCTGAGTGCTTCCGCCTTTGCCATCAATGACAATATTTCCAACAGTCTCCCCCTTTGGCATTGATGGCAATCCACTTTCTCTGTTTGCTTTCTCTTTCTCTTGTTGCTTGCTCTTCCTCCTGCTATTTTTTCTTCCTCCCCCTTTGACATCAATGGCAAAGGATGACTCCTCATCCCTTCGTATGGGTTCTGTCGTTGTATTTCCTTTCTCTGAGTTACGTTTAGGTCCTCTTCTGCTGAAATTGGACTATGCTGTGTTTCATTTGTAGTGCCTGTAATATGTGCTAGATTACAGACAGAGATGATGCATTTTACGATTGAAAGGTTCTTGTTGCTTCTGAATGCTGATAATATTGATAATGCTGATCCTATGGACTTGTTTTATGCTTATCTTGCTGGCTGTTCTCCCCCTGGAATGATATCTTCGTTTTTTTCTCCCCCTGAGACTGTACTTTCTCTTCATATTAGAGAATAGTATCTACAGATACTACCCCTAGTTTGTCTCTCAAGTATTCGAATGGTTCTCTGGCAAGTGGTTTGGTAAATATATCTGCTATCTGTTCTTTCGATGATACATAGTCCAGTTTAACTATCTTTTGAGCCACTTGTTCTCGGAGAAAATGATACTTGATTGGTATATGTTTAGTTTTTGAATGAAGCACGGGATTTTTAGATATACTTATAGCACTTGTATTATCACATTTGATTGAGATAGGTTCATTAATGCTTACCTTCATGTCTTGAAGAGTTTGCTTCATCCACATGACTTGTGTACAACTTGCTGCTGCTGCTATATATTCTGCTTCAGCAGTAGACAGAGATATGGATGTTTGTTTCTTGCTTAGCCATGCCACTAGACTTTCTCCTAGATAGAATGCACCTCCACTTGTACTCTTCCTATCATCCACACAGCTGGCCCAATCTGCATCTGTGTACGCTGTTAAGGTGAAGCTCTTGCCTTTAGGATACCAAAGCCCATATTGTGCTGTTCCTTGTAGATATCTGAGTATTCTTTTTACTGCCAGAAGATGGTTTTGTTTAGGTGTTGCTTGATATCTTGCCACTAGTCCTACTGCTAGCATGATGTCTGGTCTTGAAGCTGTCAAGTACAGTAGGCTTCCTATCATGGATCTATAGAGTTTTTGATCTACATCTGTAGACCTATCATCAGCACACAGCTTGCATCCCATGATCATGGGGGTTGTCATTGGTTTGCAGTCCTCCATTTTGAATTTTTTCAGCATTTCTTTTAAGTATTTTTCTTGAGAAATGAATGTGCCAGTGTTCTTTTGCTGAATTTGCAGTCCCAAGTAGAAACTGAGTTCTCCAATCATAGAAATTTCAAACTCTGTTTTCATCTCATCAACAAACCCTTTTGCTAGTTCATCTTTGTTGCTTCCAAACATAATGTCATCAACATATACAACAACAATTAGGAATTCATTTTCATGCGCTTTGATGTATAGATTGCTGTCTACTCCACCTCTCTTAAAACCCTGTTTTTGCAAATATTTGTCCAGTCTTGAGTACCAAGCACGAGGAGCCTGTTTCAGTCCATATAGGGCCTTCTTCAGTCTGCACACATAGTCTTCTTTGTCTGCCAATGAGAAGCCTTCTGGTTGTTCCATATACACTTCTTCTTCTAGATCTCCATTAAGAAAAGCGGACTTTACATCCATTTGATATACCTTGAAGTCTTGGTAGCATGCAAATGCCAGGAACATTCTGATAGCCTCCATTCTGGCTACAGGTGCAAATGTTTCATCATAGTCAAGTCCTTCAATTTGTGAGTATCCTTTGCAGACCAGCCTGGCTTTATTCCTGATTACTTTTCCTTGCTCATTCATTTTGTTTTTGAATACCCATTTTGAACCAATGATATTTTTCTCAATCGGTCTAGGAACTAGTTCCCAGGTATTGTTCTTCTCAATTTGGTCCAATTCTTCATTCATTTCTTTTACCCAATACTTGTCCTTGCTAGCTTCTTCAAATTTCTTTGGCTCTATTTGTGATAACATGGCTATGTATACTTCTTCTGTTTGTTCTGTTAGCTGCCTTCTTGTCTGGACTCCTTCTTTCTTGTCTCCTATGATCTGATCTTCAGGATGATTCTTCTGAGTGTATCTTGAGGGGGTTTTCGAGCTCAGCTCTGCATCATCTGTTGTCTTGCTTGTTTCATCATCATCCTTGTTTTCCTCTTCATGGTTGTCTGATAGACTGCAGCAGTCTGTATTTCTTGTATTGTTTGGAAGTTCTTCATTAAATCTCACATCAATACTTTCAACTATCTTCCAAAGGATCTTGTTGTAGCACCTGTACTCTTTGCTTTTGGAAGCATATCCTAGAAAAATCCCTTCATCTGCTCTTGCGTCAAATTTCCCAAGGTTTTCATCATTATTCTTTATGTAACACTTGCTACCAAAGACTCTGAAATGTTTTATTGAAGCTGGCTTTCCATGCCATAGTTCATATGGAGTCTTGTCACAGCTTGGCCTTAAGTGAGCTTTATTAAGGATATGTACTGCTGTGTGTACTGCTTCTGCCCAGAAGGTTTGAGCAATATTATTCTCTTGCATCATAGCTCTGGCTATTTGTTGTACATACCTGTTTTGTCTCTTTGCAACTCCATTCTGCTGAGGTGTCCCTGCAATAGTAAATTGTTGCTTTATTCCATGTTCATTACATAGGTCTGAAAAGTCATAATCTGTGAATTCTCCTCCTCTATTTGATATGATACATTTCAGCTTGCATCCAGTTTGATTTTCTGCTAATGCTCTGAATATCTTAAATTTTTCCAATGCTTCTGATTTATTTTTTAGAAAGGCAACCCATGTCATTCTGGAGAAGTCATCTATTATCAGCATGAAATAGGATTCTCCACTTGGTGTTCTAGTTCTAGCAGGTCCACACAGGTCCATGTGCACAAGCTGGAGTGGTCTTCTTGTTGACAACTCCTCTTTAGATTTAAAGGATGTGTGAGTCTGTTTCCCCAATTAACAAGATTTGCATATAGTACTTGAAGGCCTTTTTATTTCTGGCATGTCTTTGACAGCTTTCTTCTTGCTCAATTTGATGATATGGTCAAAGCTGAGATGTCCCAATCTCCTATGCCACAACCATGACTGCTCAAGTTTACTAAGATGGCAGGCTTCATCTTCCTCTTTTGCTATGTATACATTGTTCTCCGTTCGAACACCTTTGAGCAGATTTTTTCCTGTTGTGCTTGACCTGACTACACAATCTTGTGCTCTAAAAAGAACTTCACAGCCTTTGTCACACATCTGACTGACACTCAGTAAATTTGCTTTCAGTCCATCCACAAATAGTACCTCTTGGGCTTTTCCTCTGCCATTGTCTATGCTGACTGAGCCTTTTCCTTTGATCTTTCCTGATTTATCATTACCAAAAATAACATTCCCAGATTTCTTTTCATCAAGAGTTATAAACTTGCTTCTGTCTCCAGTCATGTGTTTGGAGCAGCCACTGTCCAAGTACCACTGGCTTTTCAGATCTTGAGTAGTTAGAGCCAGGTCACATTTATTCACTTTCTTTATCCACTGGAGGCCCCCTTTTGTATGGTATCTTTGGTGAGGTGATGAATTATATCCCTTTAGAGAACACTTGGAAGATATATGCCCAATTTGATTGCATATACAACATTTGATTATATTTTTTGCAGAATTGTGAGCATGAACAAAATTGCTTTGACTCATAAACCTCCTTGAGGTATTGAACATCAGTCTTTGTCTATACTTTCTACATTCAATAATTTTATGGCCAAATTCCTTACAATAAAAAAAATAACCATAGAAATTATTTGCATACCTGATGTAAGGTTGTTTTCTCCATTTGTTTGTTTGAGATAGCCTCTTCACTGTTTGCATCTTTTGCAGGTCTGAATTACTCTTCCTTGCATAACAATATGCAGCAATGTGTCCTAGCTTGTGGCATACATAGCAGGTGGCATTCTTCATAGGAGGGAAGAATTTCCTCTGATGACTTCCAAATTTGATATACTTAGGGGCATATGATTCTTTTTCTGCCATCTTAGTATTCATTATATTCTTTGTTACTAGAGGTTTCTTCTGCTCTCTGTCTCTCTTATTGCAGATTTCCTCTTTTGTAGGAATTATTTGAGCTACTTCCTCATCCTTCTTTGCTTTTACAAAAATAATCTCTCTGTCAACCTTTTCTTTTCCTTTACTTGATTCTCCTTCGTAGCCTATTCCAGTCTTTATCATAGGGGATCTTTGAGCAACCAAAATTTCATTCAACTTAATAGAGCTTGTTGTTTGAGAAGGATATATAGAAACTTTCTGTTGAGCATTTTCTAATTTCTTTCTCAGACACATAATTTCTTCTTCCAGCTTCTCCTGTTCTTGAGATTTATCTTTGATTTGCTGAAGTAACATATTTTCTATCTTCTTGGCTTCTTCAAGCTTTACCTTCAGCTGCATGAGGACTTCTGAATTTTTTTCTTCTTTCACACATTTTAGGAGAATCTCTTTTTGTTTTCTGCATTTTAGTTTGAGTCTGTCAATCTCCTCCAGAGCACTTCTTAGCTCCCCCTCAAGGTCTACTTCCCCTTCTTCTTCTTCATCTTCTAGTAGGAGTCCCTCAAGATCTTCTATGGCCATCAATAAAAATTCCGAGGTTCCTTCTTCACTTGAGGGTTCATCTGAGTCTTCAGATGCACTGCTGTCTTGCTGAGCATAGAAGGATTTTCTGCTGAATTTCTTTCCTTTCTGCCAGAACTTTGATGTGTCTTTCTCTGATTCTTGAGCTTAATTTCTTACTTTCTTGTGAGGACATTTAGCAGCATAATGTCCAACTCTTCCACAGTTAAATCATTTGAAGGGAAGTTTACCTTTGTATCTACCTGAGCCTCTATCCAATTTCTTGACAAATTTAGCCTCTTCTTCATCAGAGCAAGAGCATATTTCTTCCTTTTCTTATTTCTTCTTTTCTGTTTTGAATGCTGCTTCCCTTGTACTTGGCTTCTTCTGTGGGAGCCTCATTTCATAGGTTGTTAGATTTCCAAGTATCCGGTTCATGGTCAGAGTCCCCCAATCCACTGTCTCTTCTATTGCAGATACCTTGGGATTAAATCTGGATGGGAGTGATCTTAGAATCTTTTGCACAACTATACTTTCTGGTATGGTTTCTCCAAGAGCTTTCATATTGTTAACAATTTATGCAACTTTTAAGAAGAAGCTGCCAACATCTTCATCATCATTCATTTTTAAGTTTTCAAACTGGGCTCTATATACTTGAAGTTTGGCAGTTTTTACTTTCTGGTCTCCCTCATTTATGTCTTCAAGAGTATCCCATATTTTCTTGGCAGTGTCTTTGTGCATTACTTTAATAAACTCTGCTTCACACAATCCATTCAGGATGGCATTCATGGCTTTTGCATTAGCTACAAAGTCTTGTTTTGCGTCCTTTTCTGAGTCAGTTGCCTTCGGGGCATATCCTAATTCCACAGTAGCCCAGACTTCTATTCCTAGAGACATTATGTATGTCTTCATTCTAATTTTCCAGAAAGCATAATTTTCACCAGTGAAGAAAGGGGCTTTATTGGTTGAGCATCCTTCTTTACTAGCCATCTTGGGAACCTAGGATCTCCTTTCAGTTGTTAGACTTGTACAAAGGAACCTGGCTTTGATACCAATTGTTGAATTTCTAATTAAACTGAGAGGGGGGGGCTGAATCAGTTTAATACATTCCTGATCTTTTAAACTTTTCATTAAACTTATTTACACCTTCATTTCAAACTCTATTTTATGTGAGAGTAATTTTAGAATGTAATCAGAAAGTATTAGTTTAATAGAGCAGTAGACTTAATATGAGAGCAGCAGGTATTAAGAAAATAATACATATCAGATCAATACATAAATATCATGCACAGAGACACCAGATATAAGTGGAAACCCATAAAGGGAGAAAACCACATCTTATTATTGTTGTGATGCAAAAGCAAGCTCCAACTCCCTCTCACCACTGTTTTTCTGCAGGCACCAACCTACAGGAGGCTCCTACCTCAATTCTGCAAGCTACAACTTGCAAGGAAGCACCAACTCCCTTCAGTTTTCTGCAGGCACCAACCTACGGGAGGCTCCAACCTCAGTCAGCTACAACTGACGACTATCAAGCTGCAACTTGATAGGGAAGCTCCAACTTCCTCAATTTATCAAACTGAAAGTTTGTTGATTTACCTCAGATATCAGCCCTGTTCTGTAGCTTCTCCTTCTGTTCTGCTTTTCTTAATCTTCTCTGTCTTACTCTTCTATATTATGCCTTCTCTCGATTTACTCTCTCTTAAGAAAAAACTCACTCTGCATATCAAGATGATATTATTTATAGATTTCCTCACATGAATGTTTGTATTCTGCTTGGAATTCGAAATGGAAAGTCATGTCTCTTTGCCTTCTGCCTTCTCACTCCTTTTATCATCTTACTCAGAAATTATAACTGTAGGTGTCAATTTTAACATTACAGTGGGAGTTTGTTTTCTCTCGGAGACTTGCCAATGCATCAAAAACAATAAAAACAATTAAAACATTTACATTCGAATTACAATATGAATTCCAGCTCACTTATTTTGTCTCTTGGTTTGCTGCGCATTTGTCTTTTCTGTGACTGTGTTTTGACTCTTTTCTGCTCTGTATGCTTTTCTGTCCTCTGCTGTAGTGTATTTGCTGCATACGTGTAACAGTGCTTTTATATCAGTGCCTCTCAGAAAAATGCGTGACTGCTGACTTGCAGCAAGTGTCTTGTTGATGTGGAACATTCTGCAAACGGAACGGACATATATCACAGTCATTGTATATTTATAATCGCCCTCCCATTAGGCCGAGGCCCGTGGGTTCACAGCCCATGTGACATATTTTAATACAACTGCAACCGTGTTTTATATATCTAACAACAATCCTTTTATATATAAGCAATCACCCTCCACCTTAAGCCTTTGGTCTTATATTACAATCCAATAAGTCGAATCACAACCACTAATACATGAAAGGGTCGGGCCCCACATCTCCGTCGGCGGATCGGTGGTGTCAAACGAAAACTTGCGATTGCGATTGATCAAACGGACATGATGACCACATAAAACATGGCTCATATCGCAATCAGGTCCGAACTTTGAACACATGCAATCGGGACGCATTATAGAAAAGTTCCGATTGCGATCAGAACACGGATGCGATTTGCACAAATTAACTCCCGCATATAATAGGATCGGGTCCGCCACTTCAATCGCAACATATTAAAAAGTCGTGCGATCAATCGGAGAGTTCCGATTGCGATTGAGATTCCGGATGTGATTGAACCAATTAATTCCATCGTATAATCGCCATCGGGTCCGCCACTTGATCGGAGCATATTACAAAAAACTTGCAATCAATCGGAAAGTTCTGATTGCGATTGGGAACTCGGATGCGATTAGCTCATAAACTGTGGCATATAACTCGATCGGGTCCGGCCTTTGATCGGAGCATATAACAAAAGACTTGCGATCAATCGGAAAGTTTCGATTGCGATTGGGAACTCGGATGCGATTAGCTCATAAACTGTGGCATATAACTCGATCGGGTCCGGCCTTTGATCGGAGCATATAACAAAAGACTTGCGATCAATCGGAAAGTTCCGATTGCGATCGGGAACTCGGATGCGATTAGCTCATAAACTGTGGCATATAACTCGATTGGGTCCGGCCTTCGATCGCAATCGCAACTTTCTGTTGCGATGTTCCGCTGCCCTTGCGATCTCCGATTGCGATTGGGGAGAGGTCCCTCCATTTAAAACTTCATTTTGTGCACTCCATAATATAACGGACATATATGTATACTTTGCCAAAGGGTTAAGCGATTCCCGGAATATGGTTTATATAGTATATGTGCTCCGCCAGTTGGAGAGTGCGATTCCCGGAATATGGTTCTGTATTATATGTGTAACACCCGGCTGGAGTCTGCGATTCCCGGAATAAGATTCGTGTTATATTATATGTATAATGCTCGCTGGAGTGTGCGATTCCCAAAATTTTGTAACTGCTCTCTGCCTCTGTCTCTGCATCTGTCACTCTGCCTCTGTCTCACTGTGCTTCTATGACTGTTACATTTTGACTGTCTTCTTGCTGCCTCTATTGCTTTCGTTGTGCCTCTTTTGCCTTCCTTTGCTTCAGCGCTGCCTCTTTTGCCTGAGTGCTGCCG